>JANBXA010000069.1:16905000-16952500 GCA_030556225.1 Cricetiscus sungorus
ACATTTTAATCCCGGTTTTGACTTAAAAAGTCAATGGGTTGGTTTAAAAGTAGACTAGACATAGTGTGGTGCAGATTGAAAATTGAGAAATGAATCTGATGAAATTCTAATGAATGAGGCTAGGAAAAAAATGATTGAAGCTATGAGAAGATTTTAAAGAGAAAAGGATCATCACCATCTATAACAGGTACTCTCATAAGAGACAGTCAGAAATGTGTGAGATAAAAATATTGAAAATTCCATAGTTGGCTTCTCATGAGGTAAAGGTGGGAAGATTGTTAGAGGTTCAGGTCATCTTGGACAACCTAGCAAAGCCTCCATCTCTACACACAAGAAAGTCCCTCTAGTTAAAGATCCTTTCAAAATCCATGTGTTGAAGGTTTATTCACCAGAGTGGTGGCATTTGGGGATGTTGTGCCTTGAGGACAAGAGGTGTACTGGGCTATTCCTTGGTTAGTATATGTCTACCCTCAAAAAGGGTAGTAAAACCCCAGCCTGTTCTCTGCCTACTGACTCTCTGACTCATGTGTCATCCTGTCTCTCCATGTTCTTCCTGTGTTGTGACAGCATTACCAGTTGCCCAAATCAACAAGCTGCCTGATCGTGGCTGGAATCCCCCAGAACACTGAGCCCAAGAAACCTTCATTTTCAGATGGGCAGTGGTGGCTCTCACCATTAATCCCAGCACTTGGGAGGTAGAATCAGGTTCATCTCTGTGAGTTCAAGGTCAGCCTGATCTAAAGTGAGTTCCAGGACAGGCTCCAAAGCTACATGGAGAAACCCTGTCTTGAAAAAAGAACAAGGGAGAGAGAGAACAAACTCCATTTTCAGAAATATGACTGACCCTGTGGTGGAAATCTGGCCCACAGAAAAAAGGAATCTCACTGAAGTTGTTCTTGATCTAATCTTTAAAAAGCACTATTTATACTTGGAAAGCAGAATAAGCAAAAATGTAAATAAATACCAACCATGATTGATACAACTGTAGTTAAACCATTATTAACAACCAAAGGTAGTTAAAGACACGGAAATAACAATGACACAGCCTCAGCCTCAGTAGATTTTGAGTTTTACTCAGGTATTCTGAGGTATAGATTTATGAGTAAACTTCTCTTTTCAGTCTATGGTTTTATGGAAACTGACAAATAGAATACCATGCAGCCTCCTCACAGTCAAGCTACATTACAATTCCATGACACACAAAACATCTCCCCAGCCACACTGTGGTTGGCCCTTCCTCCGGCCCCAGTCCATGGCAACCACCGATCTGTTTTCTGTCCCTGCAATTGTCATTTCCCAGAACATCATGTAATTGGAATGGCACAGAAATTCAGCCTTTTCAGATGGGTTTCTATCACTTAACAGAATGTGTTTGAGATGAGTCTTCACTATAGTGAAAATGAATCTGCTGTTCATTCCTATTCCTCACTAGCACTGAGTTGATACAACACAGTGTACCTACATGCCCACCAAGAGAAGGGGCTATTTGGAGTGTTTCCAGTATCTGGTGTCCATGGATAAAGTTGCTGCTGACCAGGCTTTGTGAGAAGATATCTTCATTTCTGTTGGATAAAGAATGGGATCGCTGGGTCCACACTGAGTACATTCATGTGTTGTTTAGTGTGGAGACACGTTCTGCCATATGATTGGATGGGACACCACTGCACAGGATGCACCGCCAACATGGACATTGCTGTGCCGAGCATAACTGATTAGACTTTATAAGGAACCTATGATTTTTGCCTACTGTGGCTGTCTTGTTTCCTTTCCTTCCTAGTGTCAGGTGAGAGCACTGGTTGCCCCACCCACCACCAGCTCTTCCTCCCATCCCCTCCCCATCCATTTTGGGTGTGGTGGCCCTCCACTGCAGTTTTTATTTTCATTCTTTACATGCCATTTGCCATGGGCAGACTTCTGTCAGGTAGTTGTTGATTTCAGTTTAGCTGTTCACTTTTAGCTTTTAATTACTTTAACTACATTCTGAAGAATAGAAAATTTAAATTGAAGTGAAGCCTAATGTATCACTTCTTTTTGACAGGGTCTCTCCGTGTTGCCTTGCCCAGCCTGGAACTCACAGAGATTCTCCTGCCTCTGCTTCCTGAACTCGGGAATTAAATTTGTGTGACACCACTTCCAGCCCCAATGCATCACGTTTTAAACTTTTGACATTGTTAGTGTCACAGCTAAGACATCTTTGCCTGCTCTAAGACTCAGAACTCTTCTGTTACATTTTCTTCTAGCAATTTTTAGTGTTTTAATCTCAGCCTGCCTTTTCCTTTGTTGTAGTGTTAAGTTGGAAGGATATTTCTTATTGTTTTCTTTTTTAATTGTTTTTCTTTCATATGTATATAAAAGTGTTTTAACACAGTTTATTAAAAAGACTGTCTTGTTCTACTTAATTACTCTCATACCTTTATGAAAATCCAGTGTGTGTGTCTGATTTTAGACTTTTATATTTTTGGTTGTTAGCCTAGCCTTTAATGGCTGAGCCATCTTTCCAACCCTAGACTTTTTATTATATACCATGATGGCTTATTTATTGTAGCTTTCTAGTAGTCTAGAAATCAAGTAATATGCCTCCAAATTGTTATTGTTGTTTAAGTTTAGATTATTCAAGTTCTTCTACCTTTTCATACAAAATATAAACTGTCAGCCTCTACCAGAGTGTTATTATAGTGAATTTATGTGTTTTTGGTTTGCTGTTATTACTGTTGTTTTGTCTTTCATTTGTTTTTGTTTTGTTTTGTATTTTGAGATGGTCTCATTGTATAGTCCTAGCTGTCCTGGATATCATTCTGTAGACCAGGTTGGCCTCAAACTCAGAGATCCACCAGCCTTTGCCTCCTGAATGCTGGTACCAGGCATGAGCCATCCCACCCAACATATTTATGTGTAAGTTTGGGGAAGAACGACACCTTTGGAACACTTCCTTGCCATTCCATACATTTGCCCAATCTCCTTATTTCCATCTTTCAAAACTGTTTTGGGCATTTTCTCTCATTCTAATCACTATAAAATGACTGTTGGGTTGCACTCTCTTCCATGGACAATCTTTCTCACTTACTGACCTCTTGTGGAGTGCCATTTCACTTGAGTGCCTTTCTATACACATAATGAAGCTAGAAAGACTCTCCTACAGAATTTTGGTATCTAAACCCTGAGATGACAATAAAAAGAGACATTTACAATACATATTTGTAAAGAGGAAGAGAGCTTCAAAAAAAAAAGCATTTCAATTAATGGTTTCCTCTGAGTGTATGCATGGCTTGCCTTGGCCAGACTTGGACTTGGTGGGAAAGGCTTGGCTTGACATCAGGTAGCTTCACTGCTCTGTGAATGTATGCATTGTGGCCCTTAGTTATTTAATGGCTCTGGTTGAATTCTTCCTGTATGTCAGGTTCTGTTTTGGGCTATGTGACATTTTGGTAGTCTAAATAAATAAATAAATAAATAAATAAATAAATAAATAAATAAATAAATAAATAAAAGGATAATCTGTCTGGAAACTTAGATTATAACACCACCACAGGTCATCAATAAATAATAAACTTGAAAAGTAAATGTCATGTGTGGTGAAAAATGCATAAATACCTGACATAACACACATACAAAAAAAAATAAATAAAGCAGAGGAGGAAGGGATTGGGAGAAGATGTGCACGGAGTGGAAAGATGTTGTTTAAAGGGACATGTTCCAGTAATCGCTGGATGATTATTGAATCACTATTGAATAATCAATATGAGCAAACACTTCAAGGAGGCAAATGAGCCAAGTAAGGATCTAGGGGAAATTTCATTCAGATTGGGCAAAATTTCAAGCAAGAAGGCATGACATGGAGGTTTCTAAGCTTCCAAACAAGCGGCAACAAGCCATATGGGGCTGCAGTGGTGTAATGACAGTTGGACTAAGAAGGAAGGAGCCCACAGATAACTGGTGGATTATAGACAGTTTACAGCAGTGTGTTCTGTTATCCAGGGTTTACTATGACACACTGCTGTAAACTGTCTATAACCCACCAGTGTAACTGTATTTGGAGACCAGCACTATAAGGAAGTAATTATGGTAAATCAAAAAAGTCCCAAGATAGATAGTATCCTCAGGAGGAAGGAAAGACAGCCAAGAGTCTCACATAAGCATATAGTAGCCACATACATATCCCAGGAATAGAGGTCTCACCAGAAAATGGCTATGCTGACTTCCTGGTCTCAAAGTTTTAGCCTCTTCAATTTGAAGAGAGTACAGTAACACTGTTTAGTTACCCAGTATACACAACATACAAGCATTGATTCTAAGAGAGAGAGAGAGAGAGAGAGAGAGAGAGAGAGAGAGAGAGAGAGAGAGAGAAGAAACAAAGATTCTGGGAAACTGTTATGGTTACCACAGGGGAATGTGGAGGCATGGGCATGGTAAGGTGGGCCAGAATCTGGGCACACCTGGCTGGGTTTCCCACTGGGTTATTAGAAGTGGAGGTGAGAAAACAGAGAGGCTTATCCCCTAGTTTTGTAGCTGAGAGATGAGAAGAAGCTGTCATCAGCTGACAAGGAGAAGGCCAGAAACAAAGAAAGTTTTCAAAGCTTAGTTTCAAGTTTGCTAAATCTGAAATTTTCGTTAGATACCCAAGTAGCAATTTTAAATGGGTAACTGCAGATACAAGTGTGGTTTCTGAAATAGAGGTCAGTGATGGAGACATTAATTTGAGAGAAATTGGTATATAGATGGAGTCCAAATTCTTGGGACCAGACAAGATCCCTGGGAAAATGGTGAAGGCACAGGGGAGCTGAGGTACAAGGACTGAGCTCTGAGCACATGAATATGACATTAGGAAGATGGGTCAGTAAGGCAGGCCCAAGCTGAGTACTTAGCAAGAAAGGATGTGTGGGATGTGTGGGATGAAGTGGGTTGAGACCAGGGAGAGCTTCGAGAATGAAAACAGAAGGGAATTTGGTGCCAGGTGGAGGTCAGAAAAAGGACAGTATCTCACTAAAGGAAAAACCATTCTGCCTGTCTCTTTATCATTCACGGCTTAAGGTAAGACTACCTTCTTAGGGGTGGTCCCTTGGCCAATGCCTGACCAGGCCAGATTGGAATGGTAGGTTTCCAGCCACACCAGAGATTCTAGATGGGCACAGGATTTAGCTCAAATGTGAGAAGACAATGTGTGAATAGGGAATTCCAGGGAGTGGCTAGACATGTGATACAGTAGACCCTTGCCTATTGACACACATATCTTTTTCAACTCTAGTTACGTGAGGGACAAAAATTCATGAATCGCTTAGAGACGGCATCAGTATTTCCAAAAACCAAAGTTCCAAACTGGGCGTTTTTTTCTGAAATCTGGTGTGTGTATGTTTTTCCTCCAGGTTCTAAGTCCTCTGAGCATAAGAATCCTATTGTGATATCTTCTTCAGATACAACCTAGAAAAATATGAAGTTAATTTGATTTATTGAATTTTCTAACTCATAAGAGATTTAATAATCTATACCATCCTAGCTAGAAAGGCTGCCATCAGGAAAACAAGTGACAACAAATGTGGGCAAGGATGTGGGGAGAGAGGAACCTTTAGCCACTGCTGGTAGGAGTATAAGTTGCTGCAGCAGCTATGGATATTAGTCAGGAGTTTTCTTTAAAAACTATAACAATCACCAGGCATTGGTGGCACATGCCTTTAGTCCCAGCACTTGGAAGGCAGACACAGTTGAATCTCTGTGAGTTGGATGCCAGCCTGATCTACAAGCTAGAAACCCTGTCTCATAGGAGAAAAGTCCTAGTCCCTACTTCAAATCACATGACAGATTTATATGACCCAACCTGGACAGCATAGCCTTAGAAGTGGAATGGGGGTAGAGGGATGGGAGGGGAGGGCAGCCAGGGTGCATGTCACGGGGAAAGAGGGTAAGAGGGAGGGAAGGAGGGAGGGAGGGAGGGAAGGAGGGAAGGAGGGAGGGAGGGAGAAAGGGAGAGGAAACTGGGATCCACATGTAAAATTTTTAAATTATATTATTAATTTAAAAAAAAAGCAGAGGAAAAATGCTTTGACTCCAAAATTTAAGCCTAAGGACAAGTTACTGGGGAAAAGGATTTCTATTTTTGTTTCCACAGAAAATGAAAAGCTGTGGATTCCTTCCAGACTAATGTGATTTGATCAAGCAAGACCCCCTGAAGCAACGTCAATGGGACAAAGCAGCCTTGCAGACTATAGCCAAGATTTCTGTGTCTTCTTTGATCCCTCATGACAGCGCCCCCTACCAGCAGGAAGCAGCAGGAAGCAGTTTGGAAAGAACAACACCCAAATTCCCAAATATTGCTTATAAATATTTGTTTTCATTAAAAAAAAGTATCTTCTTTTTCCTCTTAAAAAAAAGAAGACAAACAAGGCAAACTTTGCTATTTCCTTTATTTTTTTGAGATTATAATATAATTGCATATTTTCCCCCTGTAACCCCTTCCATATATCTTTAATCTCTCCCTTTCACATAAAAAAAGAAAAGAGAAAGAAAAGAAAGAAACCCTGTCTCAAAAACAAAAACAAAACAAAACAAATAAGCAAACAAATAAAAAACCTAAAACTATCATACAATCTGTAAAACTGCTTGGCATATACTTGAAGGATTCTAAGTTAAGGCATCTCACAGGTATATCCATGCTTGACACACATGGGATTTTATTTAATGATTAAGAAAATGAAATAAAGGCACATTCAGGAAAATGGGCAGAATAGGAGATCACTATACTAAGTCAAATAAAAAAGACTCAGAAAGATAAATGGTTTCCCTCATATGAGGAATCTGCATTTAAATTTATGAATAGGAGTATGCATGAAAGGGATAAAGAAACCACAGGAGGAGACACAAAATGTCTAAGAGGAGGAGGTGGAGGAACAAACAAGAGAAATATAACATGAAAGCAGAAGGAACAATTTAAGGAGTGGAAAACACCAGTGGGGGGACACGGGAAGGCAGGGTGGGAGGAGGATGAGGTGACATGGGAAGGCAGTGTGGGGGGAACAAAGTCATGTAAGAGTAAGAAAAACTTCTGATCTGGAGTGATGGTGGCACATGTCTTTAGTTCCAGAACTTAGGAGACAGAGGCAGATGGATCTCTGTGAGTTCAAGTCCACTATGATCCACAAACCAAGTTCCAGGACAGCCAGGGCTACACAGAGAACCCTGTCTCTAAAAAACAATAACAAAAACAAAAAAAACAAAACAAAAACTTCTGGAAAAGACTAGAATCTCCGGCCTAGGTGGATACCTACATTTCAGTTGGGCCTGGTCAGTCACTGGCCAAGGGTCCTCCCCTAGAGAGATGGTCTTACCTTCCTTGTTATCAGAAACACATGGAAGATTTTTTTCCTTTAATGAGATACTGTGCTTTTCCTGCCCAGAATCCCCACCCTAACCCACGAGCTTACTGGCTGCAGCCATGCAGGTTCATAGGTCTGTCAACTTTTCTGATTAGAAGCCTCTCCTATTAGTCTCCTCATCTCTTCTCTAGGCATGCATGCTCTCCTTAACACTTTGGGGTTCTCCAGCATCTCGGACCTCCTCTTTCTCTAAAGCCTCCCTGTCTACCATGTGGCTTCCTGCCTGCCAATGTCTGACCTCCATGTCCACCTAAGTGACATGGGTTCCCCTTTTCTCCCCTTTCTCCTCCATTCTTCTCTAGGTGCTCTTGAGATGTACATCTTGTCTGAAATGGGGGGTTTTCTTTTCCATTAGAATCCATTCTTTTATTAATATAACTAAGATTCCAAAGGAGACCCTGATTTTCCCTTGTTATTAGTACAACAATACATGTAAAGTGCTATCACTATGAACCTTGCTGTTTTGTATGCTAACTAAAAAGAACAGATTAAAAACACTAGGACAAAATAAGAAAATGAAGATAACCACTCATGATCCCTACTTCTTCTGGTAGTCTGCTTTTTTAATGCCGATTTTTATTCCAGTTTCTCCATAATCAGGTTTCACATATCCATTCAATATTACCTGTTATTTTCTCCTTTAACATTGTATATTATTTACCAAGATGCTATCCTTCAAGACCATCATATAGTTGCCTAACTTTTTCTGTGACCGTTCATGAGAATAATGAATGGACAATAAACAATACAAATATTTACTAGTAGGCATTTTTTTGTTTGGTTGGTTGGGTATTTTTGTTTGTTTTGTTTTGTTTATTTGTTTGGTTGGTTGGTTTGGTTTTGGTTTTTCAAGAGAGGAACTGTGTTCCTGACTGTTCTGGAACTCACTTTGTAAACCGGGCTAACCTTGAACTCACAGAGATCTTCCTTCCCCTGCCCTGAAAGTACTGGGATTAAATGTGTAGGCTACCACGCCTGACCTATTTTAAATTGCTTCAAAACTGTTATTCAAATATATTATGACGAATATCTTTGGATATATTTAATCATAATTAGTAAGTTCACGATATACAATACTACTATTAAGTCGTTAGTTATTGGTTGACTACCAGTATGGAGCACTATGCCAAATGACTTTTTTGTACATTTCATTTTTGGACCTTAAAAGCAGAAAGGCTAATAATTTTCTTCATATGAATGTGTCGGTAAAGAAATAAGAATGTTCAACCTATTTTAAGGTTTTGGGAGTTTTTTGTTTGTTTGTTTTTTGAGACAGGGTTTCTCTGTATTGTTTTAGAGCCTGTCCTGGAACTAGCTCTGTAGACCAGGTTGGCCTGGAATTCAAAGAGATCCACCTGCCTCTGCCTCCTGTGTACTGGGATTAAAGGCATGTGCCACCAACACCCAGCTATTTTAAGGTTTTTATGAATTCCATAATTATATATGTTATATAATTATATATGTAATTATATATATTTATGAATTTTATAATATTATATATATATATATTGAACTTAATTTTCTCCAAACGGTGTTTTTGTGTTGATGTACTGTGCCCTCTTATTTAAATAGGTGCACAGCTTTCAACTGCAGGCATTATATCAACTCATTTGTCATTCTGATGAGCATTTAGATTTCTACCATAATTTACATTTGTAAGCAGCTTTTGTCAGTGGCCTTTGAAGAATAATTTACTTTATGAGATTATAATTACACAATTTCCCCCTTTTCTTTCCTTCCTCCAGACCTCTCCCCATATACTATTCCCTGCTTGCTTTCAAATTCATGGCCTCTATTTTTTATTATTTGTTGTTAAATACATGTATGTATAACACACATATTCCTAAATACACACACACACACACACACACACACACACACACACACACACAACCCATCTGTATGCTGTTACTTTTATGTGTGTTTTCAGGCCTGACTATTGGTATTAGGCAAACAATTTATGTGCTTTTACCTGAGGAAGACTATTTCTCTGACTCCCAGCATTCCTCAGTTGCTTGTTCTTTGTGTAGGATGAGGCCTCCTAACCTTCCCCTATCTACTTTAACATATCGTTTTGTTTTTTCAGCTCATGTTTAGGTGGTTGGTGAAATTTTACGTGTGTGGCTTCTGACATCACTAGGAGACACACTCTCACAGCAAACTCACTGGTCATCTGACTCTTACAATCTTTCCCCCTCCCCTTCCACAATGTCTTCTGAATCTTAGGGGTAGGAATTGTTTTGTAGATGTCTCTATTGAAACTAGACTCTACAACTCTGGATTTTCACTGACTGAAGTTTTCTGTAATGGTCTCTGATTGTTTCAAAAAGAAGTTTTTATCTGTGTGTGTAAGGGCAAATATTTAGAATGTTTGTAGGGACTATGCCAGTTTAGTAAAATGGCAGTTGTATGTTCTCTTCAAAGATCCATGACTTCATTATCCCTGGGTAGTTGGCTAGGTGCCTAGTACTACGCATGCTACCCTTCCTGTTGAGTGGGTCATAAGTCCGACTCCAGAGATGTTGGTTGCTGTTCAGGTATGTGTGCCACTATTGTACCCTTAGGGTTATCATGTGTCTACATGTAAACCTGCAGAGTATTTTCTTAATTAGTGATTGATATGGGAGGGCACAGACCACTGTGGGTAGGGCCAGCTGGCTTGTGGTCCTGAGTTCTACAAGAAAGCAGGTTGAGCAGGCCACATGGAGCAAGCCAGCAAGCAATACTCCTCCCTGGCTACTGTCATGACTCCTGCCTCTAGGTTCCCAATCATTTTGAGTTACTGCCTTGGTTTCCTTTCCATGCATTGGGACTCAAGATATGTCAGCCAGTTAAACCCTTTCCTCCTCAAGTTTCTTTTGGTCATGGTATTTCATCACATCAATATTAACTCTAATGAGGACAGGTAGAGATGATGAGGAACCAGGCCATTTGGGACAATGATATTTCTGAGGGTCTTAGTAACTAAGGTCAGCCATGGGAATTGCTGTTAGAGTGAGAATAGGATATAAACACAGGCAAGAGAGTGAGTCCCCTTCCAGAGGCAAGAGAATGGAAGAAATAACTATAGACTCAGTTAGTTGGAGTGTAATTGTGTCAACTATGAGCACGTGTTTACAATTCACATCCCTGGGTGTCAGAACCTTGATACTGCCTAGGCCGTGAGAAATAAACAGGAACATTTTTGAGAATTCTTCTTTCAACCCAATCAACAAACATTCCATTGCAAATGAAGAAAAGAGGGCAGGGCCGTATCCAAAAGCAAATTGTTCTCATTGTGGCCTGGAGTCTGGCATCTGCTTGGATTCTGAAAAGCTTATTGACTCCTTTTTGTTTCTTTTATTAAATGTCATACTTGTTTCAGAGCTGTGCAACTTCCTGCATAATAATAGATGCTTGTATCTTTATTTATCCACAACACACACTGGCAAATCCAAGTCATAGCAAGGACTTAGGACTCATGTCATGATAAGATTTCCATGAAAAGTGTGCATCACAGTAGCTTAAGTAAAGTGTTTTTGTCTTGTTTTAAGGAGGGTGGTTTCTTGTTTTGTTTTGCTTTGCCTAAGTATTTCTAAATATTTTTAGATAGAGAATTTACCTTTTAAAGGACTATAGTGTGGTGAGTTTTGACAGATGTGCGCAGTTGTGCAACTGAAATCATAATTGAGATAGAGAAGACTTTCGACACAAAACAAAGTTCCTGAGGTTTTTCTAGACCAGTGTGGTCCTCTCATGCTCAGTCTGCGACCTGATTTCTGACTGCTTGTCGCCTTTTCAGAAAGCCTCATACTCTAGTCAGGGAGCCTGAAGTCCTGTGTTTTTGATTCACTTGTGTGGTGCTTTTGAGATCCATTGGTTTTTGTAGCCCATGGATGCTGTGATGTGATTTTTTTTTCAGTTGTGTTTCCTATGAAATTGGCTGTCCATTTTACAATCAATAAACACTGGAACTATTTTTTCAATCCACTTACCATAAATAAAACTTTCCAAACTTAGCTATGGCGCTGAGTTTTCTTTGCCTCTGCCTGGTTAAAATACTAGAACCAGGTTTGTTGGTCATAGAAGATGGCTTCATGAGGGCCTGCTGCAGGTCCAGTCCTGCTGCTTCCTCTGGGATCTACATAGGCTTGCAGTCATTCTGTGCCCTCAACAGCCACATTTCTTCTTAGCACTTCTATCGAGCAAGTAGCACTATCCTCTAGGGCTCTTAATTTGCATTTTGTCAATGACAGTTATTACTCACTGGTTTGTTTCCCAGCTATATCTTCTCTTTGACAAAACAAACAAACAAAAAACCTATTCAAATTTTACCCACTTTAAAAATTGAGTTGCTTAACTTACCTTACAGATGTTTTAAATTTTATTAAATTCAATTTGCGTGTCTTTTTCTTGTTACAGTCTGTACTTTCTGTGTTAAAGATAACAAACCTCAAGCTTAAAGATATTTTTTGCTTGTGTTTTCTCCTACGATTTTTATCCATTTAGTCCCTAAACTTATTCACAAAGCATTTCCAGTGAATGTTTATACAGTATAGAAAAGGCAATGGGGGATTTCTTTAACCAGTTGTCCTGGCACATGTTGCTGAAAAGATGATGCGCTAGCCATTGGATCACATTAGCACTTCAGGTGAAAATCAATAAATGTGTATGTGGAAACATTGTTTCATTCTGTCTGCATAGTTTAATTTTTTAAGGCTCCGCATATAATTGAGATCATGCAGTATTTTCCTTTCCATGTCTGGTTCATTTCACTTAGCAGAATGTCTTCCAGATGCACACTCATCGAGGAAAAACCTCAGGGTCTCCTTTTTAAAGCCCAAATAATATTCCATGGTATATCATGGCCAGTTCCTCTTTCCATTTACTCACAGGGCGGGTGCTTGAGATTGCTTCCATATCTGAGATATTGTGCATACTGCTGCAGTGAGTGTGGGACTGTGGTTGTCCCAACCTCAGATGATTGTGTCTCCTTTGTGTATACCCCTAACGGAGGTAAGTGAGAATTCCTGGCCATTCTCTATGGTGGCTGTAACAATATTCATTGCCACCAAGAGCTTACAAGGGTTCTCTTTGCTCTACACCCATCATTTGGTGGGTTGCTATCTTTTGACATTTTATTATTAGTTTCGGCAGTGAGAGGACTGAACCATGGCTTTAGGCATCCTAGGCAGGTGCTCTTCTGCTGAGCCTCAATGTCAGTTTTTTTGACTTTATCATAGTTGCCATGCTACTGAGTCTGAGGCAATATATCCCACAATGGTTTTGATTTTCCTTTCCTGATGGTTAAAAATATTCAGTGTTCTTTGGTCAAATGTGTCTTCTCTAGGAAAAATGTCTCTTATCTAGTCTTTTACTAACTTTTTGTTTAAGATTTATTTTATTATTTTTAATTGTGTTTGTGTGTCTGTGTAGGGCTATTTGTACATGACTGCAATGCTCATGGGGGCCAGAAGAGGGCATCAACTTCCCTTGGATCTGAGTTACAAGTCATCCATCTTTTGCTACTTGGCCTGGGTGAAATGAGTTCTCTGCAAGAGCAGTATGTTCTCCTAACCACTGAGCCATCTCTCCAGCCCGTTTCCCTATTCCTTAGCCTGGCTCTTTTCCTGCTACTGGGTTGTATGATTCATTATACCTTTTGGATATTGATTTTTTATTAGATAAGGAGTTTGAAAATATTTTCCACAGTCTGTTGGCTGCTATTTCATCAATATTATTTTCCTAGTCTATGTGAACCTTCTCTTAGTAAATACTAAACTACTGTAATTACTCTGCCCTTATAGTAAGTTTCAAACTTGGTAATGTGGACCCCACAACTTTATTCTTATTATTCAAAACTGTAACAATTTTAAATCATGGTACGTGAACCTTGAGGCCAGGTGATACTATCTCTCCAACTTCGTTTTTGTTTTACGTTTATGAGTATTTGCCTGTGTGTATGTATGTATGTATGTATATACCTATAGAATCCAGGAAAGGGTGTCAGGTCTCCTAAAACTGGAGTTGCAGACAGTAATGAGCCTGTATATGGATGCTGGGAATGAAACGTGTGTCCTTTTCAAGGGCAGCCAGTTGTTCTTAACCACATTAAGCTCTCTCTCCAGTTCCTGCTTTTATTATTCATAAGTATCTATTGTAACTATTTTAGGCTCTTTGTTTGTTTATATAAATTATAGAATTATCCTTTCAATTCCTTTTTAAATCATGTGTTATTTTGTTGGGATTGTATTGAGTGTATTGAGGAAAACACATTGATTCTTCCAATTCATGAGCATTCTTCCAGCTCTCTTTTCATAAGGTCTTCTCGTTCACTTTTTCCAACATTTTATCAGTTAATTTTATCCCCAAGTCACATTTTTATGCAATTGGAAAGAATGCTGTTTTGTCATTTCAATTCTAGCTACTTGCCAGTTTCTAAGAACTTTTATTTCATATGGTAATCTTCAAACCTAAACCTTACTAACTCTCTCACAAGGTAGGTTGTTGAGGATTTCCTGTTGGTAGTCATGTTGTCTATATTCAGAAGTTCATACTTCTTCAATCTGCGTGTCTTCATGTTTTTCTCACAGCATTACACAGATGAGGACCTCCAGAGTGGTGTTGAAATGGGTGGTAGGCTCAGCTTTTCCCTCTTCCCCAGTTTAAGAGGGAAGTGTTCATTCTTTCATTATGTGTACCAGATGTGGACAGATGTTTGTAGATGTCCTCCACTAAAGTCAAAAATGTTTCTCCTTCCCTGAGATTTCTGGGGATTTTAAGCTGGAATATATGTGAAATTTTGTTAAATGATTTCTCTATAGTCATTCAGATAATACTTCTGTATTATAAGTAATATATTAAATGACATTGATTAATTTTTCAGTGTTTATCCAACTTTCCATAACTTAGATGAACTGTTCTTTGTTGTGTTTAGGTGACTTAAAAAAACTACTCAATTCATTCTGACAGTTTAAGACAGTTTTAATGGTAGATGTTAATATATAATTTTTCTGTGGTTTTTGACTGGTTTAGCAACAGGATAAATGAATTGGAAAGAATTCTATCTTTTCCTATTTTGTAGAAGACTTTGTACAAATTGGTGCTTTTGCCACTTAAAGCATCTGGGTGCAAAATCTATTCTGAGAAGATTGTTAAACTATGAATTTGGTTCTTTACTAGATATAAGACTAATTCGGTTACTAATTTCTTTATGAGTAAGTTTTTGTAGTTTGTATCTTCCAGACATGTTCCCCTTACTCCACATCCTCTCCAGCATAAGCTGTCATACATGCTTTTGTTCTTAGTTATTCTGACAGGTGTAAGATAGTATCTCAGAGTTGTTTTGATTTGCATTTACCTGATGTTAAGCAATTCCTTAAATGTCTTTCAATCATTTGAATTTCTCTTGTTGAGAATTTTGTTTGGATTTGTACACCATTTTTAAATTGGATCATTTGGTATTTTGATGTCAGTTTGCCAGTATTTTATTGAGTATTTTTGCATCAATATTAATGAGGCACACTTAGTTGTGTCTTTGTATGGTTTGTGTATTAGGGTAACTATAACCTCCTAAAAAGAGTTTGGCAATATTCCTTCTGTTTCTATTGTATCCTTCCAGGTGTAGGTGAGACTGGTGGAGTGTTGGTCACTGGTGCATCAGAAGATGGTTAGCAGGAGAGGGTGCTGTTGCCTGATTCCTGGGTCTACTGGGTCTACATTTTTCTTATAATGAATTCAAGCCTTTGAAGTCCAGTTTGACAAGAGTTAGTAAATAGACATATCTTTGGCAATCTGGCATATATCTGGTGTCTATTATGAATAATATCCAGGCATGAGTTTTTGGATTGACCTCAGTTTTCCTGCTTTTTGTTTGTTTGGGACATTTAATGATGAGAGTACATTTGACCTCGCAAACTCACATGGAAACTGCCAAGTTGTTCTAAGTTGTTATTTTTATTAGCAAATCCATGAAGGCTTCTGGTACTCCATTTCCTTACCAAAGCTCTGTTATTTCAATCTTTGATGTTGGCCATTCTTGTGGTCCTGTAGTGGACTCTCATTGTGACGTAAATTTTTATCTCTCTAATATAGTGAATAATACTTTTGAGCATCTTTCTGTATGTTCAGTTATTATCTGTATCTCTTCATGCTTTTTAATGAAGTATTTCCCCAGCCCTTCATTTGTTGTTGAACTTTTAATTATTGAAATGTTAAAGAAAATGTTCTCCTTTTTAAAAACAAGACACACATTTCTGCACATTTGCTTGCTGTTAATACTTTAAGGATAGTTTCATTTTATATATTGTATCAGGTATCTCTAAGAAGTCCTATATGATTATTAATTTTTATTGTCATACATAAACACATGGTGTGGTAGGTGTATTGCTGCATGAGTGTAGGCTAGCTACTCAGGAGGTTGAGGCAAGGGGATTATTTGGTACTTGAGTCCTCAGCTCAAAAACAAATCCACGAGGCATGAATTTTTGAATATACACTGTATTATTGTTCACTGTTGACCAGAAGATCCCTGGAAACTTTCCATCTTGAATGCTTGAGATACTGTCCATCAGAAAGAAAGCTCTGTTCTTCAAGCTCTGTTCTTCCTGTGCCTTGGTAGCCATGCTTTCCTTCTCTGCTTTGCGAGTTTGACTAGTTCAGATTTCCTTATAAATGGAGTTATGTGGTGTTAAGTCCTTCTGTGTCTGCTCTATTGCACTTAACATCATGTCCCCAGTGTCCTTTTGTGTTATAACGCATCACAGAGTACATTTGGTTCTTTTCTTGAATCTCCTTTCTTCTTGTCTCCAAAATAAGCAAAATATTTTTCTATAGTATGTGTTTTAACATTCTTGTCTAGAAAGTATATCATCTTTGTCATCTCTGGGTCTGCTTCCATTTTATTTTCCTTTTTATAAATCATATTTCCATGTTTTTCATCATTTTTAAAGGCTTATTTAGAGTCTATGGTATTTTTTAAGATGTATTTATTAATTATGTCTACAGTGTTCTGCCTGCATGTATGCCTGCAGGACAAAAGAGGGCACCAGATCTCATTATAGATGGTTGTGAGACACCATGTGGCTGCTGGGAATTAAACTCAGGACCTCTGGAAGAGTAGCCAGTGTTCTTAACTGCTGAGCCATCTTTCCAGCAAGTCTAAGGTACTCTTAATTAAACTGAAGGTTAATCTTTCTCTGAGGTTTCTACCTTGTGCTGTATGCATTTCAAGTCTCCTCACTGTGGCTGACTCATGTGTGTTGACTCTGTGAGGTCTTCAGAATTCTGGTGTTTGGGGTTTCCTTCCCTATCATTACATACTTTGCTCACACAAACACTCAGTCCTGGCTCCACGGAAGCCCTTTTCTGGTCTCTGGAACTCTACTGCCCAGGCCTCATTTCTTACATAGGGAGGTTTATAGTCTTAGACATGCTGGCCACTGGGCTCTGTGTCTGCTCAATTCAGAGAGAATTCTGACCTCTCCCCAACCCTGCAACTTAGAAATAATGTCTTGCCAGTACAATGGCAGAATCATAGCTCACTTCATCTGTTTGTCATGGCAAGGAACATATTTATAAGCTTCCAACTTTTCAATATTTGAAAACCACTTTCTTAATAGAGTTCTTTCTTCCTCACTTATGATGAAGTAAATCTAATTCCCATAGCTCCATCACAGCCAAACACAGAACTGTCCAGTAGTGTTGGCTGAGAAGTGTAATTCAATCCGACATATATTTTAACATGACAAGACTTCTGGATCGAACGTTAACTGTGGCAGGTAAGGGATGATGGAGGCAAGGAGCTAGGAGTCAATTTCTATAATCCAAAACAAAACCACTTGTGGTAATAATGATAGACAGGAAAGGAAACAGTTGGACTCTGGACTTGGAGAAAAAATAAATAGGATTAGCTGATTGTTTGGATGCTGAGTAAGAACAGAAAGGGGAGAGGAAGGGTGCTGTAAGTGAAGGATGCTGTAAGAGTTTTGGCTCAGGTGACCAGAAGGATGGAATATCATTGGAAAGAACTGTTTTTAGTAGTGTTGAGGAGGAATCATGGGAGGAGTCTAAGAACGAACATTAAGAGACTGTCAGACACAGTGAGGACAGATAACTCTCTCAAGGACTTCAGTAAATCACATTGTTAGGTTCAAAGCCCACCTCCCCCAGTACTCCTTATAACCTGCATGATTTGTCTATCTAGCCTGTGCGCTCTGGTGCCACCTCATGACTTTCTGCTCTGTTCTCTCATGCTTTCTCATCTCTCTCGCTATGCTCTAGCTCCTGCTCTCTCCACTCCTCTCTCCCACTTCCCCTATTCCCTAGCCCTTAGCCCTGGCTATGCTCAATCTGCTTTCTTTTTCTTTTTTTTTTTTTTCTTTTTTCCTCTGGATCTTTTCTCTCTTTTACCTACAACTAAAACCTTCCCCCTAATGGAGTGGTCATGGTAGCAGTTTCTTTATTGGCCCCCTCCCATACAAATTTCATTCCTTAAGAAATTGACAGTCCAGGTAAAGTCAAGTAAAGAAATCATCTCATCAATTCATAATAGAGGCTTCCAAAGTTTATAGGTCCATAAGAGAAGGCTCTAGTGGGCACAGGGCAGGTGTGGGGGTGGGGTGAGGATAAATGGAGCTATAAAATGCTTCACATGTGTGGTGGTTTAAATAAGAATGACCCTCACAGGTTCATATATTTGAATGCTTAGTCATCAGGGAGTGGTACTATTTGAAGATTAGGAAGTATGGCCTTGTTGGAGTGGGTGTGGCCTCATGGAAGGAAGTGTGTCACTGGAGGTGGGCTTTGAGGTTTCAAAACTCATGCCAGGCCCAGTTCTCTCTCCCTGTTGCTTGTAGGTCAGGATGTAGCTCTCAGGTACTTCTCCAGCACCACGTCTACCTGTGTACTTCCATGTTCTCTGCAGTGATGATAATGAACTAAGCCTCAGAACCTATAAGCAAGGCCCTAATTAAATGCTTTCTATTATAAGAGTTGCCTTGTCCTGGTGTCTTTTCACAGTAATAGAACCCTGACTAAGACACCCCGGGTTCCGATAATGTTGGAGCTTCATGGTTAAGGACCAGGGCAGTTAACCCAGAAGGAAGAGGCTGAGAACGATGCTACAGGGTGTAGAGAAAAGAGGGTGTGGTAAGTTCTCAGATGGCAAACACTTCAGTGCTTTCACGGAATATTGACTGGGCCTCTCTAGCTCCAAGGAAGGTGGGTGGGGTGTTGTGATATGATGCCAGAGGGACCTTGGCGGGAAGCCCCACTGTGTGCAAGGAACAAACATGCCATACAGACAGAGCTTACATGGGAAGTTTTATTGGGGGAAGGGAGTGGGAAAAGGAAAAGGGTGGAGTGGGAGGCAAAAACCTGACTGCCTCTTTGGAGGAACAGTGGGACAGAGAGCAGGCATCAGGGCAGCTTGTCTCTTAAAGGGACCTTTTGCCCCTGAGTACAGAGTCAGGGTGCTAATGCTTGCCATTAGTGCAGGGGTGGAGGGTGGTGGTGCACTCTGCCAGGTCCCCAAGGGGTGGGGCCATGTGTGCCTGGATGATAACATGGGGATTGCAGAAGAAACAAAGCTGAGATAAAGACAGAAGGCCAGTAGCCAAAAAGGTCCCTCTGTGCCATGTACATTCTTCAGGCTTTTTCCTACAAGAAAGGCCCTGAACTACATACACATGAGCAGGACATCATGTCAAAGGCCCAGGAGAGTGGTAGAGGTCTGAGGAAGGGGAGAGGAGAAATCACTGGGTAAGCAGGAACCACAGAGCTGGAGTTGAAAGGTCATTATTATTAGATCCAAAGCCCCCCCTTATTGCCCCCGCCACACACACACACACACACACACACACACACACACACACACACACACACACAAATAGCAGCGCTGGTGACATTGTCCTAAACAGAAGGACTTCGGCTGGGTGAACAAGTTTCTGTTTACCAAAAAGGCAGATCTGCTAGGGTAGGTTCCTCTTTCCAGTAGCCACTTTCCCCCGACCCCCCCTCTACTCCTCCTGGTACAGGGTTTCTCTGTGCAGCCCTGTCCTGGAACTTTCTCTATAAACCAGGCTGGCCTCAAACTCACAGAGATCTTCCTGCCTCTGCTTCCCAAGTACTGGGACTAAAGGCGTGCACCACCACTGCCCACCAGGGGCCACTCTTAATCCTCCAGGTAAACTACCTCTGTCAAGGCCATCAAGGTCTTGGCTGGTTGAAAGCCTGTATCAGCTCAGATCCCCCACCCTGTTGACTGTCACGTAAAGTCTGCTTGCTTTCCAGACATTTTGTTCCCCTTCCCAGGAGATGGCCTCTGCAGTTTGATCCTCAATAAATCCTTCTTCCTACCCAGGAAGTGGTCTAGGTAGTAGTTTCTCTGTGCCATCGCTCATAAAAGGAACAAAAGTGCAAAGTTACTTTGCCTGGCTGACTCGGTAGATTATGATACCATTAAGTATACTTGGAAATCTGTACAGTAAAATATCCTACAGAAATGTGTATACCTTCAATGAAGTCACGTCTCCAAGGGTTGAGTCAGAGGTTTTTTTAGTCACCAACCCTGGAGGTTTTCATCAACTGTATTCCATATTCTCAATCACAAAAATAAACAAACAGAACTTGTAAAAAGCAGAGCTGGGAAGTGTTAATCCTGCTGGATAAGAATAAGACCACTACCACAATTTTGGGCCAAGTTTGAAATACTGGCCAGGATGATGGACTCTGGCCAGGTCCATTCTGGAATTCCCAGGAAATGGTGATGCATTACATTTTGCATAGGTTTATAAAGGCAAATCCATGAGGCTGTTTATTTTTCATCAGGTTCAATCAGGGGCAAACATATACCCTGATGTACTTCCTACCTGTATACCTCTGGCTTACATCCAATTAAGGGCAAGCATACATCCTGATGTATTTTCTGCCTACACACCTCCCACCTATAGGTGATCAAGCACATTCCTGTGCAGTTGGGTCAAACAGACTTGTTCAGAGGAGTGAAAACATGCACCTTCTAACATCTCAGGAAGTATCTGTCCTTGGGCAAGAAGCTTACAGGCTAGAGGTATTTTTTGTTCTATGGATCTCTTAGGCATAGTAATTAAAACTTAAAACATAACTTTGGCTCTCACAGGAGATGGCTCAACAGTTAAGGGCCTTTGGTGCTCTTTCAGAGGATCTAAATTCAGTTCCCAGCTCTCTAATCTGGCAGCATGGTATCACCTATGACTCTTCAAGGGATCCAACCACCTCTTTTGGCCTCTGAGGGCATGCACATATATCCACACAGGGATACACACATACATTTAAATAAAAACATGCCTATAAACTGTAGAAAACACGATGCAGCCTCTCCTGGATAGCTCTAATAGAAATTCCCTAACTGGCTTATCTTTGGTCAGACTCCAGCACACAAATGTCCCAGGAATTACAGTAGACTCCGGTCAGATTTATTTTAAAAAGTATCCTTATTTACACACACACACACACACACACACACACACACACACACAAGTGCTTCACATATAGTAGGGGTTAATAAAACAGTCAAGGGTAAATAACTCTTTGCCCAGGTTTCCATCACTTTGTAGTCCCTTCTTTGTGTGAAACCATAAGGCCTTTACACTGCCATTTTCTCTCCTAGAAGAGTGACCTGTTTAGGGTTGGGGATTTAGCTCAGTGGTAGAGTGATTACCTAGCAAGTGCAAAAAAAAAAAAAAAAAAAAAAAAGTGACCTGTTGTACATCACACATTATCACACATTATTATCTCACAGCTGGGATTCCTTTTGTTCTTTGAGCCTCCTTT
This sequence comes from Cricetiscus sungorus, assembly GCA_030556225.1. Taxonomy (NCBI): domain Eukaryota; kingdom Metazoa; phylum Chordata; class Mammalia; order Rodentia; family Cricetidae; genus Cricetiscus; species Cricetiscus sungorus. The sequence goes on from JANBXA010000069.1 coordinate 16,926,156, forward strand.
CCTGACTATTGTTGAAACTTTGCTAGCCTCTATTTTTAACACACCGTCTTACTATAATTTGAGTCTAGAGGGTCTTCAATGGCCCATGTGTTCAAATCTTGGTGTCTAGGTTGATTCTATTTGTGAGATGGTGAAACCATGAAGAATGCAGCCAAATAAGGAGTTTTAGGTTGGGTCACTGAAGACATGAACCTTGAGAGGGATCGTCAACTCCAGGCTCTTTCTGCTTCTCACTCTTTCTCTGCTTCTTGGATACTAGGAGCCTTGCTCTCCACTCCCCTACATGAGATGCTGACACAGGTCCAAGGTGAGGAGCCAATGAATCAGTCATAAAGTAGGATTTCCAAAACCATGCATCCAAATACTTTATAGTGTGCAATTATATCTAAGTCTCTTGCTTAATTCTTTCGTATCTTTTGCCCAAACAAGACTATAAAAATAGAAATCATGCTTACTTTGTCTTCAGCATAACAACACCTAGCACCTAGGCAACATTCAGTAAATGTATATTGAATAACAGAGTAGGAAATAAGTCAGGGGCAGCCATGAGGATGGCTCAGCCAGTAAAGTGTCTGCAGAACAAGCCTGAGGTCTTGAGTTTGAATCCCCAGAGCCCATGAGAATAGCTGGGCATGGTGATGTGTGCCTGTAATCCCAGTGTAAAGTGAGGGGTTAGCAGAGAAAGGGAGTTCCCTGAAGATCCCTGGCCAGCTGCCCTAGCTGAACAGATGGAATGCAGGTTTGGTAAGAGACTCTGTCCCAAAAAAACTATGGTGTAGCATGAAGGACATCTGATATTCAGCGTGGACCACCACACACTCTCATATATTTGTGCATGTTCACAGGCATACCACCCTCATACACTACACACATTCCCCTATATAATTCACAAACACAACTAAGTAAAGGGATGACAACCAGGGTTTTCCACTTAAGATGACCGGGATCTTAGAACCTGAATGGCAGCTCCAATTCCATGGAATCCAATGCCCTCTTCTGGCCTTTGCAGCCATCAGGCGTACATGAGGTATGCATATGTCCATGCTGAAAAACAACATATACACATAAAAATTAAAAACAAATAAACAAAAAAGAAATGAGGTTTAAAAAATGTGGTTACCATATAAGTAATGGTAACCTTTCCCATTAGATTTGGTTTCATGGGATTTGGGGAATGTAACTGTTAAAATTGCATTCCTGTGTTGACCTGAATTAATTAGTATTGATGGGTGTTACACTGAACTTCTAAACCTCATTGGTTTTTTTTGTTTGTGTGGTTTTTTTTTTTTGTCTGTTTTTGCTTTTTTGCTGTTGCCATTACCTTTTACACAGTGAACTGGGAATTCTAGTATATTCCTTCATGTATCTCCACCATCTTTGTAGGATACCCCAGGACCCTTCCCTAGATTCTTCCTATATATCCAAGCCAATAGGCAAAGAGACAGGGCTTAGATTTTTACATAAGGGACTTCAGAGATAAGTTGAAAGTGGTATGTATCATTTTGTTCCATTGGTCATAACAATACATACATCCTCAATCTAACTTCAGAACAGGCTGGTAAATGTAGTGTCCAGTGTGCCTGGAAGAAGAAATTGGGCCTGTGAGTGACAAGTGACCCTTAGCTACAACAGAGGATTTTACTGACTGGTATGAGAATTAGACTGTTAGTGCTCCCAAAATATTCAGAGCTATACACACGGAGATGCCCATGTCTTGAACCAAGTCACAGGAGGAGATCCTCTGAGCCTGCTGTAAGTTTTGCTGACTGAGGAGGCTGCTGCCCCAATGCTTCTGTCAAGCCCAATGGCTGGCTAGAGATGCAGTGAGTCCCCACTGTCCAAGAAGGCCAGCAAAGGATGCAAACATTACCACCAATCTGTGTGATGCAGCCTTCACTTTGTTTAATACAGTTTCCTGGGTGGGACAAGTTTTATGCACAGTGTTTGGGTTAATTAGGTCATTAGTACTCTTCAATTGAAGCACAATTTCCCCAATGACAGACCTTACTTTGTTTAGATTTGAGATAAATCATCATACAGTCTCTGGGAGGCTTGGGTACATCTCTCGGCTCTACACCACAACCTTGAGGACCAAGAGTCTGACCTTATACCTGGATGGGCTGCCTCTTGATGCCCAACTTTAGAGAAATAGGATCAGTCTGGGGAAAAGTCACTTTGGGAACACATTTTGTTTCCTTCTAGAGATTTCAGTCTACATGACCTCTCAAGTGCAGGGCCACTGTCTCTGCACAGAACCTCCCATTACCAAGGTGAGACAGCCAAGCCACAGTAGAAGGTGCAGAGCTCTTTCCTAACAACTGACGCTCAAGCCAATAGAAAAGTTCCCAAACTCTCTCGCTTTCCATCATCCCCAAATCCTTTCTCTTATGCCCACCACTTCTCTGTGTTTTGCAGCCTTACCCTTGCTTCTTTCAGTGTAGGACCATTTTCTATATGCCCTTCAAAGCCAGACTGTATTTCCTCAGTCTTTTCAATCCAGCTTGAAGTGGTTTCCTCCTGAGAATTTGTGCAGCACTTATCTGAACTACACTGGCAGCATTTATTATTATATACCATATTTTTATTTTTGTATATCTTATTTTTTTTCCTTTTCAACTGGAGTTTGGACAGCTGTGTCTCTGTCTTCTGGAAAAATTGGAGTTCTCACAAAATACTTGCTTTGTTGATCAATTTCAAATGACTGCTACTTAGAATGAACACATGGGTAAATTCATTTTTTGTTATACCACCTTAAGCTATGCAGAAACAAGGCCACAAACTCCTGCTTTTTTTTTTTTTTTTTACATATCCCAGCTTTACAACCACAGGTAGATTGCTCTCTCCAGTTCGTTGGAAAAATCCTGAGCAAGGACTATAACTAGAGCATGTTAGTCCCCCAAAAATGATGGAGGTAATATCATAGAGAAGAAGAAAATTCCGAGTCACAGCCACACTATTGAGTGGGATGCTAACTGATGCTTGTCTGCTACAGGTGAGCCTGGGGGTCTTAGTCAGTCCTCTTTCTTCTTCTCTAGTATAGTTTATTTTTAAATCATATATTCATTCACCAAAACTTTGTCTAGTCAGCATAGATACTGTCTTTGGCTTGATTCAAAAGAATATCTATAAACCTTCAATACTCTTTCTTTCTCTGAGGATAAAGAGAGAAAAATACCTGTAGTATAATAATGATGATGATGATGATGATGATGATGATGATGATGATGATGATGATGATATCCTTGCAGATCCAACTGATAGAGCCTTTCCCTCAATTCTGCTCCCTAGAAATGACCTAAAATCTACATACATGAGTTATTCTCTCCTTAAGTAAGATTCAACATACACCAGCATCTCAATGCAAATTGGGGGGCTTTATCATCTCTGTGAGTCCTTTTCTCTGACTCCCTAAAGACCTGTATGTAGCTCCATGAGGAACTGTCACTTCCAGGGTCCCTGTTGGTAAATGGATAAGTCAACATGAAGAACAGCAGTGGACAGACAGTAGGGCAAGAGAAGGCAGGAGGCAGAAATCAGCTACAGATGGGAAGCATTCAAGGCTTAGCAATGATAGCAAACCACTTCTAACGCCTACTTCCTATAGGAGATAGAGGATGAGACCGGTTACCAAGGAGATAGGTAGATGGAGGAGAGAGATGCTGGATACAAACTCCCCACATTAGTAGGAGAAGGCAGCCAAGGCCAGACTCTAGCTCCTGTACAGGAAGGGCCTAAGCTTTCTCCTCCAGCTCTCTGAGCAAGCTCAGCACATGGCCAGACCTGAGGAAGTGATAGATGATAGATCAGCTTCCTAGGGATATAACTTCCTCTGAAAGTGGGCAGATGATGGATCTGAGGAATCCATCAGACCATCACCAGCACAAGTGATTAGCCGCAGTGAAGTAAAGTAACTATATCAGGAAGGAAGGAGAGGAGAATGGACATGCTCTTTGAGAGCACCGAATGCAAGTGGCCTCCTCCTTCCCCTAAAAGATAAAGTAATGCCCGTCACCATAAAGTTAGCCGATTGGTACAACTGTCGACACAATCAGTTGTTTAGCAGTCATCAAAGGTTTGTTTAGACTTGTAGGCATTGAGCATTCGAAAGCTGATTTAGCATATCTCTCTGTATGTTTGACATTTTCAAAAGGATGTTGGAAGCAGTGGATCAGGCAGGCTCACTGTCCTTAAGAATCTAATAGTCTGGACCATCCAGGATTCCTGGAGGGGCTGAGCTAGAGGGACTGGGAGACAAGCCGAACCTTAGCCAGAGGTAGCAGACAGAAAAGCAAAAAGAAAGAAAAGGAGGTTCTCGGAGAAGTACTGAATGAGCACGAGAGGGGGACAGATGAGCCAGTAAAGCCGATCCTGGCTCATAATTACATCTTAGAAAGATTCTTGAATCTTCAAGGCAGAGCCAACACAATTAAACAATGAAGTAATGCATGTGGAAGCCAGAGAGAGCAACAGTAACACCTGAATCTAGGATCCAAATTCCTGCAGGAGGGCCACAGACTAGGAGGGGCCAGATGCAAGACTAGACAGGAGTGGGAACCGAGTGGCTGTGTGCTGTTAGACCCAGGAGGCCCTCTCCAGGCACGCGCTGCCTTTTCACACCTCTGCCACCCTTTCTGCTGACAACCTCACTATGTCTCTTTTCACTTGGCAAAGGAGCTCCATCCTCCCTGCCAGCAAGTGGGCTTTGCATAGAAGTGGTGGTACCCATAGCTTTTTGACCTCTCTAGTGAGAAGAATGGTCATGTGACCGGTCCACATGTCTAGTTTTTTTTTTTTTAAGCCCTCTTTGGTTCTTTCCTTAAGATTCTTTGTGTTTCTCAAGGCTTTATTCAAGTATGATGCTTTTTATGATCCCGATGATCTGTTATTATATATTGTTGGTGACCAGAAAACCTCATCTCACTTTAGTGGTCTGGTAAGGAAACAAAACAGGTGGAAGAGAGGCCTGAAGTGGTTTTCTTGGGTGGTAGATGGGTGGTTTGCTTTAAAGATTGGAGGAGAAAGGGGAAATTTTAAAAAGTTGGCTAAAAAGGCTTTTGTAGAACTCTGAAAATCATAGCACAGAGTGAAAGTTATCTTTGGCATATGGGCATAGAAAGTTCTACCCAGCAGCCTGACCTCCTAATGACTTACCCAGACTTCTCCAGTGGGACTGGCTAATTCTTCCAGGAGGAGACTGACACATTGTGAAGATACCCCAGAGTTAGGCAGAGGGAAAACAGAGCCCTGGGTCCTGGTCCAAAGCCTCTCATCAATTAGCTGGGGAGCTTTGTACAGATGCCCACCTCTCTGAGATTCACTTTCCTTCCAGTAAAACACAGGGGCTGCATTACATTTGATATTCTGAGCTTATATTCCAAGAGAGCTTTATGTTAGCACCAGAAGAGGTTAACTGGAAAACTAGTGTCAGCAAACTTACAGCAAATCTCCAATAAGGGAAAGAGTGAGCGACACTTTTATCTTTGCCAGGGAAACCCTTTCCGCTAAGAAGAAACATGTGGACCCAGCCATCTCTCTAAGATAGGTAGGTGCAGAACTACTGGATTCAGCGATTTCAGGTCTTGGCACACCATAGTGTTCTGCGTACTTGTGTCTTTTCCGCTTGCCCCTCCCTGAAAGATGACTGACTGACCCTAAAGTACCTGTGTGGTCTATTTTAAGGGGTTTCTCCCAGGAAGCATCACGTTTGAATGCCTATGAAGTCATTCAAAGATCTAGCAGGCTCTCAAACCCTCCAGCAGCTTAACTAGAAACACACAAGCTTCCCACTGTGCTCAGAGAACCCACCCAGACCCAGCCTGCAGAGCTGCAAACCATGCTTTAGCATGCATGCATTTCAGAAAACAAAGACAACCCTACTCTTAGCTGCTCCAGACAGTCTGAGATGCTTTTGTGCCCTTGGGTCCTTGCCCGGTCCTCTCATCTGCCACAGTTCTGGTACTAAATTGGTTCAAGGTTTGTAGGAAAGCTTCAGAGGAAGGAGGCAAAGGCATGTTTGGAGTTCTTAAATGCTGAAGTCACCGGGAGAAGCAGAGCCTAGCTCCTTTTTGGCCACCAGAGGGCGATGGCAGTGGCATCTGGGCAGAAAATTATTCCCAAGAATAACAGCAGAAAACTGCACCTCAGGTGCTTATGCTGGAGTTGGGGTATGAGTGTGTGAGTGAGTGGGGTGGTGGCAGTGGTGGCAATTGGCTGCCTGGAGCTAAGACTCCAAAAATTTGCTAAGTATAGTAAAATAAAGTTTGCACCTTTGCTATATACTACAGTATGCTGTTAACTAGCTGAAAGTTGCCTTTGAGGAAAATGAAGAAATCAGAATAGCATTCATATGAAAGAAAAGACTTCTCAGGAACACAGCTGTTAGTGGTGTATGAACACACATGTTCTCCTGTGTATGTACTGCACATTGCATGAGGCTGTGAATAGTTAAGACGGTGTGTGTGTGTGTGTGTGTGTGTGTGTGTGTGTGTGTGTGTGTAAGCAAGGCTCTTTTAGACCCTTCCCATATGAGGGGACCTCAAGGAAGTCTGGGCAATGCTTCCTCTTGTTCCTGCCCCTTCCCTTCAAACAAACAAACAAAATCATTCCTACAAGTATTTATGGAGCCTCTAACACAGCCCTTCCCCACCGGCATCTGGAAAAGCTCAGACCAGCCAATTTAGAGCAGACGCTGGCAGAATGAAGGCAAGGCTGGGGTTTTGGGGGGGGGTTAGGGGTAGAAGGCATGATGGGTGCCTTGCAGGCTAAGGCACTATTTTGCAAAGTCACTTTGTCTTTTTGGATGCAGCAAGGAGATTGGACAGAACTGTGGCACCTTTATTAGAGGAGACAAAGGCTCACAGGGGATATGATTGCCCCAGAGTCATCCAAGCAGGAAGTACAAGCTCAAGACCTTGAAGTGGTGGTGTCAATACGTGGGTCCAAGTTCCTGCCTTTACTACTCTCAGCCACATAACAGGCATTGCTGGGCAAAGTTGAACTGGATTTCTTCTGGTAGAGTGAGCTTCAGCACAGGAACAGTGTGTGTGTGGTGGGGTGGGGGGCCGTTTGTGGAGTGTATTCCCACCCGTAAGTCCTATAGGAAGTAGTTGTTGATTTTAGTGAATACTAGATGGGGCAGAGGCAAAGTTTCCATGGATAAATGTGCTAGAGTACAGCGTGCCTAGAAGCTGTGTGACCTTGGGTAAGCAGTTCACTTAGTCCAACTTTGGCTTTTGACCTAAGAAATAAGGCCTCCTTTCTGATGCTCCCATGTTGGGACTGAGTATCCAGCTCAGTGCCAGAATTAAAAAAAAAAAAAAAAAAAAAAAAAGCCATAAGCTTTATCAGTCCTTGGCTCCCAAGAATGGGTGAATTGCAATTTTTCTTTCCTGGGGCCCACTGGCCAAGTCCCTTTCCTTCCCAGCTGGGTCCCTCTAGATCCCCTGTCGCCTCCTCCCTTCAGGCTCTTGGTTGCTCCAGCAAAGTTCCCAACTTAGTCGACGTGACGCGCAGCGCAACCAATGGGAGGCGGAGCTGGTGTTTTGGGAGGGGGGCGGGAGGGCCGGGCCCGCGTCTCTGGTGTCTGCTCTGCAGCTCAGTGAATGAAGAGAGCGAGCGCCGGCCAGCTCTCCGGGCCACTCCGTGCCCTAGCCGCCACCGTGCTCCGGAGCCCAGCCCTGAGCCGGACTTCCCGGGTCGCCGTGCTCCCCTGCGCTCAGCCCAGAACCCAGTCTGAGCTCGCACCTCTGCCGGCGATCCACAGGGACTCGGGGGCGCTCGGTACCTGGGCGCCGTGAGTGATGCGCAGCGGGGCAACGCCAGCCCCACGGATGGAGCTGCTGCCGCCGCCGCCCGGCGCGCCCCGCTCCGCCCGCGCCCCGTGCGCCTGAGCGCCGCGCCCGCCCCTCCTCGCGCCAACTCCGCCGCCCGCCCCCCAGGCCGCCCGCGCGCCTCCTCGGGTTCCTCGTGTCCCGCCGCGCCAGGCAGCCTCCTTTGGGTTCGGACGCTTGCAAACCATGGCCCCGGGGCGGACCTGGGCCGGCGCCGCTGTGCGCGCCCGCCTGGCGCTGGCCTTGGCGCTAGCGAGCGTCCTGAGCGGATCCCCTGCTGCCGCCTGCCCCACCAAGTGTACCTGCTCCGCCGCTAGCGTGGACTGCCACGGGCTGGGCCTGCGCGCGGTTCCCCGGGGCATCCCCCGCAACGCAGAGCGCCTGTGAGTACCCACCCCGCCCGCGCAGGCCACCCACCCCGCTCCTGCAGAGTCGCCCTCGGGGCCCCAGGTCCTTCCCTCCTCTCCCGCGCGCCGGGGACGACCTCGGTTCTCCCCTCCGCCATCAGACTCTCGCTAAGTTGGGGATGGCATGGCTTTGGGCAGGTGTGGAGAGAAATGTCCGAGTTCCCTGGTAGTGGGGACCGGGTCGTGCCTCTCTGGGTGAGGGCTCTGGGAGCTCATCCGCTGACAGCTCCAGAGAAGAAGGCTGGCAGAAGGCAAGGTGTGGGGGAAGTGTGGTGGTCTCAAGGTTTGAGGTTGTGTATAAGGGGTCCATGCTCCTTGCCTCTTAAAGAGAGGACGAGGGAGCAAGCTAGACGGCGGGCGTTGGGGGGGGCGCGAGAGAGCCATCCCCCCTCAAGAAAAGCTGTGACCTCCTTGGAGATCAGAACGAGCCAGCTGCTGTGTGGCTGTCCTTGCAAGGAAAGTTGAGAGTGTAGGTGGAGGTCTTAACTTCTGAAGAACCGAATTCTGAGTGGGTGCTCTCAACACCCTCCCTGCCTGGAGCGCAGCTTTGGGGATGCCAAGTTGCAGCCCGGGTGAATTTTTTATGGCTGGGTTATAAATGCCTCCCTAAACGGGCCGGAGGATGGAAATGCTGACAGCCCTTTAAATGAGACCTAGCGCTATAATCTTACAAACCGCACTCAGCCTCGAGATCCTGGGGTTGGCAGCTAGCGGACAGGCTCCTGGAGAGTAGGGTGGATTGACCCTCGTTTTAACCCCAATTGTGCAACCAAATATTTACTTTTCTTATGTCAGCGTTTTGGAAAGATTTATCATTTTGATCCTCAAGACCAAATTCAAAGTTTGGACTCCGGGGGTGGGCTCCTTTTAGCCTACAGTTGGGGGCGGGGTGAGGGAGCTGGAGCCTAGGAGTGGGCGAGGGTTTGCACTATCAGAATTCCATCCATTGCGCTGCTCAGTTGCATTCTTCCCAGCCTGTCTTAGGGGTAGGCACACCAGTCTTCCTCTGTCCTGCCTATTTTAGGTCAGGAGAGCCGAGGAAGGAGCTGAATTATCCTGGCCACCCACCCCTTATCAGATACCTCACCTCCTCTCTTCCTTTCCTCTTCCTTACTGTCTAGGCAGAGACCTATTAGAAATAACTTCCTTATGTTTTCCTTTTGTTTGTTGTTTTCAAAGTGCAAAGATTGTTCTGTTGCTTGAACTGCAGAATCCTGGAGGGCTGGCCCTGCAGCTTCATTAACACCAGGAAATTAGGATCAGAAATGCAAACTAACCTGCCCAAGAAAACAGGGCAAATAAGTGACAATAAAAGGGCTGGAATCCAGGCATCCACACCTTCACTCAGGTTTTGTGTTAGACCCTAGTAGTGAAAATCTCATTTGAATGGCATTTGTAGGTGTGTATAAACTAAGTTCCCCTCCTCATGTGAGGGGAATGCTACAGATGAGTGAATGAGGAATAACTGTAAATGTTTAGCGGATGGGATGCCTCTCCTGTGCCAGTTTGTGTGTGCCTCCTTGAACCTCCCCAGCAGTCCTGCCTTGTTCCATCTTGTCATGTATTCACGGTCGTGTAACCAGTTAAGTGTTTGAATTGCAGCCTGTCAGGCTTCTAAGCCCAGGTCTTGTAGCGCTCTGCAGACTCCTTGGAACCAGAGTCAGGCAGCCCTGGGGGGAGAGGGTGTAGCTAGGCTTGGATGTTAGGGTAGGACCCAGCTGCTTCTGCTTTTGGTATATACTGCCGCCATTCATTTTTCTTCAGCATCAACTCTCTTTCTTGGATCATGTTGTCAGTTTGGGGAGTGGGGCTCTCTCTTCTGGCTAATCAGAAGTTTCCAAAAACTAGTCAGTGTGTCGCCAGCCACCTCCCCGAGAGACCCTGATGGCTCTGTACATCTCATCTGCTCTACAGCTGGAGACAGTAGATAAAGACCTAGATGAAGGGTATTCCCATGGGCATCCTTACTGTAGCCATTGTTACCACCAGGCATGGACAAAGTAGCTGCTGCTCTGGCATGTCTGGGGTTGTCTGGTGCAGCTTTGGTCTCTGGTAAGGTTTTGGCTTTCATTGCATGGATATGACAGAGCTGCCAAGGCTGACCTCTTGTCTCTATTCTTAGTCTAGAGGTAGCCTTTTAGAGCAAGCAGGGTCGGGCCGCCTCAGGTTCAAGGGCAGCCCCCAAGCAGCCCTTCACTACCCATCCTGGCTCTCAGGGACTCAGATGCTCGGATGGAATGTTGTAGTACTGTTCAGCTATACCATGTTAGGGATTTCAAATCACACACACACACACACACACACACACACACACACACACACACCATTGCTTGAAGCCTCTGTAGCATTCCTGTCCCTGTCCATAAAATCATTGCATACACAGAAGAAAACCAACACTTCAGATGAAAGGATGTGGGCAAGGGCTGGAAGTGGAAACCTTTCCTGAAGAACCCTGTGAGCCCCCTGGGGGCCTGTCATGGGACACTGATATTTATCAGCAGAGCCATTCTCCTCAACTGGTGAAATTGTGTTTAAAACAAAGACGCAGTGCTCTTCCATTCTCCACTTCTGTTGCTGTCTTCCAGAAAGCTTCTTGTGAAGGAGAGGGGGGAGGGGGAAAGGGTTTCCCCTAGACATATGACATTAAGGGCAGCCTGAGTGAGAAGGATGTAGTAGTCCCCATTTGGACTTGACTTCAGGGTAGTAATGGGGTCTGAATTGTTCATCATTAAGTCACTATCAGAGTTGGGGGAGTGTCTGTGTTCCAAGTTCTTCCCCATAATGTCAACGGATCACACAGAGAAGGAAACCCTCTGTCTTTTATAAACTACTGACAATTTCCCCCCTCCAAGAGGAGGAGGTAACACCCACAAGTAAGCTAAATAAACGGAGGGGAGAATTCCCTGTCATTTATTATCCAAGCAGCAAAGACAGAGGCCCAGGGAGGAAAGGAAGTCAATGGCGGTGCCTGAGACAAAACATTTACCAGGGAGTGCAGGGTAAACAGATGTTGCCTTTGCCCTTCTGAGTACAAAAGGAACCCACAGATGTAATTCTTCTCCAACCACAGGCTCAGCCTGCATGAAAATGAACCCTCATGTGGGGCCCCTTCTCCCAGGCCTGCCCCGAGGCAGGCATGGGCCCACCTCTCACCCACAGCTAGGGTGGTAGTGGGAGCAAGAGTGGACATCTTTGCTCTTTCTACTTGGCTCCAGAACATGCTGGAAACTGCTGTATTTAAATAAACATTTCCTGTTTGCGAAGGAGAGCGGGCGAGAGTCTGAAACGTGAGAATGTGGTAACTTAATTTTCTCCATCACTCCAGATGACAGCAAGCTTTGCCGGTGGTTGGGGCCAATAAAAACCGACACCGTGTCATAGGCTTTCCCTCACTTGACCACAGAGGTCCAGAGGTCAAGTGGGAGACTTTCCAAGATGCTCAACAGCCAAACCCAGCGTTCTGGTACTCCCAGCCCTCAGGGCCAGCTAAGAGGACCAGTGACCATCTGGCAAGTTATGGGGCCTCTTTGGACCAATGAAGGTGATGTGGCCTTTCAGAGAGGCACAGGACTCTCCTGGATAGCATACAGGACAGGGAAGGTACCTTTAGGGTAGTGAACAACTTTGAACAGATTGCTTTACCTCTGGACTTCTTTTTCTTAAAAGTAGGACTCTGGTGTAGTTTTTGTGATTTTCCTTATGTAATATGCAGTTCACCTGTGGGCTATCACAGTATTCCTGCTCTGTACCTAGGCCAGTGTCTGGCCCCAGGAAGTTTTCAACCACTGTTTTTTAACCAAAAGGCTCATGAGCCTCAAGAATACAAGGGAAAGATGGCTTATTACAGATTTGAATTTTGATGGGTGGCCAAGAGCTACCTCCTAGTAATCTATTACACGAGATACTGCAATCTAAAATTTGAATTTCATGAACTAGAATTTTTGCCTTAGTAGAGTTCCCCCAAGACTCTTACTGCATGATCCACTCTGAAGTCTGGTTGCCAGGCATTGCTTAGCAACATCGCAACACTCCTACTGTGCTCATGCCAGTGGAATGAGCCAGGGATCCTGACTACTTCTGCCACAGGACTTTTTAATCAGGAACTCATCAGTGGCACCCTGAGCTCTCTGTGGTTTCTGATTGCTGCTCTTCTGGCATTAATTGATGTGTATTTGTAGGGTCATTATTAAGTTTTGTTCCTGCTAGTCTTCTGGGTTTTCTATTCTGTCCCTACCCCGTTTCCTTTGTTACTTTGTTTCTCTGTAATTCTGTCTATTGTCTGACTTCATAGCCTCCATCCACACCACACCCAGAAAAGTGAAAATGAAGGGTGGGTAGAAATAGTAGAATCTTTTGCCTAAATTGACCGGCAGGAAGGCAAGGATTTAGATCCTCCACTGTGTTTTGGCCCTGGGCTCTGGCAGCTTTGGACTGGAAGCTAAGGTTTGAAGTCCTGTTCTGTGGCATGCATGCTTGCCTGTGCACCTCTGCTGACTCTGGGCTGCAGTCTGCTTAATTCCCTTGGTGCCTCATTTCCACACCTGTAACACAGGGATGATAGTCACGTGGGGATGTCGTGAACGCAGCCCGAGGCAATCCACGTAGTGTGTTCTGCACGGTGCCTGCCATATTGTTCCCTCATCGTCGTGGCTGCGATTATTTACCCAACTGCATACTTTACACAGCTGTAAAGTATGTGTAATACCAGTTCCCTTTTGGAAGGATTAAAGTGATCGTGTCTAGGAAGTGCTTAACAGTACCTGGCATATAGGAGCCCTCCACAAACTTGTAACAGCCATGCTGTGGCTGTGTTTCCATTTGCTCATCTCAGTCTCCATCCAGCTGGATGGCTTAAGATGTTCACTCTAAATTTTGTTCCAACACTAAGCCCTGTGGAGGCAGGCTCATCGCCTGCACATGGGTTGTGCCCAGTACACTCTTGCCTGGTCTGCTCCTCTTTGCTCTGTCTCTCCTTCCTACCCCAGTAGCTGAACCCAGGTTGGTCTCTGGTCCATGCAGAAGGGATTATGGTTGGAGAGATTTTTATCTTTTTCGTTGACGTACTGCTTTGTGTTCTCTTTAAATAAAGGATGCATTTTATTTCTTTATTTAGAGGAGGGGTAGGCTGGAGCTTCATGAAGAATTCTTGGTCCCAACTTTCTGTGTGTTCAATGTCCTTCCCTCTTTCTCTAAACACTCCCTTTTACCGGTTCCTGGTGTCTACCTCCCATGCTGCTTTTACATGAAACAGCTGTATTTACTAGCACATGTCACTCTCACTGTGTAAGATGGTTTTAACCATTTTTTTAAAGAAATGGTAAGAAAAAAGATCAGAGTAGGGAGGAACCTCACAGAGACCACATTGATGAAGCAAGGGAAGGCTGCAGAGGTGCCCTGTGGGTGCACCGGGCTGATTTCTAAGGCTCTTCTTGGTTCACTGTGGAGTTCAGCCTTGCTCAAGGAGAGGCTCATGGCAGGAAGCTTCTGCTCTGTGTCCTGCAGACCAGGACTGTCTTTTGTAACTGCTGCTGCTGGCTGCCAGACTGCCAGGAGGCTGTTCATCTCCCCCAAGGTGTGGTCTCAAGTTTTCCTGGCATTTACTGTGTTTGATATGGTGGTCCCCGGAAGGGAGGAATTGACTAATGGGTGTGATTGAAAATCGTCCATATTGAGCAGACTGGAGATGGAAAAAGCTTATGGGTAAAGATGTGAACTCTAGAGCCAGGCCCTGCCACTTATAAACTAGATGATACCAGTCTTCTGGGTTGTGAAATGAGACTATTCCTTTTTTATTTATTTTATTTTATTTTATTTTTTGAGATAGGTTCTCAGTGTGTAGCCCTGGCTGGCCTGGGACTCATTAGACCAGACTGGCCCTTAGCTCATGGAGATCCTCCCGCCTCTGCCTCCTGAATGATGGAATTAAGCTTGTGCACTGCCAGCCCTGCTTTAGTACCTTCTTTCTTTGTATGGCACTGGGAGCATTGGATTAACTCACATACACATTCTGGAATATGGCATACCTATCATAACAATTCTGTCATTATTTCTGTCATTCTTGCAGACTGTACTCCTTCCTGAGAATGCTAACTAGAAGCCTGCTCTGGAACAGGAATGATTGGCAGAGTAGCCAGGGATGCCCTGTTCAAGTTCCCACCGTGTCTTCCATTAGCATAGCCCAGGGGAAAACCAGCCCACATCCCTTGGTTCTCATACAGCCTGTGTGAGGAACTCAGTTCTTCCTGAACTAGTCCCAGTAGGCTTTCTCTTCATGTGGGGTTGAGCTTAGCCCACATGGACTGTTGGACTGTTGTTACACAGAGGCAGGGGTCATCCCATGTTGAATGACAGGTTTTCACACTTTGAATTGCCGTTGTGTTTCTCACAGTTACTTGGGCTTCTTTTTCTTTCCATAAACCTTTGTGATTACTCCAAGGGCTTTTGCTTTGACCCACCTCCAGCTCTTGACCTCTGGGAATTTTCTCCGACTGTATAAGTTGAATATCCCTCTTTCAAAATGCTTTGAAAATGCTTGGGAACAGAAGCTGTTCTGAGTTTTGAAAACTTTCGGGTTTTGAGATATTTGCATGTATATCGAGAGAGGAGAGAGGGAAAGACTGAGATGGAGAGGGAGGGGAGATGGAGGGAGAAAGGGAGAGCTATCTTCGAGATGAGACCCAGATAAAACCACAAAGTGCATTTGTGTCTTATGTGTGCATTGTACATGTAGCCTGAAGGCAATTTTAAACAATATGCTTGCTCATAAAATAATGACTATGGTTGGGATTTTTCACTTACAAGATTGGATCGTGTCTGTTCTTAGAAAGTTTTGGATTTTGAAGTATTCTGGATTGTGGATTTTCAGATTAGGGAAGACTTTCAATGTCCTGATTATTATCTTAATTTACCTCCATCAGTGGGTCTTTTAACAGTTTGTATTTTAACAGTGTTCCCAGCTGGCCTTGAACTCATGATCCTTCTGCCACTATGGTCAGTGTTAGAGGATTGCAAGCAGGAGCCACCATGCCCCATTCTGTTAGTGCATTGTGTTTGTGTATGTATGTATGCATGCATATAAATGCATGTGGAGGTCAGAGGTCAATAGCAGTTATTTCCATGTTTTTAATGAAGCAGGATCTCTTACTGAATCTGGAGCTCACTTCTTGGTGCTAGACTTGCTGGCCATCAAGCCCCAAGGTTTCTCTTGTGTCCTTCTCTTCCACAGGCTGGGATTACAGGCACACAATGCCACAGTGGACTTTAAATGCGAGTGCTAGGGGTCTGAATTCAGATCCTCATATGTGCAGAGGACTGAGCATCTCCCCACATCTTCAGTGCATTGTCAGGCACTGGATGGCTTATTCTGATCTGACTTATTTCCCACTTCTCTCACAGCGCCCCAGCCTTCCCTAATGTTTTCTTATTATTAACTGTCCAGATTTGAGGAGTTGACCCCCTGACCCTTGCTTTTAATAAAGATACAGGGTCTCACTGTGTAACTCAAGGTAGACTCAAACTCAAGATCCTCCTGCCTCAGCTTCCTGAGGGCTGGGATCATTGACACTTTCGTGTCCAGATTTTCAGTTTGTTTTTTTTTTTTTTTGATTTCTAAGTGCAACACTGTGCATTATCTTAATTAAATTCCGGCAAGTGAGTTCATTTCATTAGGGTTCTCAGGAACATTTTCTATTTTGAGTTACTCCTTTGCAGATCAGGTGCTCGGGTTACCCTGTCCTCTCCTACTGGTCTCTGAAATTTCAGTGAGCACAACCATGGGTGTGACTTCTCTTTAGAGCCAGTGCATACTGTCTGCCTTTTGCAAGTCTCTTATTGGATTTTTTATATGTGCATGTAAGTTCAGGTGCCCTTTGATTACAGAAGAGGGTGTATGAGCCGCTTCATGTGGATGCTGGGAATCAAACTCAGGTCCTCTGTAAGAGCAATGAGTGCTTTTAACCACTGAGGCCACTCTCCTGGTTGTATGATTGTATACATGGCCTGTTCTTTCTGTCTAAGGTGGATAAAAAACACTGAGTTCTTCAGGGTGTGGTTGTCATGCACTTATAATTCCAGCACTTGGTAGATAGAGGCAGGAGAATTGTGAGTTCAAGGCCAGCCTCAGATATGTAGCAAGTTCAGTACCAGTCGTTCTTACAAACTGTGTTCCAGACCAGTTTGGCCTGCCTTAAAAAAAAAAAAAAAAAAAAAAAAAAGTCACTCCCCCATCAAAATTGAAGTTTTATTTCTCTAAAATAGTTTCCAATTAATGCTTTATTGATTTGTTGGACTTTCTCTAAATTTGTGAATTAGAGTTATTGTTGCTGTGACCTGGAAATTTATCTTTAGGATGTAAGATGGACTTGGCTCCTGGTTTCAGAGGGGCCAGGCCAGTACATCATACAGGGAAGGCATGGTGGACCCTCTGACATCATGGTGGACAGGAAGCAGAAAGAGGTAAGACGGTAAGGCCAGAGCAAGATATAGCCCCAGTGGTTTTCTTCCAGCTGGGTACCACCTATTAAAGTGTCTAGAATCTCTCAAAATAGTGCCACCAGCTGGGAACCAGCTTTTTAGTATGTATGACTTTTAGAGGAACACTAATATAGGAACCATAGCATTCCTGGTTTCTCAAGAAACTGTCTGCCATGGCTTTAGCTTTGTCATCTTCCTTTTAGACTGATAACAGAACCCCTACCAACATGGAATGTGTGTGCGTGTGTGTGTGTGTGTGTGTGTGTGTGTGTGTGTGTGTGTGCTCGCGCATGCGTGCATGTGTGTGCATTCACATGTGTGTGCATGTGCATGCCTATGCTAGCTTCTGATAAATCAGTCCCTTTTATCAATAGCAAAGCTCGGGTTGCTTTAGCTTGTTAAACACAAGGATTTCACTTTACAATCTTGCCAGCCCTTTGACATGGATGCAATCACCACTGCAGTTCTTGGGATAAATATGATGGAGGAGAGATCAGTAACAGTGACCTCTAGGCTCTACCCTCAGAGGAAGAGCTAACGTTGAGCCCTGACCTCACACTTTACTTCCATGAACTAACTTACAATTCTAACAGTTAACTCAGGGATGTAGCAGTGCTGTCCCCACCTCACAGATGAGAAAACTACACATGGGAATAATATGCCCAGTTAGTAACAAGAGAGGCGAGGTGGTCAGAGACTGCAGGATAACTAATGGTCATGCTGTTTCTCCCCCAAACTTGAAAGTTTTCTGAATGTCTTCCCTTGATTTTGAAAACATAACTAGGAGGAAAGTGAGGAGGAGGAAGAAGAGGAGGAGGTGGCAGAGGTGGAGGCAACAGCATCAAAATTGAGTCATTGAGCATATTTTGATGCATGACATGATTTGACTGTCTGGGAAAGAGCCATCATGTCTAGTTTGGGGAAGAATGTGACATTTGAATCACATCTTGAAAGATAAATAGGGTTCCCTTGCAAGAATGGAGAGGGGCACAGAGTCACAGAAGTTCACAGTTAATGGGCCTGAGCCCACTTTAGAATGAGTGGAGTTCTTCCTTGGGAATTTTTTTTAATCTATTAGGAATCTTAGCCCAGAAATTATCAATCAAATCTTAGGAAGAACATCAATATAGTGTTTGTCAATACAACTATGAGATCCCCAGAGAGTGAGGAAGACAGGTTATGATCTAAAAAGACAAAGTTTGGATTCCATTTTTCCATTGCTGTAGCACACATGAGGCCAACAATATGTATCTCATGAATTTAGCTCATGGCTTTGGAAGCTCAGAGTTAA
This sequence comes from Cricetiscus sungorus, assembly GCA_030556225.1. Lineage (NCBI taxonomy): Eukaryota > Metazoa > Chordata > Mammalia > Rodentia > Cricetidae > Cricetiscus > Cricetiscus sungorus. Next base: position 16,944,155 of record JANBXA010000069.1, read on the forward strand.
AACAACATACTTCTGGCTATGGTGAGGGCCCAGTAGGCGGGTCACATTGTGGTGAGTGACAGAGTCTTTGGGGACATGTATAAAGGGATGATCACACTGTGAAGCAAGAAACCAAAGCATGGAGAGGTCATGATTTTTTTTTAAATAAAAGTTCATGTTCATGGGAACTAAGTAGGTCCTATGAGTCTACCTACATTAGTCTCATTCAAAGACAGTAACCTGGGACCTACCTGACATGTACTGTGACCCAGCACCTTAAAGTCCCACCCCATTGGAGAATGCACATTACATGACAGCAGGGACATAAAACTTTAGGAAGAATCTGAAGAACATTGTTTGGTATTTATATGCTCAATTATTTATTCAGATTTTAGAAGAGTTTGTGTTTCTTCCTAGTTACATGGGCCACTTCCTTTTCCTTTTTAAAAACTGCATTTATTTATTTCAATGTGTGTGTATTAGAGAGAGAGAGAGAGAGAGAGAGAGAGAGAGAGAGAGAGAGAGAGAGAGAGAGAGAGAGAGAGAAGACAACTACTTAGGGGACTCAGTTCTCTCCTTTCACTGTGTGGATTCCAAGGATTGAACTTGGGTTTTGAGACTAGGCAGCCAGGACCTTTACCCACTAATCTGTCTTACTGGCCTGCAACTTACTTTCCTCTAGCTGTGTTCTCTGGGCCATGCCATTGGCAGTAGGTCCAATTAGAAGAGCATGTACATGAGGTACATCCTGGCTGGAGTAGAAAGTGATTTCATTGTTTAAACATCATCCCTGTTTATGCAGGCTCAGGCTCCTCTTCTCTCATCTGAGACATCAGCCTGGGTTCCTGACTCTTGATTCATCCTACACTTTGGCAGCGGTGTGTCTTAAAGGTCCTGAAAGTCTGCCAACATGTTTAACCACCCACCTTGTCTCCATTAAAATTTTTCAGCCGATGAGCTCCTGTCTGCTACCAGATGTACCCACTCTATGCTCCCCTGACCTCTAGAATGAGTTATGTCCTTATTCAGCTGTGTCTATAGGGGGTAGAGTCCATGCCAGATGTGCTGTCTATGTCTTGACAACGGAGTCTTCCCTGACCTGCTCCTGGTCTGCCATAACCTTTCCAGCTTGGCTTCTTGTCCCTGACTGCCCTCCACATCACTCCTTACATGTGGCAGCTGTGGACTGCTGCCTTTGAAGAACCAGGTCCTGAGATTAGGTTTCAGGAGTGTCTTTGTGATGTTTACCTTCCCTAGAGCCTGAAGGTTTGCAATGAACTCATGGCTCTGTTCTGGAAAGAACCTCACACTTCATCTTGATGGCCATCTGAACGCCTGGATCATGCCCACAACAGTGGGTAAGGGTGCTACAGAGCTGAGCTCTGTAAGAGATGGATTATTAGGCTATTTTCCTGAGCTCCTTCACCCTAAGAAGGCAATGGAGAGGAATAATCTGTTGTTGAGAATCACATCAGTGATGGTTCTCCATCAGTGATGGAGAGCTGTCCTCAGATTTACTGGAGAAGTTCCTAGACTATCTAATACTTGGAATACATATATTATGTCCACCTCTGCCATATGGCTAGAAACCATTCCACAAAGGTTTTTTTTTTTTTTTGAGTGATGCTGATGAGAAACCAGCAGGGAGTACAGTTTAGCTATAACACCAAGTAAGTAGAAAGATCTAGATTGGATCTTAGTTTGCTTCAACACTTACCTGCAGATGCACTTTTCTGCATCTCTGTCCACTTATCTGTAGCCTGAGGAATGCTACAGAGAGGGTTTATCTAATGGGACTTATACAAGGTCTTATGAGAACAGATATACTGCAGATCTCTCTTCTATTCAGTCCTGTGTGAATACATTCATGCATGCACCCACAGATATCTGTTTTGAACCAGCACATCCTGTGTTTGGAAGGTGATGGGGTCTACTTTAGAATCTTTGCTCAATAGATGAGGAAACCCAGAGAGCTTAAAAACCTTCCTTGGAGTCACCAGTGCCTTCCAACTCAGCTCCAGATACTTTTTCACTTAACTGGAGACATCTTTTATGAATGCAAATAGCCTCTCGCCACAGCAAGTTCCCTGGGTGAGCGCTGCCTTAAGTGGTGACACCTAAGTGTTCAAGATGATGGGATCAGATAAGGGGATGCATTGGCCTGGTTCTTCTCACGCTATTACTAGATACCTGACTTTGGTTTACAGTTCCAGAGAGTTCAGTTTATCCTGGTATTTCTGGTCTTGTGATGAGGGAAAACATCATGGAAGTAAGAACATGTCACGGAGGAGGCTGTTCATCTGTTGACGGGCAGGAAGAGAGGAAGGCAACAGTGATAACATTCCCTGTAAGGATTGGACCTTAGTGACCTACTTCCTCCCTACCAGCTGGAACTCACATCCTGACATCTCCAGAAACTGCCAAAATAGCAGGGCTAGCTGGGGCCAAGGCCCTAAGCTATAAACCTCTTGTGGGACACTTCATACTGAAACTGTGATGTACATGAAGGGCAAAGTCATTTGAGGGGGCCATTTATATAGTTGCTAACAAAATGCATAAGATACCTGAACCATTTTCTCGGGGGGTACTTCAAGATAGTAGGGAAATTGGTCTGAACCAAGGGAAAGGCTCCTAGCTGGTTCAAATGGATGAACTTCTGGGGTGGGAGAGGTACCAGAGCAATGAAGGGTATTGCACTGAGTCTTCAGGAACCACTGGTGAATGCAAGTCCCACTCATCTCTGTAAGTGTGCATGCAATGTAGAAATCGGTACATTATCATAAAATAGTGCAAATGGAACTTTAAAACGGTTATAAGAAAAATATTGATCTGAGGACAATTCTGCCCAATAAAGTATTGACGATTGTCTCTAGCTAGCACAGGTTCTGCATTTTATTAGCACTAACTGCATAGAACACTGACCTTATTTGAGAGGTATTTTCATAAATACTGACACATAGCACAGTCCAATTTGAGGCCATGAGAGGACAGCTACCTCCCCTGCTGGAACTAATCCACTGGACACTGTTTCAATGTGACAATTCTCTCCCTCCTTTTTTTCTAAGATTTTTCCAAGCAATGGGATTTTTTTTTCCTGGGGAGAGCGAGAGTGTGAGTTTTGGCCTGGAATGGGTTCTTTGGGCAGGTCAGTTAAGAGCTAGATAGGCTATAGGAAAGGTAGGGCTCTAGGGGAACAAGAGCTGAGAACCTGTGTGTAGACACGGTTTCTCTGTAGAGTTCTTCTTGTGCACTAGGCTGGTGTCCAAGGGTGGTTCTTATGGATGCTTACCAGCCCTTTTAGGGTAAAAGGCTGACCAGGTGTGGCTCCACTCTTTGTCCCAGCTCTTGGGAGCAGAGGGATCTTGAGTTCCAGTCTAGTCTGAGCCACACAGTGAGGCGCTGTTTAAACTAAGCAAATAAATCACATTTGTTTTCAGTAATCAGCATTGATGAATTGTGGTTTGCAATAGCTGTGAGCAACATGGTCACTTCCTTTCCTCCTGCTTGAAGCTGGTACTTCTTTTTCCATCTCACACTGAGCTCTGAATTTCTGACAGACAGAAAACTGGGTTCTCTTCCTCCAGTACCTCTTTCCTTCTCCCAGTAGGGAGAGTTTTCAAGCTTTGGGAACATCTTAGGGTCATCCAGTTTACCCGCTTCCTATCAAACTCAATCCACCTTGAAAGATGGATGTCTTCGAGAGGTAACAGAAGAACATCTGGGCTATTCCTAGCTACTGTCAGCATAAGACATTTCCCTTTTTATGAATCAGTATTTGGGCCTTAGAAAAGATCACCCAGAACCACAAAAACCTCTTGCAGTCTGGGAAGCTGGGGAACCAGAAGAAGAACCCAATCTATTCCAGAAAATAAGGACTGGTCCAGAGCCAGTGGTAGAAGTGGGATTGTTATGCAGCATGGCCATTAGCATCAAAACCCTGGCTGGCTCAGAGTCTAGGAGGGGAAGATTCTAGATGAGAAAGCAGTCAAGGGAAAAAACAGTAAGGCCAAGAGCAGGAATCCAAACTGGGAAGGGCAGTTGCTCCATGGAAGTGTTTAATGACTTAAGTCCCCCCAAGCCCAGCTCAAGACAGTGACCAAAGACAGTGACCAAATCTGTCCCAGTTCTGCATTTTAATCCTTTCTGAAAATTTCACCAAGCTGCTCTGTGTCCTGCTGGTACATTCTAGGAATGCTGCAAAGAGCTAAGTCTCCTTGGGGTTCTTTCCCAGCTGGAGCTGTATGCTGAATTGGAATCTCATGTACCTGTCTGTAAAACGAGAAACATCTTCCAACAAGACCATGCTACAGTTTTCTTTGTGTGTTGTTAAAGGACCAAGAGGCCCCATTGCAAAATAGCATTTCACAAGCAGAGCAGGGCTGGTAGCACCTTCTGCCAAATGTGGCTGTGTGTAGCGGTGTGTAGGGGAAATAGTTTTGTCAAGAGGAGGGAAGGCTGAGGGAGGTGGATCTGAACAATTTTTAGCATGGTGGAGTAGAAAGAATGCTTGCCTGGGAATTTTGAGACCCAGCCATGCCTCTGACACACTGTGTGACCTTGGATGAGTCATGTTACCTCTCTGGGCCTCAGTTTCTTCATCTTCAGAAGTGATGAGGGAGGTAGACTGGCTCAACTCCAAAGATTCTTTCAGCGCTATGCATCTTTGCTTCTGAGGGCTGGGAGTTGGGATTTAGCTCTGAGCCAATATCCAATGGACCCTTGGGACTTTCTAGAGGCAAGAGAGAGGCCAGGACAGCTGCTTCAGGGAGTGGCTGGTCCTTGATTAAGGCTCAAATAATTAGCTCAGTTCCACAGTAAGCCTTCTGAAATTAAGAAAGAAAAAGATGTTTAGTTTCAAAAATAGCAGTTGATGTTGCTTCAAGCTGATTGGCTAGGGGTTTGGTAGGTTTTTATACAAAGACATCATTTTTCCTCCTCTGTGGCATAGTAGCTCCACATCCTGATGCCTGAGTTAGTGTGAGCCTGGTCTGAATGCTCTCACTAGCTAAGCGTTCTTGAGCATGTTCTTTAACAGTGATCCACTCCACTGCGTTGTTAGGAGTCCAAATGAGGTAGCCCACATCCAGCTTAGAGAACAGCACTGACTTTAAATAGCAGTTAAGAGACCGGCCACCTTGAGATTGAGTACATGAACAGTAACTATTTTATTGTGCTCTGCAAGCCTCAGTAGGGATGGCTCATCTGTGGTCTGTGTTTCCAGCTTGATGTTCTAGAATGACTGGGGATGGTTTGGAAGGTGATGCTCAATTCCCCTGAGCCTGTTTCCTCATCTTTAAAAGGGGCAAGAGAAGTAAAATGGGGCTGACCATTGAAAATTCAAGTCGACACCTGAACTGGGGTGACTGAGGCTGGACTCAGTTCTGGCTAATCACCAGAACGACCTGAGTTTCTGGCACAGCATGGCATGATGTCTCATGTCTTACCTAGTGGGATCCCAAGAAGGGAAGTACAACTCGGACACTTAATTGGGACCTGTATGGGCATCAGTTCAAATTCAGGCACTTACAGCTCCTTGAATTCAGGGATTTCTGTTGTCATCTGGCCACAGAAACTAGTCTGGATTCGTGGGCAGGGCCAGGAGATACTCTCCAAGGAGGAAATCATACCCTGTATATTTAAAAACCCCTAATATTAATACTCATTACTGGTACTGTTTGTTCCATGGGATTCAATATCTTAACTAGATTAAAAGTTTCTTGAGGACAGGAGCTGTTAATTTCTCTGTAGGATGCTTGTGCAAATAGACCAAAACCAATACTTGCTTAAAAAAAAAAATCAAATTATCTTGCATAGGCAGCAAGTATTATAGAAAAGACCCCAGGCTTTAGAGGCAAAGCAATCTGAATCCAAAATGTGCCCTTCAGCACATTACCTGTCTTTCACATCAAAACAAATAAATAATGAATGAATGCAGTCATACCTACTGAAAGACTTAGAGCTAACATATGCGAAATGCATAGCCGGTGCTCTCACTTTCGGTTGCTGGGTCTGTGCATAATGACATATGCACAGATGTTCAAATTCATGTAAAGCTGGATCCAAGCCTCATCACTTCTGTGTGGCTGGAGACAGACCGCGTCATCTCTTGGGGCCACAGAATTCTCACCTATAATCTCTTAGGAGTTCAAGTCATCCTTGACATATATACTCAGGACTTAATGCATATTGCCTATAAATTGAATAACCGGAGTAGCTTGTTTGTGTATTGGTTTTTTTCACAGAATGTATGCAATGAACAAGCAATGCAATAGTCTCATTGGTCAAATCCCTGGATACACTGGCCTGTGGATGCCTGGATCTGGGATGATGTCCTCACAGGATGGAAAACATGCCCTTTAGAGAGGAACACAGGATCCTGGTTAAGCATTCCAAGATAGTACTCTATTTTAACACGTCCATGACTGAATTTTAATGGTTTCACGTGCCACTTGTCTCTATAGGATCCCTGGTTCTTGCCAGTTGTACCACCCCTTTCCCAGATATCTGTGTCTGCTTCCCAAATATTCCTGTGCCTTACGACTATGTCAGCACAAGGAAACATGAAACATGGTGACTCTAACCTGTGTGTGTGTGTGTGTGTGTGTGTGTGTGTGTGTGTGTGTGTGTGTGTGTTTTCTACCATGCCTTGTGTTTGGCAAAGTATGCTAATCTGCTTGCTAATGGGGCAAGAAAGGAGACTGGGTTTAATTTTACTGGATAGCTCCTAGCACCTGTGTTCATCTCATTTTAAAGACAGAGTCTCACTATACATGTCTGGCTGCCTTAGAACTCTCTTGAATTCACAGAGATCTTCCTGCCTCTCCTTTCTGAGTGAAGTACTGGGATGAAAAGCATAGGCCACTGTGACAGGCAGGCAGGGCCACGACTTCTCTTTAGGAAAGATTTCCCACAAACTCCTCTATTTCTTTTAGTTGATCTCCTAAGAGTGCTGATCTTGACTTTTCTTTCTTTCAGTCCAGATAATCTGATTCTTTTTAAAAAATGAAAATGAACTTTTCTTTAGAAAAGAAATGCACAAAACAACATTTTCCAAATGATTTTGAGGTCATTCATGGCAACCTTGCATGTATACTGTTTCTGTAGAGTGATCCTCTTTATCTACTGGCTTAGGTGACAGGGACATCTGGATTTTGCTGGGATTTTTTTTTCCGTGTCTTCCTGCTTTTATAAGTGATTTAATCGCCTTGGATTAATCTAACATGTGCTAGTTTTGGCTCTCCAGGCTCCATCCATTCAGTCTTCCTGGCAGCAGCTTCCCCTGCATCAATTGAAACATCATCCTTCACACCTACTGGGTACCATGTCGTGGCTCTGTGATGAGATGTCTTTTCTCATAATCTAGGAATTAGCCCTTGACCAATGTCAGGGTTGATTGAAACTTCTTTCCAGGAACTGGGATCTTGACCACTGAACACGGTGGTTTCCCATTTCATCTTTGCACCTGCGGAAGGACAGGGTGTACCTGCTTTCTTGTCTCCAGACCTGTTCTTAAGATTTCCATGAAAGTCCACAAGTCTCCAGTACCCTTCAAGAGAATTCCCCTTTTCTCAGGCTCACAAACTGTAACCAAAAAATCCTACATCAGGTGGCTATGGTTAACTCACTCTTAGGTGGGAGTGGCAGAGTTCTCTGTGGGCGTTGGAGAGGGCTAGACCTCCATTCTAATCCCAGGCTTGTGGTTCACCAGCTGGGTGCCCTCCGACAAGTTCATTTTTTCTCTGAGGATGTCACATCATTGTAAAATAACAGCAACGAGTCCTGAAGCCTGACCCTCAGGCTTGCCAGTACTTTGGAATCACCTAGGAAGATATAAAAATGACCAAATGCCTGGACTCTGTCCCCTGAGATCCCAATTTAATGATTTTGGGGTGTATTTTGAATGTTGGGGTTTTATAACGTGCACAGATGTTTCTGGTGAGTGGCAGTGTTTGAGAAAATTGAGGTAGAGAAATTCTTCAATTATAGGGAAGAACAAATAGATAAGTTAAATGCTCCTGCAAGGTAAGGGTTGACAAAAGTCACCCTACTTTCCTTAGTAAGGTAAACACGACTCCCGCTTTCGCTTCTGGTACTGTTTCTTTGTTTGTGGGGTAGTCATAGTGATGCACGACCGCCAATCTGCAAAGTAACCTCGCTTATTTATCCCATTTGAGGTGAAGGGCAATCGTGAATGTAGCCCGAATCCTAGAACATACAAAAATGTGATTACTTTCACATCCATGGAGGAAAACTAGGGCGAGTTCAACAATGCTTTGTGAGAACATTCTATGGAGTAACTGCTTTAATGGATAGACAAAATTGATTTATAATTACCATGGCAACAGCAAAATGGAATGGTGTCTTCCT
>JANBXA010000069.1:17555000-17827500 GCA_030556225.1 Cricetiscus sungorus
CATTACAACAATCGTAGCAATAGAGACAGCAGCATAAACACTGCTTACTGACCACTACCTATAGGACAGGCAGTGTGTCCAGCACTTTGTTGGGATTTTCTCCTTTATTCCCATCTCAACCCCAGGACACATGAGCACTGTCCTTTGCATAGAGAAACGGTGAAAACGTAATGTACCCATATTTATTACTCTAGAAACTGAGGACATGACTATCCCATGGTAGAGGAAGGTTTTATTGTAGCCAGGAGAGAAAAGACAGCCAGAGTCATATGGAAGAGTTCAACAAAGAAGTTGATTGAATATACCTAGCAGACTGGACAAGGCCAGGGCCATCCATGGGAGAGGAGAGAGGAGCAGGAGATAGAAAATAAAGGAAGAATAAGTAAGAATAGCCACAGAACAGGGGATGGTGAAAATAGCTGTGTATAAGAAGGGTGACTAGCTGGAGGGATGGAAAGGCCAGGAGAAGCCTTGGAGGGCACTGAAGCTATAACAAGTACTTGTGAGTAGGGACTGAGGGAGCCTGGAGGCTAGCACAAACAGGCTGATGATATGGACCACAGGTATATATCATCTGAGAGCTATATGTCCCTTTGCCCTAGGTAAGAGAAATGACTCCTTTTAGTAGACAGAACTGGCCTCACAAGTTCCTGAGGAATTCTGGACTTATCTAACAGCCAGGTTGAACTCATTTCTGGATATTTGGACTGTCTTTTGGAATTTCCTTTGGACCTGACCATTACCAAGTGGTGGGAATAAGATTTGAATTTGAGTTAGGGCTTCTTTGCATGTGTGTAGGTGTGCTTGTATGGTGGGTGGCCACAGATGTCATGGGTTCTCTTCTTTCTTTCCCCTGAGACAAGATCTGTCCTTGAACCTAGATTAGGCTGGAGGCCAGCATCTGACATGCTCCTCCTGTCCATCCCTCCTCCCACCTCCTTGCTAAGAAACATTAAGTAGATCACAGGATTTTCAGGATGTTTTGTTTCTTTCTCTTTTCAGTTTTTGTTTGAAACAGGGTTTCACAGTGTAGCCTAAAGGACTAGACTCTCACAAATCTACCAGCCTCTGCCTTTAGACTGCTGGGATTAAAGGCATGAACCACCATGCCTAGTCCTTTAAGGTGTTTCATGGCTGTAAAGAGTTTTATTCTAGAGAATGAGTTCTGGAGTTTCTCTGGTCAGGGTATGACTTTTGTCTATTCTGGGAAGGAAGAGCAAACATCAGGAAATATGTCCTCCATGGAGTATTTGAGTATTTGAGTAAAATCGAATTGACAATCGTTTCCTTGGAATGTGGCTGTCCTTCACACTAGGTTAAGGAATGGTGGGGGTTTAATTTTATCTCCTGAGTTATTACAAAGTCTAAGCAGACCTTTACAACTCTTTGGATTCTGAACTTTATAGTTCTCCCCCACCACCACCACCTCCACCAAAGACATAAATGCCTAGAGTAACTAGCATTGGTGTCTTTACCCAGATGATATGACTCATGAAGTTTCTTAAAAGGAAAAAAAAAAAAAAAAACCCACATGTATTTACTTAATTACTTTGCAGGGGTGGGTATGTTTGTGTCACAGTGGGGGACAACCTGTGGGAGTCAGTTCTCTCCTACCACATGAGGCCCAGGAATTTAACCGAAGTCCTGAGGCCTGGCCTTCCTGTCACCAAGTCATCTCACTGGTCCTCTTGCAGTTTCTTTTTCAAGACCGGGTTTCTCTGGGTAACGGCTCTGGCTGTGCTGGGACTCACAAAGATCTGCCTGCCTCTGACTTCCTAGTACTGCAATCAAAGGCTTTCACCACGGCCTGGCTAGAAGTCTCTGAATAATCCAACTTTTAAATTTTTTTTTTTTTTAATTTGGGACAACAGAATCTATACGTTCACCGTGTGGCTCATTTCTTCCTGTTTTTTGTATAAGATGGACTTACACTTAATTCTGGGAAAGAGGTTTCAGAGTCTATAGCCTCCACGCTGTACAGCTGTAAGCTATTACTACAGCTAAGCATCCTGACCATCAGAGTCTGGGTGTGTCTGTCAGCTAAAGACTCTTATATACCTTTAATCCCAGCACCAAGGAGACGCCATAAACAGCAAACAAGGCTTTTTCACTCGAACTCACTAAGATCCGAGTGTTTCTACCTCCTGAGTACTGATATTAAAAGCTGTACCACCACAACCTGCTAGGTTTTTTTGTTTTGTTGTTGTTGTTTTTAAAAAAGAAGTTTCCAGGGCTAATGGGTAAACAATAGCTTTTCTGGTCAGGATGTATTCCCATCAAAACTGGTTTCTGCTATAATTTTAAAAAGTGGTGCTCAAGAGAAAGACACCATTCAACAGGGGAGTATTTTATTGGGGGAAAGTCAATGATGAGAGGGAGGGAGGGGAGGAGGAAGAGCAAAAGAGAGGAGGTGGGGAGGGCCCTTTTAAAAGGGAACATAGTGAATATGTATAGGTGGTTCTCTTAGTGGCTAAATTAAGGGTATATGCCCTGTCAGAACCCTAAAGGCAAGCCAATACAGATGCCTGAATACTAACAGTCACTACAAATTTGTTTCAAAAAACAGCTCTAGGGTATGAACAAAGGCAGAAAAGAAGAATCCTTTATTTAAAGAAAAGTTATCGGGGGCTGAAGAGATGGCTCAAAGGTTAAGAGCACTAGCTGTTCTTCCAGAGGCTCTGAGTTCAATTCCTAGCACCCACAAAGTGGCTCACAACCATCTGTAATGAGATCTGGTGCCCTCTTCTGATATGCAGGCAGAACACTGTGTACATAATAAATAATAGTCTTTTTTTTAAAAAAAAAAAAAAAAAAACAGGGTTTCTCTGTGTATCTTTGGAGCCTGTCCTGGAACTAGCTCTTGTAGACCAGGCTGGTTTCCTACTCACAGAGGTCTGCCTGTTTCTGCCCCCCAAGTGCTGGGATTAAAGGTGTGTGCCACCCAGACCAGCTCCCTTCTCTTTTTCTGCTGCCCTTGCTTTAGCAACTGTTTCAGTTTGCCTTGTGTTGTTTATATCAAAATCCTTGAGATTTGGTATGTTTTGTGTGTGTGTATTGGGGTCAGGGTTTGCATACAGCTTTGGAGGCAGGGATGTTGTGACAAAGCTTCATGGTAGCTGAAATTCAAGGGAGAATGACAAGTAAGTGACTGTGAAAGAAGCCAGAACACCAGGGCTAACTTTCTTTTATATCCACCAGTACTCAGTCATTAAACCAGACCTGCCAGAACCAAGTCACTCCCGTGAAATCTAACCCAGTCCCATGAGGTACAATGCAGTTTCTAGAGAAGAGCATTAATCCATTCCTCTGTGTTGGTATCACCATTACTCAATCACTTCCCAAAGACCCCACCTTCTCACACTACTGCATTGAGAAATGAAGGCTCACTGTGAGTTGTGGCTTAGAGCAACTATACCCAAACCATAGCAATCTCCAGAGACAGGGCAGTAAAGCTCACCGTTTAAAAAGCTTCTTGGAACTCTATCTTCCAGGGCCAACTCCCAAAAGCACTCTGAAGTACAACTCCAGCCATTTCAATGCCAACCCTCAAACCAAACCCTATTTTGTCAATCACTGAATTTTCTTCACCATCTAATAGATAAAGGTGGAGGAGAGCCCAGGTCATCTTCGATACCATCTCTTCCCTCTCTGATGGATGCTCTCAAGCCATAAGAGGCAGAGGGAAAAGGTGTCCTGGGTTTGTTCTGAGAACAGGTGCATCTAATCCTCTTCTCTGAAAGTCACTCTCCTCTAATGAGGAGCAGGTTAGAGACATCCTGTGAGGAACGTGGAACAGCGGCAAAAAGCATGTGCTTTTAAGGTTTGGTTTTCCTTTTTTAGTTTAATGCTTTTCGGGACAGGGTTTCTCTGTGTAGTCCTGGCTGGCCTCAAACTCAGCTCTCTACCTGCCTCCGCCTCCCTGAGAACTGGCATTAAAGGCAAGGGCCACCACTGCCCTGCAACTTTCAAGTGTTTTGACTGCCCCGTTCTTGCTGTATCTTCACAATATATAAGAATTGCACGTGGCTCAGAGGCTGCTAGATAACAGTAAATAAATACACATTAAGTAAATGTTACCATCATTAATGGCATCATTCCAAACCCAATATTCAAAGTGTTCCTTCAGTGAATGCCTTTAGGTCATCAAACGTATTGAGTGGTTTGAACCCTTGAATTTTGGCACAGTAACCATCAAGGAGGAAAAAAACCTGAGACTGAGTGACAGCCATGACTACGCCTACAGAGTTCACAGCCCCTCTCCTCTTTCAGTGGCGGCGAGATCAGAGCCCGGGAACTGCCCGGACCGCCCACGGCTGCCACCATTGGCGGCCTCCTTGCTGGCGTGACTGAAGCCCCGCCTCCTTCCCGCTGGGACCACTCTAAGGCGATCTCCGGAAGCGGCGGGGGCCTAGAAAAAGGGGTTGCGAGGCATCCTGGGCTTTGTAGTCCGCCTGCGCATCTGCTGTAGGAGAGTCGCGCCTCACGCCGCGGAGAACTACAACTCCTAGCAGCCTCGCGGAGCAGGAGGCGAGAGGGCTTGAGTCACGTGGGCGCTGGGCCTGGGCGGGCTACTTCTCAGTGCGGCGGCGGCGGCGGTGGCGGTGGCGGTGGCGGTGGCGGCGGCGGCGGCGGCTCGGGGGACCGGGGCCTTTTGTTTGGAGCGGCTGCGGGGGGCCACGGAGCGGCGAGGCCCGCGGCCTTCCCCAGCTCGCTCGGTCCCGGCCGCCCCTTGCGGGGTTGCGGGGCCGCCCCGTGGGCCGCCCGTCGCCTCAGGCGCCGCCGCCCCGCCCTAGGCCCGCCCCGCCCGGCCTGAGGGGAGGAACCGGCCGGGCCTCGCCGCGCGGCCCCAGCCAGCTCCGGAGTATTCGCTGTTCTCCGCTGAGCTCTGCACCCGAAGCTGCCCCTCGCGCCTTAGGCCGACGCCATGAAGATCAAGGATGCCAAAAAACCCTGTAAGATGGGAGCCGGGACCTGCGGGTTGGGAAGACGGCTCTAGGAGCCTCGGGCGGAGCGGCCTGCTTTAAGCTCGGGTTTGTTCGCGGGCGCCCGCCAGGGAGGAAAGTAGGGGATCGCTCGCTGCAGCCCCAGCTTGCAGGCGGCGGACTTCCCTACCCCCATGCATGCTGGGCGAGCTTCTGTCGCCCCCCCCATCCCCCAGCCCTTTGCTCCCACTTGCTCCTGGAGATCTAGGAGGTACGCGGGACATTTTTTGACTCGGGCTTTACCAAACGACATTAAAGCAACCAGTCCCCTCCTGGAGTCAGGGCGAAAAGAAGTGGTCATGGCTGTCAGCTAGAGGTTGTTACCTCTCCCTTTTTCGGATTTCTGGATTTTCTGCTTGTGTCCTTGAAGTCCTGGTGGGTTCCTGGGAGTTTGCACTGTTGCAATTGGACCTTTTCAACGCATGTGCTTGTAATCCGCCAGTAAGTAAATTGCCTTGGCAGTTCAGTATATCATCTGGTTGTGTTTGTTTTAGAAAGCAGATAAACAAAATGGTTTAAAAACCTGTACTACAGCTACAAACTTCGAACCACATTAATAACATGGTAAATACCTTGAAGTGTTTTCTGTAATTGTGCGTGCATACACTGCAAAGATTCTAACCCTGCTGTCAGATAACACCTCAAGTTTCGTAAGCTGCCTTTTAAAAGCCATTTTACTTCTGCAGTTGGTTTATTTATTTGTTCAGTCTTTGTGAATGTTGCTCTTTCTTTCTCTACAAGCTAGGGATGTTGGGATCCGTGCTTCTGTCTTGAGGTTTTACAATTTTCTAGTGCTATCTTCCCAACTGCTCCAAGATACCAGCTATAAAGGGAGGTATGGACGCCTCTCCCATGCCTGCTCCTATTAAGGGATCCATAAACCTCACAGAAGCAGCGGTCTAGAAAGTGTAAATGTGACTTTTTGTTGTTTAGATGAGGAAATTGAACTTCGCCTCTGTAACTTTTAGTACCTTTTAGTACCCGTATATTCGCTCAAAGTGCAGTGTTTCTAGTCCACCCACAGGGCATAGTCTAAATACTTGGGAAACACAAGTTTTGTTGTTTTGTCCTTTAAAAATTTTTTTAGATTATCTGCCCATTAAAAATAAAATGCATTAACCATGATTTTTTTTTTTTTTTTTTTTGGTGCTAGTTCAGGAGTTTATGAACTAGGGTGTGGTGGTGTACACCTTTAACCTTTAGTCAGAGTTAAGTTGTAAGACCCTGTCTCAAAAAGCAAGCAAACAAAAAGGAAGCCCATGAAACAGTGACTGTTTAAGTTTACATTTTCTTGCTTAAACTAATGCACCCTAGGCTAGTATGGTAAAGCACATTTGTCATCCGGCCTCTTGTACAGCATGAGGCCCTGCTCAAAATAACTCACACGCACAAAACTAATGCATCTTAATGCATTGATGGGGAACACTTAACATCTGCCTCCAGGGAACTCATTCTCTCTGCTTTTCCATTGGTTGCTGTGCAGTGGTAGTGCATGTCTTTATTAATACCAGCACTAGGGAGGCAGAGGCAGGTGGATCTCTGTGAGTTTGAGGCCAGCCTGGTCTACAGAGCTAGTTCTAAGACAGCCAGGGTTACACAAAAAGAGACCCTGTCTAGGGGGGATAGATTTTGTCATCACAGTTGAATTATGTGTTAATTCATCTCCAGGAGAGAAGAAAAGTAAATGAATTAGGCTATTCTCACTCTTGGGGAACTTGGCCTCTCCCTCTCTCTCTCTTTTTAATGCAATTTTAAAATCTTGGTGTTTTTTAAATTTTATTTTTCTGAGGCAGGGTTTCTCCATTTATTCTAGACTGGCCTGGAACTTTAAATCTGCCTGTCTTTGCCTCCCAAAGTGCTTGGTTTAAAGGTGTGTGCCAGGACCACAGGCCAGCCTGATTTCTTAAACTTTAGGTTCTCCTGTAACTGGATTAGTAAGGTGTTGGTTAAAGGTGATAAATATATTTAATGTAATACAGGTTTTGAGTCAGTGCCAAACAAGTAGTAAGGTGCTTGAAATTTTTGTTGAGCAATGTTTATATATCATGTGCTCCTATATAGTTTTATTTGTAAATTTATTAATATTAAGAATTGTCACTTCCAGTAGATAGTAAAGTACATTAGGAGGTAATAGTTACCTAATGTAACTATTGTAGCTAATGTAACTCCCAAATGAGGAATTTACTGAAGAAAACAAAAATACTCAATTCTTTTCCAGGAAATCTTAATACTGAAGGTATTAAGATGGCTATTTTCTTGGTCTGTTTCAGAGAACCCAAGCCTTTATTTGTAAAGATCAATGAGAATTGTGAAATGCCTTATTTATTTTTATTTTATGTGACTATTGCTGTTTTGTCTACCATAAGGGTGCTGATTCCCCTGGAACTGGAGTTACAGTTTTGAGCTGCCATGTGGGTGCTGAGGATTGAACCTATGTCCTCTGGAAGAGCAGTTAACTAGTGCTCTTAATCTCTGAGCCATCTCTCCAGCCCCAAGTGAAATTCTATTATTCATGAACTCCATATATACCTGGAATTTATAAATGTATATGTTACCCATTTTAATGTACTAAAAAATTTAAAAGCTGGTGATTAGACCATTTGTTAAATGATACAAGAGTGGCTCATAGTTGAAAGTTTAGTTTCTGTGTTCTTGTTGCCTCCTTCATGCCTTTTGAATGTGATTTAATTACGTGTAGGTGTGTGGGTTTGTGTATTCTGGCATCTGTGGGGCCAGAGGTGTCAGATCAGCTCTTGGGCTGAAGTTAAGGCATCTCTCGGCCATCTGAAGTGGGTGCTAGGAATCAAGCTCCAGGCCTTTGGAAAAGCAATACCTGCTTTTAACAGTTGAGTCATTTCTCCAGCCCCTAATTAGCAGTTATTTCGTTTTATTTATTTTGTTTGTTTGTTTGTTTTTCGAGACAGTTTAGTATTGCTTTGGATCCTGCCCTGGAACTAGCTCTGTAGATCAGGCTGGCCTCTGCCTCCAAGTGCTAGGATTAAAGGTGTGCACCATTAACACCCAGATGAATAGCAGTTATTTCTTGGTTTAAGGTAATGAATTCCAGAACACTGCTGAGTTGAAAAGATCACTTGCAAAAGTTGGATATTGGGCTGGAAAAGACAATTTGGTTGTTAGTGGAGTTTTCTTGTCCTGCCACCCATCAGCCCCAAATAATTACACAGAGGCGTACATTAATTGTAAAACTGTTGGCCAGTGACTAGGGCTTCTTGCTCTGTAGACCAGGCAGGCTTCAAACTCACAGAGATCCTCCTGCCTCTGCCTCCCGAATGCTGGGATTAAAGGTGTGCACCACCATCACCAGGAGAGAATAACATCTTTTGGTTAGTTTAATGCCCCACTCCCCTTTTTTTGGTTGTTTTGTTTTGTTTTGCTTTTTGGTTTTTTGAAACAGGGTTTTTCTATTATTTTGGAGTCCTGCAACTGCTTTGTAGACCAGGCTGGCCTCAAACTCACAGAGATCCGCCTGTCTCTGTCTCCTGAGTGCTGGGATTAAAGGCATGCACCACCAATGCCCTGAAAAATATATCAGTTCTTTTTTTCTTTTATTTGCATTTATTTTTGTGCTAATTTTTGTTTGTTTTGCTCCCTAGTATAGCTAGGTCTTGTGCCTCACACCTATAATCCTAACGCTCTGTTGAATCAAGATTGCTGCAAATTAAAAGCCATTTGGGGTTACAATAGTGAGTTCCGGGCCAATCTGAGCTATAGAATGAGATCCAACCTCCAAAATAGGCCAAAAAACTTTTAAAAACCATGAAATGCTAAAGAATTTGTTCAAACACTTGATAATGAATGTCTCCTGTTGGTATATTGCTTTGGAAGCATTAGTGGGGATGGAGCAGGAAAATTACCTGTAACCACCACCACGGCTGTGTAGGCAGACCATGAATGAATTTCTCAAAGAAGAAATTCTAGATTTTGTGAACTGAAAAGCAGCTCTTAGTTGTAACCACATTCTTTTTTTACCTAGATGTGTCTCAATTGTCATTCACTGAAGTGGCCTTCTTGTTAACTATTTTTTTTCCAATACTAAGGAGTTCAGTTTCCTGATTGTTTCTTTTTCTTCCCCCTTTTCTGAGACAGTGTCTCTATAGGTAGCCTCAGCTAACTAGAACTCCTTGTATAGTCCAGGCTGGCCTTTGAAGTGCTAGGATTAAATGTGTATACCACCATGCCTGGCCATGAACTATTTCTATAGAAGAAAGTAATGAGAATTACGCAGAGACTCACTGCCTGGCTCTCTGATTCTGGTATCAGGTAACCCAGGCTGGCTTTGAACTGGTGTGTCATCAAGAATGATGAACCTCTGATCCTTTTGCCTCTGCCTATAGAATGCTGGGATTGCAGGTGTCAACACTAGCCAGTGCTTTATGCTGCACTCTGCCAACTGAGCTGCATATGGGAGCTCAGTACCATATACATAAATGGTTCCCACAGGCCAGAAGCAGGTGTCAGATTCCCTGGAGCTGGAGTTATTGGCACTTGTGAGCCACCTGGAATGGGTGCTGAGAACTTAACTAGAGGAATAGCAAACACTCCTGATTGCTGAGGCATCTCAGCCCAGCACCTAGAAGTGAGGCACAAAAAATTTGAAATTTTCAAATAATACCTAGATGGTTTTGATTTTTAACTTACTAAAGATGCCAGGCATCTTTAGTTTTAAGTGCCTCTTTTTGTTTTGTGTTTTGTATTTTGAGATACGGTTTCTTTATATAGGCTGTCCTAGAACTTGTTCTATAGACCAGGCTAGCCTTGAACTGAGATCCACCTGCTTCTGCCACCCATCACCCTGCTTTTACATGCCTCTTAAACTTCATCTTCCCTGACATGCAAGGTCTTTTGTGCTTGACTCATACATAGCCCAGTTAGCTGAAGTCCTAAACCTGAATATTACTCCTAGCACAAATGCATTTGTCCTTATATAGGCAGTTAAGGATGGCTAATCCTATGTGCCAAAGAAACTTAACATGCTGATTGAGCAAAGAAAGATTTCATTTTTAAATTTTATTTATATTTGTGTATCTGTGCGTGCACAAATCTGTATCAGTGTGTGTTTGTGAAAGCCAGAGTGTTGGATCCCATGGAACTGGTGTTACAGGTGATCATAAGCTGCATGGTATGGGGGAAACTCAGATCCTCTGGAAAGGTAATAAGTGCTTTTAATCACTGAGTCATCTCTTTGTCCCACCAAAATTTCAATTTAAGGAGATAATTTTACCATTGGTTACCTGACATACTTGTAGGGCATGGCTACACAGAAACCCTGTCTCAAAAAAAAAAAAACCAAGGGGAGAAAGTGTACAAATATAACTGAAGGGAAAGGTTAGTTGCATATAGAAGGTAAGTCTTGGCTTTAACTAAGTGCTTGACTCAGAGAAAATGAAGTTTGTGGCTAATTAACCATTCATTCTGGTTTGTTTTCACACAATTTTATTTTTCTAATTCACAGCTTTCCCATGGTTTGGCATGGACATTGGGGGAACTCTAGTAAAGCTCTCATATTTTGAACCTATCGATATCACAGCAGAGGAAGAACAAGAGGAAGTTGAGAGCTTAAAAAGCATTCGGAAATATTTGACTTCTAACGTAGCATATGGATCTACTGGCATTCGGGATGTACACCTTGAACTGAAGGACTTAACGCTTTTTGGACGAAGAGGGAACTTGCACTTTATCAGATTTCCAACCCAGGACCTGCCTACTTTTATCCAAATGGGAAGAGATAAAAACTTCTCAACCTTACAAACGGTGCTGAGTGCTACAGGAGGTGGTGCTTACAAGTTTGAGAAAGATTTTCGCACAGTAGGTATCTCTTACTTGAAAACCAAAAATTATTGAGAACATTCAGTTCTTAATACAAAGCTGGGCTTCTAAGACAGTGGTTTCCAACCTTCCTAATGCTACAACCCTTTAATATAGTTCCTTGTATTGTGGTGAGCCCTCCCTCCAACCGTAAAATTATTTCATTGCTACTTCGTAATTAGTTTTGCTACTATTAAGAAGAATCATAATGTAAATATCTGATAGGTAGGATATCTGATGCAACTCCTGTAAAAGGATCCATCCATCCCTCCCTCCTTCCCTCACAGGATTGGGATCCACGGGTTGAGAACTGCGGATATAGTATATTCCTTAAGTTCATTTTCCCTGAGGCATATGGACATGACTAGATTTTGACTTGTTTGACCTTTCTAAAATTTTTATTTTTGCTTTTTTCTTCCAGATTGGAAACCTCCACCTGCACAAACTGGATGAACTTGACTGCCTTGTAAAGGGCTTGCTGTATATAGATTCTGTCAGTTTCAATGGACAAGCAGAATGCTATTATTTTGCTAATGCCTCAGAACCTGAGCGATGCCAAAAGATGCCTTTTAACCTGGATGATCCTTATCCACTGCTGGTAGTGAATATTGGCTCAGGAGTCAGTATTTTAGCAGTCCATTCCAAAGACAACTATAAAAGAGTGACTGGAACAAGGTACTAATCCTTTTGGTTTGATTACATTGTTCATCATGTTTTATGTACAAACATTCTAGGGTGTATTTTGTTTTATTTATCTGTCTATAATTTTGGTGTTGGAGAAGCTTGAGCAGGCCCTCATACTTGCTAGACAAGTATGCTATATACTGAATTGGACTCCCAGCTGTATATTGCTAGTTCCCTAGTTTTGCCAGAAAAGTAATAACATATTTGTGCAATAGCAAAATATATAGGGTGCTGGAGAGATAGTTCAGCAGTTAGGAGCTCTTGCTGTCCTAGCAGAAGACCCAGGTTCAGTTTCAACACCCACATAGCAGCTCACAACCATCTTTAATTCCAGTTCCAAAGGTTATAGCCTTTGCTAGCACTAGCCACACACGGTGCAGAACATACATGCAAGCAAAACACTCACACACATAAAAATAATGTCTTTAAAAAGAATATAGATGTGTAGATTAAATGTTGCAGATCTTTTTTGTAAGTTGTTTATGTAATGACTTACTAAAGTCCCTAAGTATTTTCTAATGATCAATGTCAATTGGCATCAGAATTTCCATAATGCATTGTATAGAATTAATTACATTGTTTTTTCCTGAGTTTAACAGTAGAGTTGCTGGAAGTGGCAGTCAGCATTCTGTTGACTTCAGAACTACAGTATCTGTTCATATTTTGTTTAATTTCTGTAGCATTTTTCCCCAGTTTTTTTATTTAATCATAAAGCTTTCCATGTACTATATAAATTTGCAATTAAAGTACAATATTAGTCAGTGGAATAGTAAATTATTTTCATTTATTTTTATTTATGTATGTATGTGAATTTATGTGCGGGTATCTATAGAGGCCAAAAGGTGTCAGATCCCGAACTGGAGTACAGGTCGTTTTAAGCTGCCTGATGGGGCCAGGTATTAGTGGCGCACACCTTTAATCCCAGCACTCCAGAGGCAGAGGCAGGCGGATCTTTGTGAGTTTGAGACTAGGTTAGTCTACAAGAGTGAGTTCCAGGACAGACTCCAAAGCCACAGAGAAACCCTATCTCAAAAAACAAAAAAAAAAGCTGCCTGATGGGGGGATACTGAGAATTGAATTCAGGTCCTCTGCAAGAACAGTTAACCTTCGAGCCTCCTCTCTAGCCCTGCAGTTAATTTTTAGGATGAATTTAATGTGAACTCCTTATAGAATAAATTAATGTTCTCAAGTAGACTATAACTTTTTAATAACCTGAAATATGAAGTGAATGGTTTTATGAGGCTTAATACATAATTCATCAATAGGTGGCAATGCCTGTTCAACTATAGGAGCAAAGATTTTTAAATAATTTAGATGGGTTTATGGGGGAGTTAATTTTAAGCAATACTCCTGTTGAAATATTAACAGTGATTAATACTCTAAAAACTCACTTTTGTACTGCCCTTAAACAGTAATTACACAAAACATTTCTTTTGATTACAAAAAATAGAAATGTAGGTGAGACTAACAAGCAAAGATTTTGCATGTAAAGACTAGAGCCCTGCACAGTAACATTTCATGGACATAATCCAAAATGATATGGGAATAGTACTAAATAAATTTGTCATTAATGTGATGATGAGCCAGATACACACTTCTTCAAAGTATTTGTCTGGTTCGTATTGATGTTCACATATCATAACTGAATTGATTTCACCCTAATTGGGCAACTAAAGCTTTCACGAAGTCATTTCTTTGGAATTTAAAAGCACAGATTTTCTTCCTTGTGTGGTATTTTTAGGACACAGACACCGATTTTGAGTCTGTTGGGCAGGCTGGCCCAAAACTCAAGGTTTTGTCTGAGCTTCTCTAGTGCTGACAATTGTAGCATGCATTATCTCACCAACCTATTATTAGTATTTCTTTTAATGCACACACAGTAGTGTATTTTTAGCAATTACAAAGTATAAACTATTAGATTCAAGGTGGGGTTTTTCTCCCCGGCCGACTTAGCTTTTGAGATGACAGGTTCGATTTTAACTAGTCTCTTGTCATTTATCGTATTGATATTTAACTGTATCTTCCCTCTGTATTTTTTCAATGAATGAATATTGTCTTTTTACTTTATTTAGCCTTGGAGGTGGTACCTTTCTTGGTTTATGCAGTTTATTGACTGGCTGTGAAAGTTTTGAAGAGGCTCTTGAAATGGCATCTAAAGGTGACAGTACCCAAGCTGATAGGCTGGTCCGTGATATTTATGGAGGAGATTATGAAAGATTTGGTCTGCCAGGTTGGGCTGTGGCATCTAGGTAAGTTACTCAAGTTGTCTATTTAGTTTTTGGAAAATAGTATGTCATAGGTGATTTAAGGGTGATTTCCTTTTCTTGGTTTAGAGTCCAAGTTTTGGACATTGAAGTAGTTTAAAAATAAAACTGGGTCGTGGTTGTGCACACCTTTAATCCCAGCACTTGGGAAGCAGAGGCAGATGAATCTGTGAGTTCGAGACCAGCCTGACCAGCCTGGTCTACTGAGTGAATTCTAGTACAGCCTCCAAAGCTAACGTTGGAAAAACGTAAAAAAAAAAAAAAAAAAAAAACTCAAGCCGGGAGGTAGTGTTACAGCACTTGGGAGACAGGTGCATCTAGGAGTTCCGTGTCAACCTGATGTACAGAATAAGTTCCAGGACAGTCAGTGCTACACAGAGAAACCCTGTCTTGAAAAAAAACAAAAATAAGTAAATTTATTACGAAGTTTACTCTCTTGTGCTCCCTGTAAAAAACTCCTTGTGCTGGTGATATTGTTCAGTGGAGGAACATTTGCCTAGTGTGCCTAAGGCCAGGGTTTGAGTCCCTGCACTGCAGAACAAAAAGAAATTTCTCAGATGGCCATGGGGGCACATGCCTTTAATCCCATAATTTAGGAGACAGAGGCAGGTAGAGCTCTGAGTTTCCAGGCCAACCAGTTCTACAAAAGGAGTTCCAGGCCATTCTGGGCCACACCATGAGGAACTGTCAAAAAAACCAAAAACAGGCCAGGCTGTGGTGGCTCATGCCTTTAATCTCAGCACTTGAGAGACAGAGGCAGGCAGATCTCAGTGAGTTTGAGGACAGCCTGGTCTACAAACAAAGCAAGTTCCAGGATAGCCAGGACTGTTATACAGAGAAACCCTGTCTTGAGAAACAAACAAAAATCCACAAAAACAGGTGCTTGCTTCGGCAGTACATATACTAAAATTGGAATGATACAGAGAAGATTAGCATGGCAAGCAAATTCTCAAAGCTTTTAAAAAAAAAGGAAACATCCATCTCCTGTTGCTATGTGAAAATACAAATCATATCTTGTAATCCTCTGCTTATCCAAAAACTTGTGCCACTATATAGTGTAGTATACATGCTGTAATAAAATAGTCACATGTCTTAGAAATCTTTCCATGTTGTTCATGTTGTCCTGTCTATAGCTTACATCCCCAAAGGTAAAGCACAAGTGTTTTTTTACAGTTTTGTCTAGCATACCCTCCCAATGGTGATTTTCACCTAATCCACCAGGTATTCTCTCCAGTGGAACTAGTATGCTGTAAAAGCATTTGAGTTTTTACTAATCTGGTAGGGAAACAGCATTTTAGTGTGACTTTACTTCACATTTCTTTTTATTAACAATGAGGTTAAGAATCATGTGTGGTACTGTTAGTGATTGTTGATGATCAGTCTTTTATGGCTTCTGGATATTGATTCATAGTAAATCAATCTTCCACATTGCAAATCTATAAATTAACCTGTATTTTTCTTTTTCTGATATTTTAATGTATTTTTTACTTCAGTCTTTGCTATGATATAAACAAACATGATGTATAATGATTCTTACAGTTTTGTGTGAGAGATAGATCCAGTTTTAGTTTTTCCAATTTTTTTTTTTTTTGTGAGTACCTAACATCTATGATTTTTTCCACTGATTAGAGATGAATTCTCATGCACTAGTTTTTTTTTTTTTTTTTTAACTCTGGATGTACCCTCAATAAACTCTCCAAGCTATGGAAGCATGAAAATATGCTTGTTCTGTTTGTGATTTCATTAAGTTTCTTTAACTTACTGAAATGATATCCTTGGGCCAATTAGATAGCTCAGTGGGTAAGGATTCCTGCTACCATGCCTCTCTAGATTGGATTGATCCCCAGAACCTACATAGTAAAAGAAGAGAACTAACTCCTGCAAAGTCTTCTGACTTCTGAGTGTGTGTGCAAACAGAGAGAGAGAGAACAAATAAATACTATCTTTATGATGTTTCTGTAACAAAACAGCTGTCTAAGCCACTTTTGTGCCTTTCAGACATTTAAAAAGTCATCTGGATTAATTTAAAATTTTCTGAACAATTTGTAAGTTAGCATGTACTATTTTACACATAATGGGTTTTGTTATAGCATTTTCATTTGTAAATACAGTTTTTAATTTTTTTCAAAATGGTTTCTCTGTATTCTTAGCTGTCCTAGAATTCACTGTTAAAGGCGTGTTCCACCACTGCCTGGCTAATATTTATTTTTATTATATTCACCCCTATCATTCTCTTCTGTCTCCCTCCCACTCATGTTGATCCTCTTCTAAGTAGCTAGTCAGTCCCCCTTCTAATTTCACGGTTTCTTTTCATGACCTAATGAGTTAGTGTTGCTCATCTTCCATACATTAGCTACCTAGCAGTTTCTATAACTGAAGAAAATGTGTCATTCTCCTGCCCCATCACCTTTTAACTGCCTTTAGATCCTCAAGAAGGGGTAGAACTTCATGAACTCCTCCTTGTGTTGCTAAATATTTTTGTTTACATGTGATTTCCTATCTGTTGTGGTTAGCTGTTGCTTGTCAGGGTACCCAGTGCCCTCCAGAAGTAGTGAACTTTACCTCCTTAGCATATCTCTGCACTCTCACAGAGGTCCATCACTCTTCATCACTGATGACACTTGTGATTTCATGTTTTGTTGTTTTCATGTGACATTAACCTTGATTGCTTCTGTCTAGAATGTTCCTTCTCTTTTTACACAGTTAAATTTCTTTTTACTGTGGAAAACCTTCTCAACTTTTTCTTCTTACAACGAAAAAAGTACAATCTTTATTCTTTCTTGCTCCCTGTGATTTGGTTTGTCTGTCATCTTGTTATACTTAGTGTCTCTGTGGCCCTCCTCTATGTCCATAGGATATAGAGGATATAGGTCCTCATTGTCCATAGGATACCCTCAACAAGATGTATATAGCAAGCACTTGGAATATAGTTAATGCATACCATGGTCAAACGGCTACATTTAGATATATTGTCTTTTTAGTAAGATGGACAATTCTACTTAATTTCACCTTTATTTTTACTTTTTTAAAATATGGCCAATAGATAATGTATTAATGTGGCACATGTTTCTATTGAACAGTGCTGCCCTAGCCAATATTCTGCTTGAGGTATCTTGTGTCTGTATCACAATGCTTGGTGTGTCAAAAATGCTGTGTTACTGAAAAAGGATTTGACATTAGAGCTGAAGTCATCTTTAACAATATTTTGACTTTTAAAAACAAGTTGCTGCATTTTTCTTTTCTTGGCTTCCTAAAATAATTTTCTTGTATCTGGACTTAATATGTGGATATAAGGAAATCTTTGCTTCCTAGTAAAAACTCATTACTTATAAATATTGTTTTGAGCTGATCCTTAATGTGCTCTTGGCCCTAACTGTATAGAGCTATTATAGATATGTAAGTTAATGTGTGAAGTATTAATTATTACCAATAGATTTGACTTGTTTCTCTTTTTTGGTTTTTTTGTTGTTGTTGTTGTTGATGGATTTTTTTTTAATATTTTTTTTTTTTTTTTAGTTTTGGGAATATGATTTATAAGGAGAAGCGAGAAACTGTTAGTAAAGAGGATTTGGCAAGAGCTACTTTAGTTACTATCACCAATAACATTGGTTCCGTGGCCCGGATGTGTGCTGTTAACGAGGTAAGAAGACATCGAAGAACTTTTAATTTTATAAAAAAACATCTGGACACAATAGTGTGGCGTATGCCTTTAATCCCAGCACTCCGGAGTGGGGGCTCTGTGAGTTTGAGGCAATCTACATAGCTTATTCCATGCCATTGAGGTTCTAGAGACCCTGTCATTTTGTCTTGTTCTGAAATAGAAAAAAAAAAAATAGATTTTTGTGCATGTGGTAGAACCCCTTATTTTCCAATAAGGCCTCTCAGATTGAGATCCATTTCTTTACACTCTCAGATGGATAAAGTATCTTGTTTTGTTTCCTTCTTTTTAATGACAAATATAGCACTTGGGAGGCAGAGCCAGGCAGATCTGTTTGATTTGAAGGGCAGCTGGTCTACAAAGAATTCCAGGCCAGCCAAGGCTACATGGTCAGCTTCTGCTTCAAAATAGCCAATAAAAAGAAGGAAATAATATGAAAAATAGTAAAAGTCCCCAGCACTGCAAAGCAAAAAGAAACTAACTTGGGCCAGACATAGGACAAATAAGTACTTATTCTCAAAACTGTCTTCAGAAATAAATACACAGTCTAAATGCAAATGGGAATGAAATATAACACATTTTGAGATAACTGTTGAGAACAGCAGTGTGGATTTTTTGTATATAATTATGGCGTGTTCATTAGATACTTGAAAATTTTCTTACTGCCCTCGGCTTCTTTACAGTGCTGCCTTGTTGCATATGGATCAAGCAGCATTGTACAGGGCTATGAAGGCATTGAGACTTGTTCTTCACATGTGGTCTGAGGTGATGTGTGTTGGCTTGCCTTCAGAAAAATGGAGGGTTGGGGAGATAGCTCAGTGACTTTGCAGAGGACCTGGATTTGAGTCCCTAACACCAAAGTAAGAAGCCGAATACAGCTTTGGGCCTACAACCCCAGCAGGTAATGGATGGGGAGAAAGGAGGGTCACTGGGGCTTGCTTTAGTAACAAATACTCTTAACTTCAGCCAGCTCTCCATCCTAAACTTTTTAAAATTTTATGTGTGTGGGTATTTTTCCTGTACATGTGTCTGTGCACTATTTACATGCAGTGTCTGTAGAGGACAGAAGAGAGCATTGAGTTTCTTGGGACAAGAGTTGTACATGGTTGTGAAAAGCTAAGGTGGTTCTGGGAATAGCCGTGGTCCTCTAGAAGATCAGCTTGTGCTCCTAACCACTGAGCCATCTCTTCAGCTCCCAAACTATGTTTTAGTTGGTTTATGCCTCCTGTTCCTCTATCCTCACATTTTCCTCTTGCTCAACTTTTATGTTACCCACCTTTCATGCTCCACTTCCCAATCATTGCTACTGTCCAACTCTCTGGAGGTTACATTGCATGGTACATGGATACAACATAACTAGATACTATTTTTTTAGATCAATGCTAGGTTTGCATTGAAATAGATAAGTAGGCTGTCACCACACCTTCCACATATGAGCACAGCCTCCCTGACTCAGCATACTCTGGATCTTGGTATATTTGGTTGTAGTCCAAGAACCTGTAGGACATGATAATCAGCACTAAAATCCAGAGTTCATATTTGACATTAGAGCTCATTCATTAATTACCTAATTTGTGAATAATCAGAAATATAGGACTATGTGACAGAAATTAGTAGGTACTAATGGATGACATTAACATTCTTACATAAATATTTATTGCCCTAAAAGTCAATTTCTTCTTTTCTTTCAGAAAATAAACAGAGTTGTCTTCGTTGGAAACTTTCTACGTGTTAATACTCTCTCTATGAAACTTCTGGCATATGCTTTGGATTACTGGTCAAAAGGTCAATTGAAAGCATTGTTTCTCGAACATGAGGTATGAGAACATTTTTTTGTGGGTTAAATAGTATGTTTTGAATGAAAAATGTCTACATTTCTGTATATCCTATACACACACACACACACACACACACACACACACACATATGTAAAACTGTAAATATGTATATGCACAAGTGGAGATCAGAGGAAAACTTCAGGTGTCATTATCAAGGACACCATCTACCTCTTTTGAGACACAGTCTCACTGGAATGATGAGGCTGTATTGGTTGGATAACAAACCCCAAAGATCTGCCTCCTCACATCTGGACTTATAAAAGATACTCCACGACACCTGGCTTTTTTGTTTATGTTGATTTGGGGAGTCAAACTCAGTTCCTTGTATTTACGGATTTAGCTATTTTCCCAGGCCTGGGCTATGTGTTCTAACCAAGAGGATTCTTTTTAATTCCCTCAATACATTGTAACCCACCTGACCATGAGAAGTAACTATTGTTTTCCTAGTTCAGCTTGGTGGTACACTCCTATAATCCCAACATTCAGGAAGCAGAAGCAAGATGTTAGCCCAGGTTGAAGCCAGCCTGCTTTATATTAGTTCCAGGCTAGCCAGGATTACATGTCAAGAACCTGTGTTCAGACAAACAAATAAAAAACCAAACAGCTCACCTCCCAGTTAAATTTCAATATGTGCAGTTAATCAGCTTCATATAATGAAATCAAATGTTTACATTATTTTGAATTAATAAAATTCAAAGTATTGCCACAATAAGTTTCTATATCTCATTGTTGAAACTCTGTACAAATTGAAATGGCATGTTCTCTGACCCTTCTACAAAGCACACACTACAGAGCTCCAAGGAATTTTTGTTTATTGACTAAAGGGAGGGAAAAGAAGTAGGTTTGCTATATTTGTTGTGTAAATGTTAGTGTCTAAAAGCCATAGTTTAAAGATACTTATTTCAAAGCCAGCCAGTGGAGGCACTCACTGCAGAGGCAGGCAAATCTCTGAGTTTGAGGCCAGCCTGGTCTACAGAGGTAGTTCCAGGACAGCTAGGGCTGTTAAACAGAGAAACCCTGCCTTGAAAAAACCAAGATAGATAGATGGTTAGGTAGGTAGCTAGGTAGATAAGTATGCTTATTTCAGGAGTGTATAGAATGCAACCTAAATTTTTTTATTGGCGTCTGTAGTAATGATATCCTTTTGACCTCTAATTTTATTAATTTATGTCTTTATCAGATTAAGTCCATTTTACTTTTCCAGAGAACCAGCTGTTTGGTTGATTTACCTTTTTAGTGGTGAATTGAGGCCATTTACTTCCATTTATGGTTACTGGTTAACAAGTAGAGGGGATGTTGCTGTTTTAGAAATGATAGTGCTGTTTTGCTGGCTAACTGGTCTCCTTTCCTTCTGTATTCATTGAGAGGGTTTGCTGGGTTTGATTGTACTGGGTGCTTCTTTCCTGAGTGTAGTTTTTTTTTTTCTGTGAAATGTACCCTTTCATGTTTTGAAGAAGACTATATAAATGTGTTCTTAACAAATTAATTTAAAAGCTACATTGTCTTAAACTGTTTAAATCATGCAGGGTTACTTTGGAGCTGTTGGTGCACTTCTTGGATTGCCAAATTTCAGCTGAAACATTGGAGATCTTTACTAAGAAATGTCATCCAGGAGGAACTGATCCAGAGACTGCATTCATTATTTGTCACTGGAAACCAAAGGATAAAAGAGTAACGCTATTTGTGTCAGATTTTCAATGTCAGAGCGATGAGCTTATGAGCTTTGTCACCTGGAAAGACCTCTGTAATGGGAAATATTCCTCGTTGATTGTCCCCTTGTGTGTATATATAACCAGCGTTCAGTCTTAAATGCAATACAGTCTCTTGATTGATGAACTTTTCTCAAGAAATTATTTTCTATTTATTTGATGTAGCCAACATTGTAGTACTGTATGCTCAAACACAAATCTTCAAGTCTCAGAAATGTTTGCTTATATGCAAAATAATTAATACTAAATACTTGTTTTGAGTCTGTTTTATGTATGTTTGGTTACTAGTGAACAGGAAGTTACATACTCAGTATCGTAATTTATTGTACTGGCAATCAAAGATGATCATTTTCTGTGACTTTAGGAATGTTAAGGCAATATTAAGTATTAACTATGGTAGTAGTTTTATAACATATCCTCCCAAAAAAAAGCATGTCAATATGACCTCTCCCCTTAAATACACTTTTCTCTCAGTTGATGAGTTGAAATACCATGTTTAAATATGAACCTGAAGTTTTCTTTTGAATCCTCGAAATTTTTTGCACACATTTGGTGGCGTTACATTTTCTTTATTTCATGCATTAATCAGTATATGTGTTAAGATGTTTATTTTAAAATTGGGGGCATAATCAGATGCTTTGGAAAATGTCTAAGTCCTTGGACTGTTCACATGGAATATGGTTAGAGTGGGTGACATTTTGTTCTCTCTACCATGTGTAATCTCAGGCCCAAACATATTTCTTCTCATTAGGTTTGAACTATGAAAGCTGATTTTATCCTGCTATAAACAGTAGCAATGGACAGAATCAGATGTTATCTAAAAAGATATTTTGAAACTGGGATTCTGAGGCAGTATTGCTGTTACAAGTGAATCAATATTCTTTTTTTTTTTTTTTTTTTTTTTTGTTATAAAAGCATTGCAGATCCAAAATTTGTCTTTCTTTCTACCTTGGAATTTATTCTTGGTTTTGAATTCCTGATTTTATAATGTTAAATCTCTGATTTTACATATGCAGTAACATTTTGGAGGCCATTAGTTGCATAAAGTTGAGTCTTTGAGGGAAATGGACCTGTATTAATTTAATTAATATTTCTGGAAATAACCTTAGAGAGGTTAGAGATTGTTTACACTTCACAGAGTATTTCAGTGTAATTTCAGAGACCCCAGTGTTTAGTAGTGAGAAGTTCCCACCAGACTGACAAGATGTGCTTGATAAGACAGTTGTCTGTGTGTGTAGTTTTCACATCTTATGTGCAGGTATTTAAAATTCTGTTTTCTTTACCTATGAACATAAAGTATCTGGGGAGGGAAGCATATGAAGAGTGTTTGCCCATTAGACTGCTTGGAACTTTGAAACCAGCCCACTCAGTAGACATTTAAGTCTATGATGTTGTCTTTGTCAGTGTTTGCATAGCAGTGGCCAATTCCAGTAAGAATACAACTGCTTATTTTATTTTAAAGGTTTTGACTCAAGTATTTGTGCAGATAATTAAATAACAATGTTAGAGACTGCAGATTTTCTACCTGTGGAAATTTTATATGTTAGCAACTATAGGTTTAGGGCTGTCTGTAAGAAAAGATTGGTGTTCATGTTAACTTGATCACTATACTTTGGCTAATGTGGAACATAACATTCTGTCAATTTAGAACTGAAATTACCTACTAAGATCCATGTAACACCAATCAACTAGCTCATCCATTTATTTACCTTTTTCCAAGTGTAATCTGTAATTATGAACTGATAAGAACACAGACTCATGATTGATAAAGGCTGCCAAGAGTCTAATCTTTTACATAGCTCTTGAGAAAAATGCCTGTAAACATGCTGTCATAAATTGGTTTGCCTCTTATATCAATCAACTTAATTGAAGGTCTGTGAAGTGGTTTTGTCGTGTGTCACGCGCCCCCCCCCTTTTTTTTTTTTTTTTTTTTTTTTTTAGTTTTTCAAGACAGGGTTCTTAGTATAACAGTCCTGGCTGTCCTGGAACTCACTGTCTAAACCTGGCCTTGAACTCAGATCCACCTGCCCTCTCCCAAGTACTGAGATTAGTACATCACCATCACCTGCCTAAGGTCTGTGTTCTTAAACAGTGCCATTTAATAGAAATAAAATATAAACCATGTATAATTTTATATTTTTAGTAAACACATTAAAAACTAACAAATAGGTGAAAGTCATTTTAGTACATTTTTTTTTCCTTTTAACTGATATATCTAGTGTGTTATTCAATGTGAAATCAGTGCAAAAATTATTAGGAGATATATTTTGCCCTCTATTTTTATTTTTAATTAGTCTTCAGTTGATGTTTATTTTAAATAGTGCTCACTGTGTTAGTGTTTTTGTAGAACTACTTCTGTTTTTGTTTTTGAGACAGAGTCTCAACTATGTAGCCCTGACTGGCCTGATGCACCAGGCAAACCTTGAACTCAAAGAAATCCACCTGCCTTTGCTTCCTGCATACCCAGATTAAAGGTGTGCTAGAATTACTTAATATTGTGTGTCCATGAAAACTTTATGTGCTTTTAAAAGAATGTGATAGGGGTGGGTGGGAACTTCTTTTTAAAAATATAAATAAGATCATTTATTTCAACCAGTTTATTTTACACAGACAAACTATTACTGACTATTGCAAAATATTGTATGTTTGCATCATGTCATCTCTTGTAGTAGTGTATGGGATTTTTCTAATATCTGATACTGATAAAACTGCCTGTGATAATCCTAGTAGCTAG
The DNA here is from genome assembly GCA_030556225.1 of Cricetiscus sungorus. Taxonomy (NCBI): domain Eukaryota; kingdom Metazoa; phylum Chordata; class Mammalia; order Rodentia; family Cricetidae; genus Cricetiscus; species Cricetiscus sungorus. Next base: position 17,578,696 of record JANBXA010000069.1, read on the forward strand.
CATTCTCCAAACTAATGAATTTCCTTCAGGGAAATAAAATTAATTCCAGAAACTTAGTTTCTGAGTTTTGTGCAGTCAAATTTGAAGGATTACCAATAAACACTTTTTAACTCAACATTCTTTATATATATATATATATATATATATATATATATATATATATATATACAGATAATCTTTATAAAAATTCTGATACCTTAAAAATGCTAAGAGCATTGTTAGCCATGGTTTTGGTGGTAAAACACACACAGAGATCTAAAGCACCACCATTCCCCCAAATGTTGCCTTTTAACTAGCCGACTCCAAGCTTCTAGTATACAGGTCACACAGGTTAGCATGGCATTTCCTTTCTCAGCTACTCTTAAGTAGGTGGGGAAGTAGCGGATCCCTCCTTTGGATAAAGTCATTGCCAAGGCCAGTAGTGTACATGATAATTGAAAACCAGCCTCTCAAGAGGTTCTCATTATTTGTAAAACCTGGACTCTTCAGAACTCTTAGGTTGATGTTGCCTATGAGAATGCATGTAATTTCTGTGTTTGAGGAACCCATTTCTAAAAGAGAATGCTGTTTGGAGGTTACATTCTTAGATGGAAAGCTTGGCCTGGCCATAGTTTCTAAATGTCCCTTGTAAAACCACTTTGTTAGAAACAAAGTTCTTTCATATTTAGATTATTTGTATCTTTTCTTTTGTTGAGCACTTTATATCTTTCTTAATGTGTTGAATTTGCGAATATAATTCAGAAATCCTAAGTTATGTAAAAAAATTGATAAAGCATAATGAAAATGAATGTTCATTACTTTGCATTTTCAGTTTTGTGCTATATGTAAACAAAATAGTCAAAATACATTTTTTAGAAAATACTCTGATTTTAAGGTGATTACTTCGAAATGTTCATGTTACCTTTTCCCAGCCTTGGGAAATGTTGATGTTACCTTTCCCAGTGTGGTTTCTTCTGACAGTGATGTAGATAGGCTAGCTTCATTTGAATCATCAGATAATTTTCAGTTTGGTTTGGTTTTTGCTTTTTGAGATAGGGTCTCTATGTAGTCCTGTCCTGGAATTTGCTATGTAGACAAGTTTGGCCTAAAACTCACAAGAGAGCCTCCTCCTGTCTCTGCCTCCCAAGTGCTGGTGAGAAAGGCATATGCTACCACACCTGCCCTGCATCGCATAATCTTGCAAAATTACTTTTTGTCTGCAGTTTATAACAAAAATTGTCTTTCTGATGAATCTCACTGGGTCAGTAATAAGAGGAGCTCTTTTTTTCCTTGAAGATTGTGATAGCTGGTTCGAAACAGCAGCATGCAAAGAGATTGTTCCAGGTTCTCTGCTGTCATATTTCTACTTTAAAAAGGTTAAGATGTTTTGGAAAGCACTCCATATTGGTCGCACTCTTGCTGTCTTGTGTATTCAGTACATGTGGAGTTCAGATTTGATGGTGTTTTATGGTATGCTGGTCATTGGTTCAGCTTCTTTATTTGTGAACTGGGAATTTGGTGGCTACCATGGGAAATGACATAGTTGTCAGGAGCCTGAGAACAACTGCCTCATTCCTGACAGTGCTTAGGATGACTTACACGTTTTCAGTTGCTGCTTATGTAATAGTTTAACAGTTCTGGCTTTTATTACTCTGTATTAATAAGTACTTAAACTAGAAAAATACTATTCTTCAGTCACTAGCTATAATAACTATTGGAAAGTATGTGCATACATTCATCTGTAAAATACTTTAGATTTTAACTACTAACCTAAAAATTATGTAGGAATTACTATTCATTTGTAAAAGAGGAAGCTACCCCTCTAAAATCAGAGAGTTAAAGCCCCTCTGAAATTATTGCATTTGTCCAGCACACAATTCTCAGCCATATCTACAAAAGGAAAATGGAATTGCCTGCAAGTAGGTTGAGATGGGTTACAGTCCTACCTAATGAGGCAGGCAGAAGATCCAAAATCTCTTTTCTGAGCTTGGTGGGATAGACCTATGTCTGACAGTCAATGTGAGCTGATGCAGGAATCTTGCTGCTGGCTCTCAGAACCTTGCTTCATTCACAAACTATGTTGTTTTCTAAATTTGGTTTTGCATTGCATGCTGGGTGTCATTGGCCTAATCCTACATGTAAATCACTGGTCTTCTGCAGTGAGTGAGGCTCAGATATGTGGTCACTCATACCCACTATGTTTGAGCTAAGTGAATTCCTGACATTTTATTTCTGCCCAGTTCTGATGAAATCATTCCTAGAGATTTTCTCTCCCATTTTGGGCATCATTTAAATCGGGGTTTATTTTACTTACACATGTCACTTCAGTGTAAGCTGCCTTACTTTGTTGGTTGCATTATTCTTGTTAGGTCCAAGCTGTGTTATGTTTAGATCCTTCTAATATTATATTAAATCTTATGTAAAAATGTATGATGTGCTATAAACTTTATGCATAATAAGACTAAGTTATAACCTATTATAACCTATAAAACATTTCTTGTAAATTATCTAATTTATTTTTCCATTTATGTACAGTTTCTTAATGTAAATTTTTAAAATATTTGTTGTGGCCTGCTCTGTGAACATTCCCCTGCTTTTCCTCAGTAGTGCTTATTGCATGACAGAATCTTGGGTCCTTGTTTGTACCGTGTAGCCAGCCTTTAAGTTAACTTCAGGGTGTCTACCTTTTCTGTAGTTTCTAACTTTTTCTAATTTGTTAATATTCTAAATAAGTGTTAGAATCATGCTTTTTATACCCTCCTTTCCAAATAAATTCTTTTATTTACTACATGTGTCCCTTGATTTTTTTCATTTTATAGTGCCAAGCAGCTTATATACACTCTTGATTCAGCAGCACAGCATAAGGTTTGATCTCAGGGTGGTTAATAGATCATAAACTCTGTTGGAGCAAGGGTATTATAAAGATTTGTTCACTTCTGGATCTCTAATTCCTGGTACTGAGAACACATTCAATAAATAATATGTTTAATGATCTGATTATAAAGTGTTCTTATGTGTCTGCTTGAGTAAAACATAGATACAAAGACCTTTTCTGGAAATGAGACCATTTTTCTTTGTCATGTGTACATTGACAAGATAGTTCTGAGGTGTCGGGACATCTGTGATAACCTTGGTGACACAATGATAAAGTTTATTCTAAACCAAATCTTGTTTTTAAAGATTTTGTCTTTATTTTTGTGTGTGTGCATGTTTTGCCTTTGTGCACATATGTGCTTGCCTGGTAGCCAGGGAGGCCAGAAACTGTTGGATCCCCTGGAACTGGAGTTAGAGATGGGTGTGAGTGCTATGAACTGAGCCCCTGTCCTCTGCAAGAGCAGTAACTACTCTTAACCCACTGAACCATCTCTCTCCAGCCCTTCTTAGGTTTAGTAGCCAGTGCCTGTGTGAGGAAAAAGGTCAAGCTGATGCCATTGTCCTGACTCCAGATGTATAGTAACTACTGAACCATGATATCAAACAACCTTCCTGTTAAAAACCAGTGAGCAGGAAGTAGGATGAGAGAAATGAGAGCATGACTGGATGAGGATGGCGAAGTGTGGAAATGTTGCACTTGAGGGTTAATTCAGCTCTCCACATACAAATAAATATATAACCTGCAGTTGGAAGTAGCTGCTAAAAGAATTCAACAATATACACTGAAGTGTACTTGCTTTGTTCAACATTACATGTGGGAAAGAAATATGACTTGATTCTGGGTGCTATGTAAATTGTGGAAGCAAGTTGTTTGACATTTCTCAATTGAGGACGCTATTGATGGTCTGGCATCTGCAATCTGTTGACCAGGTCTGCAGTTGGTAAGTTTCTGTGTTAAGATTATTTCTTAAGGTTTTGGTGGCTGTTTATGCAGTGCCTTAGACTGCATAAACTGACTTTGAGCTTTGTTACTGAGGTAGAGTCTTGCTCTGTAGCTCAGGCTGGCCTTGAATCCTATGTAATACAACCTCAACTCTTCTCAGCTGCCAAGCTGACATTTTGAAAGTTAACATGAGCAAGCATGCTGCTGAGCGTGGTTGGCCTGGGCTAGTCTGGTGGAGGATAGACTTAGAAGAGGAAAACGTGTGTTTAGCAGATAATTGTCATCTACCCGCAGTTTCTCTTTGTGTACCGTGTGTGAGTCCCTGAGTAGGCCAGAAGAGGGTGTTGGATGATGTGGGATGTCCTTATGTATGCTGTGGATATATTTCTCTTACTGGATTAATAAAAACGCAGGTTGGCCAGTAGCCAGGCAGGAAGGATAGTCAGGGCTACCAGACTAGGAGAATTCTGGGAAAAGGAAAGTAAGATGCCATGTAGCTGCCAGGAAGATAGGACACCTGGGCATTTTCCAGTAAGCCAAGACTACATGGAGATACTTAGATTAATAGAAATGGGTTAATTAAGAAAGCCAATAAGAAGCCTGAGCCATTGGCCAAACAGTTTATAAATTTTATTATTTATATATTTTGGTTTTTTTTGTTTTTTCAAGACAGGGTTTCTCTGGCTTTGGAGGCTGTCCTGGAGCTAGATCTTGTAGACCAGGCTAGTGATCTGCCTGCCTCTGTCTCCTGAGTGCTGGGACTGAAGGTATGCACCAGCCAATTTATACTTATAAGCCTCTGTGTATTTACTTGGGACTAAAGGGCTGCAGGACCTGGTGAAACAGAAACCTCCGTCTTCAGTTGGATCCTCTGGGGCTGGAGTTAGACCATTGTGGGCTATCATGTGGATGCTAGGAATCAAACCAGGGACTTCTGAAAGAAGAGCCAGTGTTCATAGCTGCTGAGGCACCCCTTCAGCCCCAGTTTCTTCTCTCAGCCTCAGCCTGTACCACCTTCCCCTGTTTAGATTTCCCATCTTCCAGGAGGCCACCAAGTCATGGGGCAGTTAACCTAGTCCCTGTGAAACATTTTCAAAGTGCATGTTTCAGGAACACTTGACAAAGTAAGTTAGTTTGGCAGGTTATGTGCACATAACCTTACTTAAGGTAACTTGCCGTTATGAAACACCATGGCCAAAAGCAGGTTGGGAAGGAAAGAGTGTATTTTACTGAACTTCATGTTATTGTTTATCATGGAAGAGTCCAGGTAGGAACCTGGAGGCAGAAACTGATACAGAGGCCATGGAGGAGTGCTTATTTTAGCACCTCGCCTAAGGATGGCACCAATCACAATGTGTGTGTATGTGTGTGGGGGGCTTCTCCAATAATAAAATGCCCCACAGGCCTGTAAACCTACAGCCAACATCCAACCCCCCAACATGTGGAAAAAAAATTAAAAAAAAACCTTATGGCTAAAATTCTGTGTTTGAAGTCAGGCGGTGGTGGCATACACCTTTGAGCCCAACGCTCTGGAGGCAGAGGCAGGTGTATCTCTGTGAGTTCGAGGCCAGCCTGGTCTAAGAGTGAGTTCCAGGACAGCCAGGGCTACACAGAGAAACCCTGTCTTGAAAAACGAATTTTTAAGAGAAATCTGAGTTTGAGTTGGGTGTTGTGGTGCGCTTCTGTAATTTCCCACTTACTCCAGGTGCAGAGACAGGGGGATTGAAGTACAAGCTCAACCAGGACCGCGACAGAAGGCTGTGTTTTAGAAAACAAAACACAGCCAGGCCATTTGATCCTAGCACTCCAGAGGCAGAAGCAGGTGGATCTTCGAGTTTGAGGCCAGCCTGGTCTATGGAGTGAGTCTGGCTTTGAGTCAGCCAGCTTTGAATAGGTGAGCGTTCAATGCCCTTCCCAGTAACTAGCCTTGGTCATGTTACCTGACCAATAGGAACACATCCCCCCCCCCCCCCGAAGTATTTCAAAGATCATCCACAACCCTCGGGCTCTCTTTCCTGCTCCTGTGATTAGAAGATGCATGTGTGAAAATGGGACCCCAGGAGCCAAGGCCTGGGGTTATTAGATACACACCTTGAAGGGGCACTATACCATCTGCATTAGTCTACCAAGAGTGAAGTGAATTGGTGCAGCTGCAAAACCCAGCCTGGCCTCACAGTAGTACACTGGGAATTGTTTATTTCATTTACTAGAAAAACAACACAAATAGGACAGGCACAAAGACACAACACAGTCTCTTGGCAGTGCAGGGCACCTTCTCTGCTTTTGCTACTTGCTGCTGCTCTTGGGAGGGGGCCGGTAGACCCCTATGACCACAGCGTGGTCCCTCTCATAGGGCTCCAGAGTTAGCTGCTCCTGTGGTTTCAAGTTCTCCTGTTGCAGCTTCCTCACCTCGGAAGCAAACACAGCTTCCGCGGACGCTGTGGAGTCGATGCAGTTGGCCTTGATGGAAATGAGAAAGTGGCCTCCGTTGCGCAGAAAAGTGTGGGCATTGAGCGCCAAGATGCGGGACTGGTCCGGCTGGGCCACGTCAGCGAAGATCACGTCCACCATTCCGATGAGCATTCGGTACTTGAGCGGGTGCCGGGCATCTTCCAGGACCGGGATGATGTTGGTGCGTTTCTTGGCCACGTTGACCAGATCGCGGCCGGCGCGGTGGGAAAATTCAACCGCATAGACCAGGCCGTCGGGGCCAATGATGTCGGAGACGTGAGAGACGGTGGTTCCCGAGGCGGCGCCCAGGTACAACACTTTGGACTTGGGCTTGATGTGAATCTGGTCCACGCCGCCCAGGATGGCGGCGGCCAGTTTGGAGCGGAAGGGGTTCCACGTGCGGTACTCCTGCTTCTCGCCATTCTCCACCACCGTGACGCGTTTCTCTCCATACACCGAGACTCCCGGCACCATGTTCAGGGTGACCAGCGCGTCCTCCGCGCCGCGGTAGATGAACACGCCCTCGTGCCGATGCGGTTCCACCGACACGGTGATGCCCTTTCTGCGGCGGCTCTTGTTCCTGGCCTGGCCGCCGCGCCGCTGGCCGCCGCCACTGCGGTCCCTGCTGTCGCCGCCGCCCCCGCCGCCGCGTCCCCGGCCCCGGCCGCCGCCGCCGAAGCCGCGCGTGCGTGCCCCGAAGCCTCCTTTGCCCCCAGAGCCCCCGTCACCTCCCTTGCCGCCACCCTTGCCACCGCCCCAGCCCCAGCCGCCGCGGCCGCCGCCCGCGGGTTTCATGGTCCCAGCAGTTCTGGGAACTGCCGCGGTAGTCGGGGATCACCCGGGAGCCTGGGCGGTTGCTGTGGAGTGGGGACAAGTTGGTGGCGGCGGCTGCCCTCAGGATTAGCCGCAGCAGGATGCAGGGGTCCGCGGTGCGCGCATCCCGGGATCCACGCTTTGACGCGGTGACTTGCGTGATTGCATCACAGCCGTTATGTCGACCCTGTAGTCCCGGAAGCCCCCCTGTTCCACCTGCGCGCAGACGCAGCTTGCTCACTTGTAACCCTTTGCTTTCTCTCTCGGTGGGTGCTCTCTGCCTTCCCGGGGACTCCTGGTTCTTCTCCCGGACCCTCTCTTGCGCCCTGCGTTCCTGTAGCAGGAGAATGGAAGAGCTCATGTGTTCAGTCCTTGTGTCCTTGGTTCTGAGAATTTGTTTGAATTGGGACACGTTTCTTGAACGTTTTTGAACCTTGTCATCCCATCTGTAAAATAGAACCCACCTGTGTAGTTCCTCATCCGCAAACCAGTGCAGTGTAGTCTCAGCTTGTTTCGAATTTTATATTTCTCTTGATCAGCCTAACTGAGATATAGTTTACATTTAACCAAGTGCATTAGCTTTTGGTCTCTTTAAAATAAAAGCATTGTTCTTGAAAGTCAGACTTCTGAGATGGCATGGATTTGCAAATTGGTAATATATTCTGACAAGGGATTTAAACATCATACTTATATTCTGACATAATTATTTCTCTTTGAACAATATTCCAAGACATGATTCTTGCAAGTCATGATGGCGATTGGGCGCTTAGAATGAAAGTGGTGGCGCTGGCTTTTGTGGTCACTGTGGAAGCCCTGAAGGAGGTGAGGAGTGGACCAACCCAAGAGATAATTAAAAAACAATTCATAAGAATCGCTGACACCTTGGCTATGGGAAATCAAAAGGAGAGAATTTCCTGATTGTCATTAATTATCATTGTGCTGTGTGTCTAACCTGGGGCCATTTGTATGCTAAGTAAGAGCTTTCCCTGAGCCACACCTCCAACCTGAGAATTCCTATCCCGGACTGCTAAAGCATCATTCCTTCCTTGCTGGCTAAGTGCCTGCAAGCCCAAGCTTCCATCGTTCCCTGCTTAGTTTTGCTCTATCAACTGTGCTAAATTTCTTATGGAAGACAGTGAGTGCTCAGTGTGAGTGGGGACATGCAAGCCTACAACCTAAATCCTATAATACGTCAGCGCAAAAGGAATAGTATGTTTATCCCCGAATTTTCGTCTTTGCCTCAAAAAACCCACTCTTTCAGTCAAACCTTGCAGAGAGAGTAACCAACAGGTAGCACCAAGGACAGAAACGGACACTGCAGCAGACTTTGGCGTCCAGTCAGCACCAGGGACAGCAAACGCAAAGCAAGGTCTTTTATGACCTCTCTTGGTAACTTCCTTAAGCTGGACTGCCTTGTAAGCGATGTAAGCAACCGTCTGGCACCCCTACTAGTGGAATTAAATGTCAGGTCCAGAGATGCGGGGTGTACTGAGAATCAGAACACGAGCCAGGGAGAGGGTATTGGATCTCCAGATGTGTGCACTGTTAAAACCTGTTCTTCATCCCATCCTCTCCTCCCTGTCTCACATCCACAGACAGCAAGTGCAGGGCTGGTACGTCCTGAGGATTATAAGGCCTTCTTGATTAGGATGCAGACAAGGTGGCAGAGGGAGAAATGCACAGTTTCTAAGGTAGCTGGTTCATGGAAAACACTCTTATTACAAATTGAAGTGTGTTCTCCAGAACGAGCTACATTTACTGTTTTGGTTGTAGTTCACCCAACCAGACCTTGTGATAATACATTTTTGTGTCTACTTGACTTGGTCATAGGGTGCTGAGATACTCCAGTAATGTTACTCACATATTACTCTGGGTGTTTCTATGCAGTTTTTAGATGAGAGCAACATTAAAACTGGTTGAGTAAAACAGTTGTCCTGTACTGTGTGGGCGAGTTGCATTTAATCAATTGAAGTCCTGAATAAAATAAAAGGATGATTCTTCTACAAGAAAGAGAGAATTATGCTACCCAGTAGCCTTTGATCTGGCACATGAGTTCTTATTAAACAATGTTTGAAGAAGGATGTTCTGAAAATTTAGGAATTGCCAGAACCCATAATTGCATGAAAAATGTATTCATACATACATACATGGATTTTTGTGCATGTGCATGCATCTCTCTCTATCTCTCTCTCTCTCTGTGTGTGTGTGTGTGTGTGTGTGTGTGTGTGTGTGTTCAATCATTTCCCTACAGATTCTGTTTTTCAGAAAAATCTATAGACTCTAGGGAAGACTTGAGTGACATGGTCCAGATGGAGATGATATCAAGAAGCATCCACAGAGCCTGGAGTAAGAAGGCAGAAGAGACAGGAAGAACATATTAACAAGCACAAAGACACTGTGGGTGACACTGCAGGTGCAATTAGTCCTCTTAGGAATGGTGTGGGAAACGATGTGCTGCTGGCTGTGGGGCTGGCAGGGACCCTGAGGCATGTGAGATGAGGGGTTGCCCCCCTGCCCCTACCACCTCCAGCTGTCCAGGGAGCTGGCCCCTTTCCTAGGTGTAACACTTGGGAAAGTGGCAGGGTAGCAGAGCTGACCCTATTGACGAGGTGAACCAAACCTAAGAATGTGAGTGTGAGCATGGGCCTAGCCCCATCCCTCCTCTGCCATATGGAGGCATGGCTGGGAAGAGATGCCCCCACCCTGCCCATCAACACCTAAGGCAGGTGGGAGAGCAGGCCCTGCACCTTGCAGGGCAACACAATAGAGCCAACCCTGTTGATGGAGGTGTGGGTGAGCCCGCCCCCATATTGTGAGCAAGGGAGAACTGTCCCCATTACTCATCTGTCTTGTGGCAGCATGGAGGGAGGAGAGATGCTTTGCATCTCCCAAACTGCTGTCCATCAAAAACCTGAGACAGGTAGAGGAGCTGGCCCTGCGATCATGAGAGCTGGAGGGCTGACCCTGCCTCACACCAGCTAATAGCCCTAGGGATAATGGCCCCTGTACATCCCCTAGGCAACACAGCAGAGCTGGCCCTGATGGTGTAGGTGGGGGGAGAGCTGACCCTGAGGGCATGAAAGCAGAATGGCTCCACCCCTTGCTCATTGCTGCAAGGGTGAATTAGCCAGGGCAATGCTGGAGAACTTATCCTGGTGGTGCTGGGGGGGGAGGGGGTTGAGAGGATGGGGGTGAGGAGCAGGGGTAACTTTCCAGCTGACCAACCCTGCTCCTGCCCAGGCCCAAAACCAGAGTTATGAATTGACCCACCCCAACATCCACCCCACCTATGATCTGCTGGAGTACATGAAGGGACCTGACCCACAGACTCATAGATGCAGGATCTCCACAGCACAGGGTGACAACAGGGTATACAAGAGGAGTTCTAGTGAGGACCCAGCATCCATAGCATAGCAGAAACCAGAGGCCTCGAATCAGACCAATGACTCTTTGCAATGAACATTTGCAAGTAAGATATATGGACAAAAGGGTTTACTGTATGACTCACTGTCATACTGCGGCTTCCATGATGACATTTTAATTGTTTTCCTTTTTTCTTCTAATTTGTTTTATTTTGTGTGTGTGTTGGGGGGCAATGTTGCAGGGGGCAGAGGTCAGATGCAAATAGCCAGGGAAATGAATGGGATGAAGATGCATGATGTGAAAGATACAGTGAATAAATAAAAAGAAAGTTTTAAAAAAATTTTTCCTCTGCCACCTTTGTAGAAGGATGTTGGTGGCCTGTCTTGTGCAGTCAATTGCAGCTGCAGTGAGGGCATCAGCCATGTCATATCCAGAAGTCAGCATCCTACAATCTGCCACCCCATTGCTGGCTCTCACATTCTTTCTGCCCTCTCTTTCACAACGTTTCCTTGGCCTTTGAGGGGGTGGATGTAGATGCCCCATTAAGGGCTCAGCATTCAACGGTCACTCATTCTCAACAGTAGAACCAGGTACCAGTCTTGGCAGTATCACCCACTGCCGAAAGGAGCTTGCCTGAGCACAGCCTACAGGAGAGGCAATACATGGCAGCAGATGAAAATATTTGGAAAGCAGTTTGCAGGGCACATTGTGTCCATTTAGAAGACAATAGCAGTAGCTGCTGTGGAACAAACCTTCCTTTTTAAATAGACAAAAAGGGGGAAATGCTGTGGAACAATCCTTTTGTATGTATTACTCTCATTGGCTAATAAAAGCTGACTGGCCAAGAGCCAGAAAAAAGTATAGGTGGGGTGATCAAGGATGCAGGGAGAAAGGAGGGCAGAGTGAGAGGGTCGAGAGAAAACACAGAGGAGCAGGATGAGGGCGCCATGCTAATAAAGGCACTGCCACGTGGCAGCTTGCAAATAAGGAATTATGGGCTAGTCTAAAATGTAGGAGCTAGTTAGTAATAAGCATGAGCTATTGGCCAAGCATTTACAATTAATATTAGTCTCTGTATGGTAATTTGAAAGTAGTTCCTGGGACGGGAAAACTCCACCTATAAGTGGCTTCCCTGCTAAAGGCCTGTTGGCTCTCCGGGCACGGGATTTTGATCAGATTAACCGTATCAGATGTGAACGCCCTCCTATGGAGCAAGCATTAAATCCAATCAGAAAGCAGTAGGTTACCCCATAGCAGACTTGCCACTATTGCACCAATGGGCGTATTTTGACTCACTAATTGATAGTGTTGTTGTATATAGGCCTTTTCTGCACTGATTTAAGTGATCATGTGTTTTCTAACCTTAACACTCTTTGTGTAGTGAAATACACTTCGTGATTTGTGTATATTCAACCAACCTCACGTTCCTAGAATGAAATGAAACTGGTTGTGATGTATGTTCTTCCTAATATAGTCTTGAATTCAACTTGTTTTTTTTTTTTTTTTTTTTTCCTGAGACAGGGTTTCTCTCCTTAGCCCTGGCTGTCTTGGAACTTGCTCTATAGACCAGGCTGGCCGCAGAGATCTGCCTACATGACTGGAAAGTGTTGAGATTAAAGGCTTGTAGCACCACCACCCAGCTAATTTGTAAGATTTATTGGGCTATTTTTCCAACTGTTTTCATCAGGGAATTGGTCTATAATTGCATTGGGTAGTTTTATATAAACCTAATCAAATCAGCATCATTTCAAGGGAGGAAACTTCAACTGAAAACTTGTCTTTATAAGATAGGGCTGTAGGCAAGCCTACGGGGCATTTTCTTAGTGATTGATGTGGGAGGGCGCCGCCCACTGTGGGTGGTGCCAACCCTGACCCGTGGTCCTGGGTTCTATAAGGAAGCAGGCTGAGCAAGCCACGAGGGGCAAGTCAGTAAGCAGAACTTGGCCTCTGCGTCAGCTCCTGCCTTCAGGTTCCTGCCGTGTTTGAGTTTGAGTCCAGCCCTGACTTCCTGTGATGATGAACTGTGATGTGGAGGTGTAAGTAAAATAAACCCTGTCCTAGGGCAGAAATTGGTACCAGGCTCGTGGTGTCTTGCAGCTGCAGACCTGCCATGTATGTTTGGGAGGATTGTGGAAGGACTTTGGAACTTTGGGCTAGAAAAGCCAGTAAATGTTGAAAGCTTGGTGAGCTGTTATGTGAACATCAGGTATGGTAATGCTAAGAGCTAGGCAGAGGAGGGAGGCCTGGCTTGTGATGCTTCAGAGGGAAGAGAAGTTGATATTTTCAGGGCCACTTGATGTTTTGAATTAGGAATCTGTGTTTCTGGTCAGCTGAGGCTGAAATATCACCTGTGGCTAAGAAGAGACCGGTTCTTTGAGGTGAAATCTTCTGGAAAGTGTTTTCTCAGGGTCAGGACACAGAGGCTGTGTTCTAGAGGCCACCAAGGTTGTGCCTTGGGCAGGCAGCTGAACTTGGTGCTGTGAGAGTCAGCAGGTGCAGCTGGTTTTAAATGCACGAAGGTCAAGGAGAGCAGCTGTGTACTGTGTGCTGGGCTGGAGTTCCTAAAGAGAGCTCGAGAGCCCAGGAGAAACTACAGGTGAAAGTGTAGTCTAATTACAGCGGAAGGCCCAGCATTTTGGAGATGCCAGTACCATGGGCATGAACAGTAGCAGCCGAAGGTGGGGCTGGCCTGAGCCTAGAATACGAGCTATGGAGGTGTTGCACGGGGAGGATCCAGAGAAGTAGCTCAAGCTCTCTGAAGAAGCCCGGGAACGTGTGAGTGAATGCTTTTGGTTTTCCTTTTCTTTTCTTTTCTTTTTTTTCTTTGAGACAGGTTGCTCTGTCCTGGAACTCACTCTGTAGACCAGGCTGGCCTGAAACTCACATAGATCCACCTGCCTCTGCCTCCAGAGTGCTGGGATCAAAGGTGTGTGTCATCAGGCTCAACTGTGAATGTCAGCTTTATTTTTATTTATTTATTTATTTTGGTTTTTTGAGACAGGAGTTTCTCTGTATTACTTTGGAGCCTGTCCTAAAACTAGCTCTGTAGACCAGGCTGGCCTCGAACTCACAGAGATCTACCTGCCTCTGCCTCTGCCTCTGCCTCCCAAGTGCTGGGACTAAAGGCATGCACCACCAACACTTTGAATGCCAGATTTTTGACACTTGACTTATTAATGCTGTTAGAGTTGGTTTTGCTTTGTTCAGATTGTGACTATGTCCTGGTTCTTCCCTCTTGATACAAGAGAGTTTTTATTCTTACAGGAGCCCACAGCTGAGCGACATTGAACTTTTAAAGAGACTTTGGATTTTTACGTTTTAGAATTTTTAAAGACTGGGACTTTTAAAAGTTAGGAATGTTTTATCTTGTGACGTTAATATGTGATCTTGGGGATGAACAAGAAAGGAAAATTTTGACGAAACAGTGAGGTGTTTGTGTATCAAGCTGACAAGAGGTCAGTTGTGTTGGATAGTTTTGTGATAACTTGACACAAGTCAGCTGAGAGGAAGGACACTCAATGAGAAATTGGCTCTGTAAGACTGGAGGCTATTTCCTTACTGGGATGGATGGTGGTCCTGGGTTCTATAAGAAAGCAGGCTGAGCAAGCCATGGGAAGCAAGTCAGCAAGCAGCATCCCTCCACGTCCTCTGTGTCTGCTCCTGCCTCCAGGTTCCTGCCCTGACTTCCCTCAGTGAAAAACTGTGTTAAGCAAGTGTAAGTCAAATAAACGCTTTCCTCTCCAGCTTGCTTGGTCATGCTGTTTCATTACAGCAACAGAAGCCCTGACTAAGACCGTACTTTTTTCCCTTTGCTGCGGTTTTGTCTAGTTCCAGTGTCTGGGTCAAACTGCCTTTGCAGAGTGGGTTTGGTCATGTTCTTTCTATTTCATGGAACAATTTGAGGACCACTGGTAGTAGCTTTAAAAGTGTGGTGGAGACATGTGTGATAGACACCTTTAATATCTGCACGTAGGAGGCAGGTGGAGTTGAAGGCCTACCTGGTTTACGTAGAAGAATATCTCAAAAACAAAACAAAGTTTGGTGGAATTTGATTGACACTAAATACATCTGGACCTGGACTTGTGTGATTTATTTAGTATGTTGCAGCCCACCAGTGATCAGTGCTGAGGAGTTGAACTCAAGACTCAACCGAATGTGATTCTAGATAATTGCTGCTCAAGACACCATTATCAGGCCTCTCTGAAGCTTCTATTCCAGGACCAGTCAGGGTTCAAGGCAGGGACAGAGAAGCAATGGAAAATAGTAGTTCTCATCACTCTCCCAAAATGTGCTCAGGAGGCAGAAATCTCACAGCCAAAAGGCAATTGTCTGAATGATGTCTTGCACATGCCAGACTGGGAAAGGCAACATTTTTAAAAATATTTTTTATAAAAAAATCTTTATTATGTATAACGTGTTCTGTTTGCATTTATGCTCAGATGCCAAATCTCATTATAAATTGTTGTAAACCATCATGTGGTTGCTGGGAATTGAACTCAGGACCTTTGGAAGAGCAGCCAGTGCTCTTAACCTCTGAGCCATCTCTCCAGCCCCTAGAAGGGAATGGTTTTTTATCTATAGTATTCCTTGGGCAGGTGGAGGTGTTCATCCCAGGAGAATAAACCAAGGTCTAAGGGAATAGAGTTCACACTGCAGGGTAAAATAGAAAGGGTGTGTGTGTGTGTGTGTGTGTGTGTGTGTGTGTGTGTGTGTGTAGACGTAGGCTACTTGTGTGTCTACACGTATGTGCCACAGCATGCATGTGAAGGCCCTAGGTCAACTTGTGGGAACCAGGTCTCTTCTTGCCTTCTGTGGGTTCTGGGATCCAACTCAGGTCATCAGGCTTGGTGCCGAGTATGTCTTCTCTCTGAGCCCTGTCTGCAAGCCTGGGGCTTCTCTTCGTAAGATTGAAACAGCAATGTTTTCTTCCTTCCTTCCCTCCTTCCTTCCTTCCTTCCTTCCTTCCTTCCTTCCTTTCTTTCTTTCTTTCTTTCCTTCTTTCTTTTCTTCTTCTTCTTCTTCTTCTTCTTCTTCTTCTTCTTCTTCTTCTTCTTCTTCTTCTTCTTCCTCTTCTTCTTCCTCTTCTTCTTTTCCTCCTCCTTATCCTCCTCCTCCTCTTCCTCTTCCTCCTCCTCCTTCTGTTTTTTTTTTTTTTTTTTTTTTTTTGTCAGCAATGTTTTCTAACAGATTTTCTTGTTTTGAAACAGAGTCTCACTATGTAGTTTGGCTGTTCTGGAACTCACTATTTAGAAATCTACATGACCCTGTTTCCCAAATGCTGGGATTAAAGCTGTGCAGGCCACCGTACCTAGCTTCTCATTGATTACTTTTAATTTTCTTCTTTTTAAAAATGAGTCCTGATGTTTTGCTTCATATGTGTCTGTGTACTACTTGTTTGCCTGGTGTCCCTGGAGTCCAGAAGAGGGTGATGGATCCTATAGAACTGGAATTACAAACAGTAGTGAACTGGTGGGACTCGAACCCAGACCCTCTGCAAGAGTAGCTAGTGCTTTTAACCACTGAGACTCAGTCTCATTGATTGTTGGGAATGTTTCAGTTATTTTAATCTTCTTTAAGTGCTAAGGTATCTAAAAGCTTACCCATTTCTACTAGATTTTCCAGGTTTTTGGAATACAAGTTTTCAAACTATAGCCCATGGAATCTGAAAAACTCTTTCCATATTTTTCACACATCTAATTTTATTAATTTTGATCTTACTTTCCTTTTAGTTATTTTGGCTAGGAATTTGTCAATCTTGTTTATTTTCTCAAGGAGCCAAACTTTGATTGATATGCAGATCTATATATTACTCTTTTATTCTCTAGTTATTCATTTCCACCGTGGCCTTTATTATGACTTGCCATTCCCTGCTCTGGGGTGGCATTTCAGGGCCTCGTGGTGGCAGTGAGTGTGTAGTCATGGCTGCGAAATGTTTCTCTTAGGATTGTTTTAGCCTGTAGATCATGCTTGCGCTTTCATTCAGTTCTAGGAACTTTAAGTCTGCCTGATTTCTTCGCTAACCACATCAGACCATATTGCTTAGTATCTGTGTTTGTGTAGTTCCTGTAAGATTGGTTTATTATTTTTTGTTTCTCATTTTATTGTAATATGGCCTGATAAGATAGATGAGATCATTGCAATTTTTTTGAGACAGGTTTCTCTAGTAGCCTTGGCTACACTGGAACTCTCTTTGTAGACCAGGCTGGCCTTGAATGCAGAGATCTGCCTGCCTCTGCCTCCCGAGTGCTGGGATTAAAGGTGTGTGCCACCACTGCCCAGTTTCAATTCTTTTTATATTCAGTAAATATAAAAAGATTCGTGGCCTAGAATAGGACCTGTTTTAGAGAAGATCTCCATGGGCTCTTGTTCAGGAGCAACAGCATGTATACAAGATGTAGGAATGAATGCACCTAGAACCAGTTATAGCCCCTTGATATGTGAACATGGACGACACACCTAAAAACAGCCAAACTGCTGAGGATTAAACTGTGAACTTAAAATTTATTTAGGGTGTATATAGAAATAGCAAGTAGGTGAGATAATGGAAGGAGACAGGTGAAGCAGAGAAGGGAGTCAGAGCAGAGACCTGAAGAGAAGAAGGAGGCGGCTGGAGAAGGACGTGATGAGAAGATAAGGAGCAAGAGACTAGAAAACAAAACAGAAGGAAAACAACAAAAGCACAAAACTTCCTGCAGGGAAAAAGTTCCCCCCAAACCTGAGACAAATGTAAGGGAATAAAAAACACAAGATTTTTAAGCCATCTAGGCATGGTGTCACACACCTTTAATCCCAGCACTCACGAGGCAGAGGCAGGTGGATCTCTTAGTTCGAGGTCAGCCTGGTCTACAGAGCTAGTTCCAGGACAGCCAGGGCTACACAGGGAAGCCCTGTCTTGAAAAAAAAAATTTAGCTCAATAAGGCAAAGTCAACATACTGTTAACACACTGTAAATATAGTGGTGTGGCGGTAACATGGAGGCAAAAAAGAGACCAGAGGGGAACCCCCCCCAAAAAAAATTACAGTAACTACCTTAGATGAATGCACAAACAGGTATAGCAAAAACATTTATGAATTTAAGAACTACATGATTAGGGGTTAGAAAAAGTTCTTCCTGGATCTCTAGTTTGGGGAGACTGCTAGCTGTATGCATGAGGGGGTTGGGGCTAGCTGAGCTTGTGGACTCTTCTTGATGTATGCTGATGATGAAAGGGCAGTAGACAGATGTCTGATTCTTCCGGGACTGGCTTCACAGTGGTCCTTTTTGTTCTCTGCATACCAAGGGCCTCTCTTGGCCACACCTGGTTTTGCATTCTGTGGAGTGGGGAGAATCTCATTCTCTGGAGATCCCTGGAACATATCCCCAGGGTGGACACTTTAAGCTGTGGGTTGTCTCTCAAGTGCTGGGAGTTGGAAAGCAACCACTGTACTGAGGTCAGTAGCACAAGGACCTGCCTTTGTTCTTCCAAGCTTCCCGGGTCTTACTTCCCCTGCTACAGGGATGCAGTTGTGGCTGTCAAGTGACCCCCTAGCTCAGGGTTATCAGGTTCTGTAGCAAAGAAAGACAGCTTGGCTTCCCCAGGGTCTGATCCATGCTTCCTCTCAGGCTCGGAGCTCTTCAACTCCGGGATACTGGTCAGTTAGTTAGTGAGATCTGTTCCTGGCCATTCACTGAAGATGAGGTTCTCTTCCTTGCTCTCATCAGCCTGAGCCAGGCTCTTGCTGCCTGCGCCCTTGAGCCCACCATAACTGCTTCTCTGGACCTTCTTCCATCATCAAGGGGCTGTGGCAGGCCAAATTGAGGCTCCCCAGCCTGTGGCTGTCCCTTATCCCATTCCCCTAAGGCAGTTTAGAGTTTGGTTTTATTTTCAAGTTTTTACTTGTCTTACAGGGTTACAAGTTTCTTATAATCCATGCATAGTGGTTTAGTTGACCTCTCCTCACCCCTGCCCTCACATCCCTCCATCTCCTCTTCACTTAAACCCTTCCTCCCTTTCCAGTGTCCCTCCCTCTACTTTCTTGTGATGCGTGTCCTCTTACCTTTTCTGCTCCATTTTCTGGAAGTCTCCCTCCCCCACTGGCCCCTTTGTAGTGTCCTGGCCTTTCCATATACCTACTCCTTCATACATACACCCAAAAAAATACACATACCCAAAGTTAGACTCTAGGGTCCTCGGATAAGACAGAACTTGCAGTGTTCATCTTTCTGAGCATGGATTACTTTAATGGCTTCCAATTCCATCCATTTTCCCGCAGGCTTTATTTTTCTTTATGGTGAAATAAAATCCCATTATGTGCCTTACCACATTTTTATTATCCATCCAACACCTGGGCTGTTTTTGTTTCCTTTTTATTGTGACTAGAGCAGCAATAACCATGAGTGAGCAAGTATCTCTGTGGCAGGATGAAATCCTTCGGGTATGCCCTGGACCCCTGCTTACAACAGACGCTCTTTCAAGATGGTGTCTGCTTCTCCGTCCCAGTGATGCAGTGTGACAAGACACAAATTCTCTCTACCACTAACTAATCTGTCCTCTGGAGACTTTGTCTTACCGAAACCTGCAGCTGGATTTGAGACTCATGAGGGCTATGGCTTGTTCTGAGGGTAGGACTGCCCAGGTTTCCTGGGGCTTCCTACCCGCTATGGTTTTTACACCCCCTGGCCCTCCCAAGGCACTGGCTGGCCTGATGCTCGGTGTGGTGGTGCCTCTTTCCCGTTCTTTCCAATATTCTTATTCCTTCTCTTTGTTCCTGTTCTCTCCAATATTCTTCTTCCTTCATGAGTTTCTTGAAACTTCCCTCTGTTTCTTATTTTTTTTTTGAACAATTTTTTGTAAGATTTACTTTTATGAGTGCCTGCATGCCATGTACCATGAGCACTCACTGGCAATGCTTGTTTGTATCTTGTCTGGAAATTTCCTATTCTAAAGTCCTCACTTGCATCTTTTCTGAGTTAAGTGTAAGTGTAAAGGTGCTGGGGAAGTGTGGTCTGCAATGTAGAAATGCTGGAGCATTGCCAAGCAGCAATGGCCAGTCACCATGGGGTCCACATCATAGAAAATCTCAAAGGTTTACATACATTTAAATTTCTCCTTAATTTCTTCAAGACAGGGTCTTATGTAGATACTGGAACTGGATCTGTAGACCAGGCTGGCCAAGAACTTGGAGATCCACCTGTCTTTGCCTCCTGAGTACTGGGATTAAAGGTGTGTGCCAGTGTATTTCAAGAGATTTCATCTTCAACATCAGAAATCCTTCTCAATCTAGTCTGCTTCGCACTGTGATTTTGACTTACGGAGGTCTTCTGTGATTGTGTGTGTGCTCATAAGTGTGTGTGGTGTGTTTGAGTGTGTACACACGTGAAGGTCACAACAGTTATCACTGTCTTAATGCTCAGAGGATTGCTCCTACACCAATGCCAAGCATCTTGTCAGTCGCTAAATTAAATCACCACATCTGTGATGGTGTCACTACAATGTGATGAGGTCACTACCCTCTTGGTTACACTGGGTCCCAGGAGTCAAGGTCCCAGTTGTCACTGTGATTTACTTTGCTCCCTATTCTTCTCTTTCACGTCTTTGTATATCTGTGACCCTGCATTTCTTCCTTTTTTTCAAGAGAAGAGTTTCTCTGTGTAGTCCTGGCTGTCCTGGAACTCACTCTGTAGACCTGTCTGGCTTTTAACTCACAGAGATCCCCCTGCCTCTGCTTCCTGAATGCTGGCATTAAAGGTGTGTGCCGCTGTGCTTGCCTTGCCTGTCTTGTTTCCAAAAAAGGGTTTCTCTTTGTAGGCCTGTCTGTCCTGAAACTTAACTCTGTAGACCATGCTGGCCTTAAACTCTGAGATTGGCCTGCCTCCTGAGTACTGGGATTAAAGGTGCATCACACCACCACCTGGAGGCCATATATTTCTTTTGTTGAGTTTAGTGCTGCCACCTTGGGATATAGCTTTTTTTGCTGTCCTCTGAAGGAGACAGTAAGCCATCTTGATCTCCCTGGAATGCCTATGTATGTACACATACAATTGTATCTGGAAACAGATGATTTTACCTTGTTTCCAATTTGAGTGTCTTTTCCTTGCCTAATTGTCCCAGTGTGTTTGATGTTGAAATAGATCTGGCAAAAACAGACATCTTAGCTGGACATGGTGGCACAGGCCCACAATCTTATGCTTGAGAAGTGGAAGTGACAGGATCAGGAATTTAAGGTTACATCTGGCAAGACAGCAAGTACAAGGCTAACCTGGGCTACCCGAAACCCTGTTTCAAAAAAAAATAAATAAAAAACGAACAAGCACAAAAAACACAACCTCCCCCAAATACAAACCAACCAAGGTGGCGAGGAGGAGGGAGTGCAGGCCTATTATTCTTGATCTAAAGAGACGCTCATGAGATTTGTCTACCTTAATGTATATGCCGCTATGATTTTATTTCATCTTAAATCACCCTCATATTCCTGAGATAAAAATCCACGTGGTCACAGTGCCTAGCTTTTCAGTTTGTTGAGTTTTTTGTACACACACACACACACACACACACACACACACACACACACACACACACACACACACACAGAGACACACTTCATGCATGCACACACGCACACTATTGAGATAGTCCAACCACATTATTCCTAACTCTCCTATTCTTGTTGATCCCTTTTCTTCCCACCTAGTCTGCTTCCTGCTTGTGCTTTTCAATCAACTGAGTTTGTATGAGCAGGAACAACTGACTAGTGACTATGCCACTACAGTGGATGTCTCCTGACCCCAGCTCATTAATTGCCAATGATCCTCAGGGAGGGGTGGGGCCTCCGGAGCCCTTCTTGCATCTGTGGTGGAATGAAGTGGGGTCCTGTGCAGGTTTCCTTAGCTGCCGTGTTCATGATTTCAGCAGCCACACTATATCCAGAAGATAATGTTTCATAGCACACCTCCCTATCCTAGACTCAAGACCCGCCTCTGTGAAGCTCCCATGTGTATGGTGGATACTGATGCTTTCTTGTTTTGATAATTTGGGCTTTAATACCAAGGTACTAATGGGCTTCAGAATTAAGTGACCTCAGTCTGAAGTGTGTGTGTGTGTGTGTGTGTGTGTGTGAGAGAGAGAGAGAGAGAGAGAGAGTGAATGCGAACCTAAGGCATTGTGTAGTTAGTCAAAGCCTGAGAGAGAGAGAGAGAGAGAGAGAGAGAGAGAGAGAGAGAGAGAGAGAGAGAGAGAGAGAGAGAGAGAGAGAATGACGAAACCTAAGGCATTGTGTAGTTAGTCAAAGCCTATGCTGTTGAGCCATGTGTCCATGAGGCTAGTTCTTAGAATGTTGAAGAAGCTATTAGGGAATTCATTTGACCCTGGGCCTATCCCTTAAGAGAAATTCCTCTTGCAAAACACTTGATCTTTTGAGGACTAATTTAATCCTGTTATGTAATCTCCTGGATCTTATTTCTTGAGTCAGCTCTGGTAGCTTTTGTGTTTCTAGGAAATTTATTCATTTGTTGTCATTTTTATTATTTTTCATAAGCGTTTTGTTTAGGCTACTTCTGAAAACACTCCACTTTTTATTTGGTATTACCTCTCTAGCTTGAATTCTAATTGATCTTAATAAGAAAAACTGAATCAGATAGAGGGGTAAATGCTGAAAGATCAGAGAAGCAGAGCAGCAGCCACTGGCTCTTAGCTCTACCAATGCTCAGACTGAATGGGTGATCTGGTCTCTAGGAACCCTTACACTGAAGCTGAGTTCTGTCTGTCTCCTCCTCCCACCAGCCAGCTATAACACTCCTGTTTTCCATTTTCCTAGTGCTGGGATTAAAGTGTGATCCCGAGTGCAGTGTGAGTGCCCTCCGCAGAGCTGTCCCCACAGAGCCCTGTGCTGTGCACAGCAGCCCTTCTCCCTTGGCTCACATCCAACACTCTGCAGTTGGCTGTTTTTGAATAATAGCATAAAACACTATCTATACTAGCATCACACCTTTCTTCTTGGGATTTAGGGAGTTATGGCCTGGTTTGTACTGGGCTTTGAATTGGAACTTTACATATCAGTGATGAGGTTATTGTGTGCTTCCTTTCCATCTGTGTTCAAAGGAATTAGCACTTTTAGTGTCCAGGAACCTTCCTTTGCATTTAAAACATGGCATCTTGGAATAAACCAAGTGGGGCCTGTCTTGGTTTCCATTATGCCTTTCTCACCAAGTGTAAACATTCTTAGCTTCTGGTTTAAAATGAAAGACATGTGACTATTCCTTTCACTTGAACAATTAAGAGCCACTATAGACTACTGACTATCTTATTGTCAATACTGTTTTTAGGGAACAGTGATGCCCAGGGAGTTCTCACAGATGGGCAATAGCTGGTCCGTTGGTGGGGCTGTCAGAACACAGGCTGATTACCCGTCTGTTACAGCACATGGGCATGGTTTGTGGTACCCTAAAATTATAATTACATCAGTACTAAAGATGATAGACACCATTACAGAAAATAATAATAATAAAATGAAGTCTAAATGATGGTGGTTTGAATAAGAATTAACACATATGCTCATGTTTGAATAATTGGTTCCCAATTGGTGGGACTGTTAAAGAGGAGTTAGGAGGTGTGGCCTTGGAGGTAGTATCACTGTGGTGGGCTTGAGGTTTCAAAAGTCTTGTGACTTCCTTAGTATCCTCAGTCTCACCACCAACCCACTTCTCTGTGAGTTCAAGGCCAGCATGGTCTACAGAGTTGAGTTCCAGGACAGCCAGCACTACACTTTGAGAAATCCTGTCTTGAAAAGCCAAAAGTCTTCACTCTGATACCACAGATGCTAACCCTCTGGAACCATAAGCCCAATTAAATCTTTCCTTTTATAAGCTGCCTTGATCATTGAGTCTTATCACTAATAGAAAAAAAAATTAATACAGAACTATCAAAATGTGATAGGCAGAAATGGAAAAATAGCATGTTGTCTTTAGTTTGCAAAAGATGGGGAGGGTAGGATGGGAGCAAATCACTTATATTCAAAGTGCCATGAAATACATGATCCCTGTAATATAACCACCTATAAGACAGAGATTAAGCTTAGTATCACAAAGATAATTTTGTTAGGATTCATGATTGTATGGGCTTTTCCTATTATCCAACAAAGACAAGGTAAAAACCACACAATAGCCTTTATATTTAAATGCAATCAGTTATGTGTTTCTTGAAGGCAAGCTGGTATTGTTGTCTACAAGACTAGTGTACTAAAAACAGGCTGGATGAAATTTTACTGCTTAAGGAAAATCATGTGAGTTAAGTTTTTCATTTCTATAGCTATGCTACAGTATTTAGAAAGTGGAACATAGTTATGGTTGGGAAATGCAAAGACTAGACTGTGTCTAAGTGACTATGCTGGCTAAACCCACTCTGCTGTCCTGTTTTCCCCACATGCCACTGAATGTAGAGCTGAGAGGGCCTGCACTTGACGGATACATCTGTCTAGTCAGCATACGAAGGAAAGCTCTTGGAGAAGTTGCTGCTGTGGACAGATCAGGGTAAGTTTGTGACAGCTGCTACTACAGCTCATTAAGTTCATCATTAACGTTCAATTCGAGACTAACATTCACCAAGCCTTGGCATGTTACTGGCCCACATATCATGGCTAGGAACCCCCTGAACTGCCCTTACTGCCTCTACCAGTCTCTACTTGTTTTGCTAAAAGAACTCCAATTTTATTCTGTAGAGAATAATACTGAACCCAGGGATGATTTTTTTCTAACAATTAAGACTAGACAAACAGGATATTTGGAATTAATCTGGGGCTGACTTTTTTTTGTTTTGTTTTTTTTTTTTTTTGGTCTCCTTAACCAAGATCTTTGTACTGTCAATGTCATCTTTTACTAAAATGGAATCTGAATGAGCCATGCATTGTGTCTGGCCTCTATGGAGCCTCGTTCTGTAACCTGTAGAAGTGGGGTAACTTTGAACCCAAGAAGCATGGGAGCAGATAGGACAAAGTTCTCGGGATACAATAAGTAGGAAAGGATTCCCTGTCTAATGAAAATGATTATAAACACATCTCTGCCAAGCCACTCTCTCCCAAACGCTGGTATCTGATGGCTTCTACTACACCATGTTAGTTTTATGCTCTAAGAAAATTTATGAAAGTAATTTTCCCTTTAGATTCAATTCTGTTAGAGACAAAGAAACCCATTTTGCATAGACAGTTGTGAAAATTCCTTTACTGCTTTTGTATCCACATTGACTGTTTAAAAAGCAAACAGTACTAATGGCCACTTTCGTAAAAACAGTCTCCAACCCTAAGGATTACATCCTTTGGACGGGTTTTATTCCCAGTATATCAAACCCCTTGGCCATGACAGCAGCTACTGCTTCACACAAGAGCATTCGCCACATGTTCACCTTCAATACTTTCCCTGGGGAAAAAAAAAGAAGACATTAACTTGTTTCTCAGTTTAAAGGTCATTAAATAACTGATTTCTCCCCCCCACCCAAAAGTCACCTATAAGACAAACAAACCACAAAGACAGCTCATTTCCACAGTTGTTTATATAAAATCTGACAATTCCCAGTGCTTCCTAAGCCCCCCTGTAAAGTGACTACAGTAGGGAGGGACACCCACCCCATGGACCGATTCTGTCTCAGGCTTGTCTTGTTAACAGAAAGCCACCAATGAGTGGGTGTTTCTAATACCAACACCACAGCTTGCTGTGAAATTCTAGTTGCTACCTAAATATCCTGGTGACACCCTTCCCCCAAGATGGACAGTGGATGAGACACTTACCAGTCTGTCGATCTTTCTCCACACAGTAGCAGTTATCGTAAAACTCTGTGAAAGTAGTTGCCAGCTCATATATATAATCACAGAGAGTGTGGAGAAATAAGTCATCTAACATCTTTTGTAAAATCTCAGGGAATCGTAAAATGCACCGGCCTAGTTTCCATTCCTTCTCATGGTCCAAAACAATCTTGGTTTCCCGAGCAGCTTTCTGAAGCATCTCTTCATCAATATTGGCCAGGCGTGCAATAGACCTGAAAGATCAGGTAAGTACCCTTTGGTCAGGCACAGGTTCTTTTCACTCAAAAGTACACCATCTGGAATGACTAGTGTAAATCAGGAAACATCAGTAAGTAAAACAGATCCTTGGCCTCAGTGCGGTAGAGCGTACCTGTAACCCCAGCACTTGAGAGGCAGAGGATAGGAGCTAGTCTGGGGGACACAGACATAATCAAAAATTGAGATTCCTACCCTGCCTTACAAAGGCACTAACCATATCACTTGATGCCAAACAGTGTGTGAGTAGTCACCTGATTCTAGTGAAGGCATACAGTAAGTAGGCAGCTGTGTTTCCTCTGTCATCCAGCATTTTGTCAAAGGAGAAGATGTAGTCATTCAACCGGTTATGGGACAGGTCGGCATATTTGATACAGCCATACGCAATGGATGTCTGAGCAGCTGTCAACTCCTCTTCAGTTAAGACCTTTGGAAAAACAAACACGTCAGAGCCTCATAGGTAGGAGACCAAGTCTGAAAACCTATGGAATTCCTATCTTTGTTTTTAAGACAGGTTTCTCTGTGTAACCCAGGCTGGCCTTGAACTCGGAGAACAACCTGTTTCTGACTTCCAAGTGCTGGGATTAAAGGTGTGGGCCACCAGCGCCTAGCTAAAAGGTACTTTTTTCAGTGACACAGGTATTATTACTAAGTTGTTCATGCTCCTAGCAAGGAACCCTAATTCAGTGGTTCAAACCAAAGTAGCAAACAATAATGTTGTTACTAAATCCAGTCATTTGGAGTTCTGTTATGTTGGAGACAGCAGCACTTTGGCCTAGTGTGAGGCCCTAGGGTCCAACCCTACTACTTTGTTGTTTTTGAGACAGGATTTCTCTATGTAACAGTCCTAGCTTTGTAGACCAGGCTGGCCTCAAACTCAGAGATCTGCGTGCCTCTGCCTGGGACTAAAGGTATGCATCACAACCACAATGCCTGGCAAAAAGAGAAACTTTTTAAAACATAGACTGCTATTCCCAACAATTTAGATTTTAAAATTTTAGTAATTTTGTTAAAAGTGTTTTTCTCTCTTGTGACAATGTTTAAAATAAGATCATAAGATCACTGTGTACGGGCTAGATGTTGGGTCTGTATTCAATTGGCTCACAGATAAATGAACATTCACACGCCAATAAAACTATTGAAGTAATTAGTGCAAATGTTTTTTGTAAATTCATGTAAATGATGTTGGTTTTAAGTTAGTTGATAAATAACAGGTTGCCTATGGTCACTGACCAGGAAGGTTCACATTTATCTTTGTTAGGTATTTAAGATCATAAAATTGTAAATTTTACCCCCTATGCAAATTACAGTATAATATTATGTTCATCCATTACTTTTCATATACCTAGAAATAAATTAGGTTAATATACAAATCTGATAATAGTTTAAAAAGGGTCAAGTAACTCAGGCTCACCCCAGAGGCGTCTGACCTTGAACTCCTGATCCTACTGCCTCTGGCAACTAAATGCTGGGCCTACAGGTCTGTGCCATGGGGTACTGAGGATCACTCCCAGGGCTTCAGTCATGCTAGACAAGCAATGTATTGACAGAACCACATCCCAAGGGTTTTTTCTTTAAACATACTTTCTAAGGAAGGAATAAAAACCAGGCGGGAAGGAGCTATTGTGAGAAAGGACTTCATGTGGTAGAAAGAAATTATCAGATAGTTTGACAATGTAAAGAAACTAAAAGCTTGAGCAAGTTACAAAGGATCTGAACAAATTAGACAAGGCATAGACAGGATGTCTGTCCCGGTGGCTGAAACACTATATGTCAACCAGACTGGCCATAAATTTCTGCAACCCTCCCACGACTATAGGCAGTGTGCCGCTATGCCTAACTTTAAAGGACTGATATACAATCAAGGAAAGGATAACTCAAATGCTGGTAGAGTTTATGTAAAACCCAAACATTAACACACTGGTGTAAAATAGAATCTTAATTCTGCTTAAAGCAATGTTTTTCTTCAAATACTGGTCTTTAATTCTAATCTTCCTATGTAGCTCAGGCTAGCCCTGAAATCAGTCCTGCTGCCATGCCCAGCTTAAAATGCTCTTCACCTCTGCTTGCATATGAACAGTTATGCAAATGACCCTCTTTTTCATTACTTAGGAATAGACCTCAAAGAGTTAGACTATTACTTCTCAATGGTTAGCCCATGATCAACTATTTTAAACCTTTTGTATGTATACAGTGTTCTGCCTGCACAATAGAAGAGGGCACCAGATCTCATTATATAGATGGTTGTGACCCACCATGTGGTTGCTGATAATTGAACTCAGGATCTCTGGAAGAGCAGCCAGTGCTCTTAACCTCTGAGCCATCTCTCCAGCCAGCCAAGCTTCTTTATACAGACCTTTTATTTTGTACAGTTAAGAGCCAAATTAATGAAGTTAATAATCTGAATATGAGAAGTACTGACAATGGAAGGCTAAAATGTTCTGTTTTGCTTGAGACAGGATGTCCTCAAGCTCAGATATCAATCAAACTGCCCCTGCCCTCAAGTGTTGGGATTAAAGACTTAGCTCTGTGTTTAAGAAATATTAATAACAATATTTATGAGAGTATTTTGGTCAGGCAGTGGTGGTACAGGACTTTAATCCCAGCACTTGGGTGGCAGAGGCAGGTGGATCTCAGTGACTCTGAGGCCAGCTTGGTCTACAAAGGGAGTTCCAGGACAGTCAGAACTGGTACATAGAAAAACTCAATCTCAAAATCCGTTCCGAACTCTCATCAAAATTTGCACCAAGTCTTCACGACTATTTTTCAATGGAAGTAAACTTGCAGACCTAACTCTCTATAGTTAATAGCAACTTGGTATAGTCTTCCCACATTGGAACTGCAGTTCAATTGGTGCTTGCCTAGCACGCACAGGGCCCTGAGCTTCATTACCAGCACTGTATAATCTGGGAGTGGTGGCCTAAAGGCTTGAGGATGAGGAGTTTGCAGCCAGCCTAGGTCACATAAGACTCTGGACATAGTTTTTGTTTGTTTCTTTAGATACAGTCTTATTAAAATCTGTGCTCTTCTGCCTCAGCCTCCTGAGCAAGTGCTGGGGATTATAGGCCTATACTAAAAATGGTAATAGTATTATTAAGATCTTGTTTTATCAGGCTCTACGCTCATCCACACTGGGGAAGGATGATCAATCACCCTAAGCCCACAGCCAGCTTGGGCCGCAGAACAAGCTTCTGCTTCAGAAGACAAGCTAGACATGGGATGCTTGCTTTACAGTGTGGCGTTAGCTACAGGCTTGGCTTTCCATCTGCAAGAATGACTATGTAGTGGTCACTCACCGTCCCTTTTCTGTTATACAAGAAACAACTGAGTTAGTATAACTCAAAATACAACTCATTTTACAAATTGGTTTAAGAGAACTCACAGCTGTTAACCTTAACATTTCAAGGCCAGACTAGTTTACAGTGAGACCTTATCTCCCCACCACTACGCAAAAGCCTGAAATATATACACTATGCATGTGGAGAAGGGATTCACCATTGCCCAGATGGGTTTTGTAACTCCTAAACCTGAGTGACTTCTACCTCCTTAGCACTGATTGGCATTAAAGGTGTATATACTTCATCTGGCGTTGCTTATTGTTTTATCTTTATCTACCTTACCACCTCTTAAATTCTTCCGTGTACCTCCAATCCAAAACCTCATAGAAACAATAAATGTTTAAGTTGGGCAGCACGATAACGACTTGACAAGTCTCATGCCCCAAACATTCAAAAACTGTGAGACACCAGAGATTCCACACTGCAAACCTACATGAACCCGACAGAACCTGCATCTGGGGTACTCCCAGTGTACTTTAATTTCAACGCAGTTGTGGGAGGCAGAATGCTAGTATCTAATAAACATGCTTCTGCTAAGATAAATAAGATCAGCTATGTTATTGACACCATGAATGCAGATACTTCTAGTTCACAGAACTTCCTTCCAAAATAGTGGAACTCACTCAAGAGAGCTGCCTGGAGTCTGGCCCTCAGCATTACTTTCACATCAACACTCAAAAACCCTGTACCTCCTGTGCAGAACCACCCACAGGATTCACATTCTCCAGGGCCTAACTTAACCAACAGGTAAGAGCCTAATAACTGAAACCAAGAGAACCACCTCACTTACAGATAAGAGCTACAAAGACACCTAGGAAGGATTCCATGAGGAAGTAAAAGGGTGGCTGGTGGCAGTATATGCACCAGGGAAGTAGAAAACTAGTAGTTCAAGGTTAGCCTCAGATACACGGTGAGCTAACAAAAATACAAATGCAAACGATCTTCTTAGTGATACAAGTGCTTGCCTACCATGCCATAAGAGCTATGACACATGGATAAATGAAATCTGGAGCCGCTGCACTGCACATTTATAGATCATCACAATCAATATATATTATTAAAGGTCCGCTGTAGCCAGAGTAGCATTCGCCTGTAAAGCCAGTACCTGGGGAACAGGCTGAACACAGAGTGTAGGGTCAGTCTTGTACAAAGGGAGACCCTGCTGCGAAAGCTCAACAAATCCACACACTACTCCCCAATCTCCTAGCGCAGGATGAAGTAGTGGAGAGAGGGTCTGAAAAACTGAGTACGGCTTTTGTACTTCCATAAATACATTTCTACGTGTTTGTATGTAAGTTAAGGAGAACCTCTGGCAGATGTGCCAGCATGGCCCTGCCCTACCTTGTCTCTCTCCTTCTCCTTTAACTTGTCCATGGACCGCTTTAGTCCTTCTCCCAGCAGGTCTACAAGGCGCACAGTTTCCCCTGAACGGGTTTTAAATTTCTTCCTAAAAGACATTGAAAGTCCCATTAAAAATTTTGAATTAGACAGTTCAATTTAAAAATCTTTGAAAATGAAGGTTCGAGGGATCTAGCCACATACAGCAACACATGCCAAGGTAACAGGGCCATATTCCAGTTAGAGCTACCAAAGAAACAGTGCTTTCCAAGTGTCAACTAAAAGCATCTGGTTATTTTTTTTTTTTTTGAAGCCTCTAAGGAGCTCTATCCCACTACACTTTAATAGTGAAGGGCGGGGGGGAGCATCTACAGGGCTGGAGAGATGGCTCACACTGACTAGCACTGGCTGTTCTTCTTGAGGTCAGTTCCCAGCACTCATGTGCTGGGACAGCACACAATTACCTGTAGCTTCAGGAGACTGGTACCCTATTCTGAACATCTCAGGTACCTACACATACTAAATAAAAGTCTAACTCAACTTTCCTGACATCCAAGATACTATTCAAATATTTTGCCCTGATTGAAACAAAAAAACCTACCACACTTGCTTCTATTCTGGAAGCATAATAAAATAACATAATAAAATACTACCCAACAGATAGAAAGCCAGCCATATTTTACCCTTTGTCTCAAAGACTGACCAGAATGAAGGGAAATAATGGGGAAAACAAAACAAAGTATAAAACATAGACATCATTAACTTATATTTGGTAGGCTTCATATTTTATGCAAAAATGAAAAGAGTGAATCTTAAATTCAGCTGGAATCTCAATGACTCACTTTTTCAACTTTATAACTGAAGGTAAATGTACCAACAGTTTTGATTACACTGCCAAGCATCCTGCGTGAAGCAGGCAGTCTAGATGAGGACGTGTGATGGCAGTTTATAGTGTTCTTCCAATAGCACACACTGGGTCTTTAAGAGGCTACATCCTCTGGAAGAGCCAAACCATGGGAAAAGCTGCTTTGCTGAGTTTACAGTGTCTAATACACTCTCGCTTTCTCTGTGCTACCGAGGACTGAGAACACGAAGCCTCTTTGAAGCTGTGGGAACCAAGGCCATCATCACCAGCTTCTGCCTGGCCACTTACTTGTCTTCTCCTAGCACCACACCAAATCCAACATGGGTCACCTGAGTTACTTTGGGGTCGTACCAACCAATCATTTGAGCAGCTGCAAAAATTGTCTGGAAATGTACAGCCTACGAAAAGCAGAAACAGAACGGCGCTTATTAGTTTTCTAATACTAATTTAAAAAAAGACAACTCTCCTGTGCTCAGTGATCACATGACAGTCTTATTAGGCAAGCATTTATAAAGTTCTACTCCCCAGATGTGATCACCAAAAACAGGATTGCAATGACATTTTCTACACTCAGGTCTCAAAAGAGGCCAGGCATGTTGATACAGCCTGTGATCCCACTCATTGCCTCAAGCTGGAGAATCAGGAGTTCAAGGTCACATTTAACTTTACAGCCAGTGTTGAGGCCAACCTAGGTTATGAGACCATGTCTCATAAAACAAATCAAAAGATGTTTAAAGAGCAATGGAGTGATTGAGGATACTGCTTAGTGTCATAGCACTTGCCTGCCATATGCAAAACAGGCTCTAATCCTCACCAGAGCAAAAACAAACAAAATAGTTTCTTTCTATTAAATCTTAGTTTTCATCCAGAAAGGTGGGATTAAAAGTTTGAGGCCACCTGAGACCTTATTTCATAACAACAAAAGTCACACGGCCTTTTTATTTCTACGAAATATAATTTCTATGTGTCTATATGTCAAAAGTAACTTAAATAAAAGCAGAGCCACAATGCCACATTAACAAAGGGGAAACCTATGACTTTTTGTAAAAGGACCTGCTAAAAAAAAAAAATTAGGGTTCAACCCTGTTCTTTCTCCAAAGATGCATCAGTATTCTGAATTGTAAGTTTCTAGTGAATTTGCCAAATGCAATCAGACCCTAAACATATCCAACTTACTTGGCCATTGTCCACTACATAAATAATCTTATTTGCTTTTTCCTCAAATAGTCTCTGTTTGATAGCAGCCAGGTCAGATGTATCGTAAGTAAAGCCCCCATCTGATTTCACTATGGTTAACGGTATGGAACACCCAGGCACGAAGACAATTTTTCTGCCATCATCCACTTGCACATATCCTAGCAAAACAAAAAGAAAAAAAAAAGAATACAAAAACATTCCTCATTATCAAAGCTAAAAGAGCCTTCCTAGTACCAGAGTCCTAGTTTATCCTAGGACCACATAAATACCTGGCCATTCTATAAACATTTTGTTCTTTAAGAATGTGGTGGTGCATGGGGAATGTGGACGGAGGTCAGAGGACACCTTTTTGGAACTGGTACTCTCCTCCCACCATGTGGATCTCAGAAACTGAACTCAGGCCACCAGGCTTGGCATCAAGTACCTCTACTTACAGAGCAAAAGATTATTAAAGAGCTGAGGAATCATGTTCCCACATGATCTATTACCAAGACTGATTTCAGGGCATAGGTCAAATGTGACGACAAAGCTCTGCCTGCACTCACTCCATCTGACCAAACTCAATGCGAGCATCCACTTAGCATACAAAATAATGTATGTACTTTGCTTTCTGGGTAGAACCATAACATTCCTGGAAGGAAAATAGGGCCTCTTAATGTGCTCAAATATAGCAAGATTTAGTATCTGGACCTTATAAGGAGGAGAAAGAAATAAAACCATGTTCTCATGCTCATAATAATAATAATAAACCCCCCCCCAAAAAAACTTCCCAAAACACAAAGTTCTTAGACCCAAGAAGAGACAGGAATGAACATCTGAACAGCTATATTTGATTTTTGTTTCATCTATAATATTAAATCCCAAATTTAATGTTTATAGTAGCTATAGTCACTTTCTAATTTATGCTACCATACTACCTTACAGTTTAGGAAACAGACTCATAGCAAGACTGCCTGTGTGTGAATCTCAGGTTCACTGCCTATGGGCCCCGACTTCGCAGTGCTGATCAGGGCTGGGAAAAGAGCTAGCTAGAGATAGCATACCTACCCTGTGTCCAACCACAATGCCAACAAACCCCCATGAATACTGCTTTATTATCTTCAAAGTATGGTTCTTAGATCCCATCTTCACATTCAAGAACCAGGCATCAGGGATGAAGGATGGCTTCATGGTTAAGAACACTCGCTGCTCTTGCACAAGAGTGATCTGGGTTCTGTTCCCAACAGCCATGTGACAGACAACTCACAACTGATTGCAACTCCAGTTCCAGGGGATCTGATGCCCTCTTCTGGCCTCCATGTGCATGCGCTCTCTCACACTCACACATGTAGTTATTCATATAAAATAAAGATATATAAATCTTTTTTGTTTTGTTTATCAAGACAGCGCTTTTCTGTGTAGCTCTGCATGCCCTGGAACTCAAAGGTCTGCCTGCCAAGTGCTGGGATTAAAGGCACGCACCACTATGCCCCTTTAATCCCAACACTTGGAAGGCCTGCCTGGTCTACAGAGCTAATTCCAGGACAGGATCCAAAGCTACAGAGAAACCCTGTCTTGAATAACAGTTATTCAACTGTTATTGAAACTATAGGGCAAAGTGTGATAGAGAAATTTACAGTTGAATCAAGATGAGTCAGTTTTAGTACTAAATCCAATAACCTAATAGTATCTCACAAGAAGATAACCAGACATTGCTTGTATTCTTAAAAATCAAAACAGAGTTAATGAATCCTCTTAAAAACAAAACAAAAAGATACAGGCAGATGCTGGAGGATCTGAGTTTAAGACCAGCCTGGCCTACAGAGCGAGTTCCAGGACAGCCAGAGCTGTTACACAGAGACCTGTCTCAAAAAAACAAAACAAAACAAAAGACAGAACCAGCATTGTGGTTCATACTTATAATCCCAGCATTAAGAGAGCTGAGGCAATCCTGGGATACAAAGTGAGATTGTTACACCTATATAAATTCTATCAGACACTTCTATAAGCCTTTTCTTTAACAACAAAAGAAATATATCCATGGATGGTAGTGCAATGCCTGTTATCCCTGTACTGTATATAGTGGCAGAAAGGGGAAAAGTGCCACAAATTTGAGGCCAACATGATCTATATATACAGCAATTCCAGGCTAGCTAGGGTTCCTCACAAAAACAAGAAAAGAAGTATACAGGAAAAGGAGTGCTACTATATAAACAGAACACAAATAAATTCAGACTTCAAAAAACAAAACCAAAAACCCTATAATTAAATAAATTTGAAGATGGACACAGTTCAAGCATGCATTTGGGAAGGTGAGGCAGGAGGGCAATGAATTCCAAACCAGCTTGTGGATTCAGAAAGACCCTGTGTTTGAATGAACAAGTTAAAATAAACCCCACTGGAACATCTGAATTGTCTATTGCATGGAATTAAGTCATTACTGCTGGGGCTGACAGTATAGAAGCAGAGTGCTTGCCTAGCATGTACAAGGCACAAACAAATCCTTAGGTTCAATCAAATGGGGGATGGGAAATTTCTATCAGACACTACAGTTTACACTTGTCATGGAAAGGCAGGACAATTATGAGAGTTCAAGATCACGGTGGTCTACATATTAATTCCAAGTTAGCCAGAGCTATATACCAAGACCCTTTATCATACACACAAAAAGATACTAAGGAATTATTTTCTTGGTGAATAATGATACTGCAGTTTTAGCAGAAAGCACAAAGCAGCACATGTCCTTTCAGGGACAGAGTGGTAGATGAAATATGTGAAAGTACAAAGAAGGTATATTCTATATTTAATATTTGTAACTGTTAAAGTTGTGTGATGAGTTTAAGGTCTTCATAGTAACTATAAATTTTACTCTATTTTTTACTGAAACTTGTTTACCAGTTTCAGTAATAATAAAACAAGTTTAAAGAATGCAATGCTGGGGACTGGAGAACAGCTTAGCAGTTAAGAGCACTTGTTCCTTCAAAGGACCCAGGTTCAATTCCCAGGACCCACACGATGGTGAGCAGCCATGTGTAACTCTAGTCCTGCACTCTTCTGACCTTTGCTCATACACACACATACAAAACACTCATTGTATAAAAATAAACTAAATAAATGTATAAAATGTTAAAGAATGTAATGCCTACCTTTATCTTCAAATTCCTTTACGATATCCTTCATCCTATCTCGATAAAAGGATTCTCCTCTCTCAATTAAAGTGATGTCCAATGCATCGTAGATTTTATTAAACTCTAGAAAATACCAAATACAGTAAATGAATAAATGTTTAAGCAAAAGGGGAAAAACACAACATCTAAGAAACTTGTTATCTGTAACACAAAAAGAAATTAATTACATCGGATATGTACAATACAAATCAGTACGTTCACGTATGCTGCCATTTGGGAAGAGAATATGGCACCATATAGAGTGAAACACTGGGCCTTAGGATACAGCTCAGTGGCATAGCACATGCTTAGTCAGTGTGAGACTCTGGTTTTAACATGCAGCAGCCTCACCTACCTCCCAAAATATTATCACTTAAATTTTATTCTTGCCTGTCTATAAGAAAAACATCCTTCTTATACAACTCTTAAATGAGGGTTACAGGTGCAGCATTTATGAGTCCTGGTTCAATTTTCAGCACCAAATCAACTAGGCATGCTTACACATACCCATGATCCTAGCCCAGGTAAAGGAAGAAAGAGGATCAGAAGCAGCTGTTTTCAAGATAGCATGGGCTACATGAGACCATTTCTCTAAAGAGATATCAACTCAAATGCGGCATTCTGGATCTAGAATAGGAGGGATATGTGAAGTCAGAAATTCAAGATTGTCTTGAACAAACCAGGAAGGCCCTGTCTCTCTCAAAAACAACCTGGGCACGGTCATATGCTTTCATAATTCTAGCATTGAATGGTGAGTTCAAGATTAGCCTAGGCTATACAGACAGTATCTGCTCAGAAGCAAAAAACTAACAACCTTGCCCCAAACATAAAAACCCCACTATTATGTAGTCACAAAAAGGAAAAGCTAAGCTGTGAATGCCTTTAATCCCAGCATTTAGGAGGCAGAAGCAGGCTGGAACTCATCATGTAGCCTGGTCTACTTCATGGGTTCCAGGTCAGACAGAGTTATGCAGAGAGATGTCTTTAAAAAAAAAAAAAATACACCAAAAACCAAAAACAAAATCACCTAGCTGGTGATTAAAAAAAAAAAAAAAAAACCGGTTACTGAGCTGGGCGTTGGTGGCCTTTAGTCCCAGCACTCGGCAAAGAGGCAGGCGAATCTCTGTGAGTTCGAGGCCAGCCTGGATTTGGTAGTATCTGTTCTCAGTATGCCACAATGAGATGGATATGGGTTTTTTGAGCTCTGGCTGTTATGGAACTCACATTGTAAACCAGACTGGCCTTTATCTGCCTGCCTCTGCCTCTTGAGTGCTGGGATCATTACCCGGCTTGCTACAGAAAGATGGGATAATTGTGGCCAGGATAGCCATAGTACAGTAAGGTATAGGGAGAACATACTCCCCAAAGTTGCCCCTGCCCTCTGATCTCCACGTGGGCTGTTTGCAAAAGCACACAACTGAATTCACACAATTCAGAAAAGAATATGGGAGATTTGAAGAAACCTGCAAACAAACAAAAACACAACACCCAGATCACAAAACCCAGTATCAATCCTGAAAAAATTCACGCTAGCTAATGGCACCAAAAGACTCACCAGCACGGGAGACGTCACAGATGAGGTTCCAGGCCTTTATGAAGTCTGGGTTTTTACCCTGCAGTGAAACGACACACTGATAGGCTCGCTTCTTAAATTCCTCCTCGGCATCAAATCTCTTCTTAGATTCCTGTTTAAAAGATTTGTAAGATGTAATCCTGTAGTTCTATATGAAGAGTGCACTCATTTCTGAACATATGCACACACAGTAAGAAATAGACAAGAATATCACTAGTGCTCTACATCAAAACCAAGAATATGAGTTACTTAAAAACAAACACAAAACCAAAACTAACTAGAGTAGCCAGGGGTAGTAGTGCATACTTTTAATCCCAGCATTAAGCTGGCAGAGGCAGGAGGACCTTTATACAGTAGGTTCCAGATTCCAGACAAGCTATGGACATAGTAATAACCTGTCTCTAAAACAAAAACCTTAACCTAACCAAGAGAAAAGCGTATCCCTGCAAGAATCCAAGAGTTGAACACAGCTGAACTTGGGAGATATCTCAGTGGATAAAAGTACCTATCCTATACTCAACCTAGCACAGCTGTGTGGTCTTAACAGCCACAACTGATCTATAATTCTGGTAGAGCTGTGAGGGGTGGGGGTGGAAAGCTGATTACTAGACTACACACAACTCAAGAGACCCTATCTCAATAAATAGGGACCAAGGAAGATAACCCCAGTGTGCCCCCCCATACACACAGTGTAGGGGACAAACATGACAAACAGCCCACTTTTATTTTTTTAAATGAAATGATTTTTGCTTAAAAATACAATACTCAGCTGAGCAAGTGGCTCCACTTGTAAGCCTAACATTCTGGAGGCAGTCAGAATACCAAGGTAACAGGCCAGCCTCACCCACTATGGTAGGAGGAAACTCACTCCCATAAGTTGTCTTCTGGCTTCAGTGGGTACCACAAACGTGTATGCATTTCCCCTACTCTAGGCATACAGACAAACAAAAACAAAACCCCAAACAAACAAACTTTAAGAAACACTAGAAAACCGATTCATTACCAAATCAGTAAATTTTGGCAATGTACTGCAAAATCACATTTACTAGCAAATCTGTTTGACTATATCCAAAAGCAATTTTAATATGGTTGGTTATTTTTCCTTGTTTTCAAATTTTTACAGAAAACACCAAAGTTTAGGTATTTGGTTTTTAATCCGTTAGTCTGATTTTTGGTTTATTTATCATAAGAAAAACAATTTTGAAAACACAAGACTGTATGTGCAATGCTACTTTATGGGAAAGAGCCACAGTAAACGTACAGCAAATAAATAAAAACTGCGGCACACCAATCCAGCAGAACTCTCATCAAAGTCACCAAACAATTAAGAGCTGCTAGACTCACTATGACAGTTGAGGTTAACTTTGAACTATAGACCCTCCCGCTCCCACCTACCCAGTGCTGAGATTACAGTCATTTGTCCCAACACCCAGGCATATGTTTGTCTTTTAAAAACTGTCTGGCAAGATGGTACAGTGGGTCAAGGTGCTTGGCTGCAGAACTAGAGTTCAACCCTAGAACCCACAGAGTGAGAATTGATTCCTGCAGGAAGTGTTTGGGCTTCCCCTCACACACAGGCCATGATGCATGACGTACCCCTAACACACAAGCATAATAAATAAAGATCAAAATATTCAAAATACCAATAAAAAAAAAAAATCAAAACACCACCACCACCACCACTTGGTTTTAGCCAGATGATTAACCAAACTCTTGAAAGGCTGAGGCAGGAGGAACCTGCTAAGAGTGGCCAGGGAGGCAGTGCTGGGAATTGAATCCAGGTCAATTCAATGGTTAAGAGCAGCCAGTGCTCTTAACCACTGAGCCATCTCTGTAGCAATCAATTTTTAACATATTATCAATAAACAAAGCAAAGACATACAAAAGGATGGCGGACAGCTATTTCTTTGACTACACCAGGACACCAGGGTGGCTGTTTCCAGATACACACAACAAATAAGTATCTAAGAGTATAAAAGAATTCAGTTTTTCAGGTAAGTGAACTTTGTGAATCACCTTTTATTTTCACTCAGTGCAATGCAGCATTCCCAAGGTAGCCACTGTATGTGGAAATCTATAATGGCGGAGCATTTGTCTTTATAGACTTTATTAGAAATTATGTATACATGTGTGTTCTTGTGTGGAGGTTGTAAATCTGGGTGCAGTGCTTTTGGAAGACAGAAGAGGGCATCAGATCCCTATAGCTATAGTTATAGAAGTAATTCCGAGCCACCTGTCATGGTGGTGGGAACAGGTCTCAGGTCTAAACCACTGAACCATCTCTCCAGCCCCATTTGGTAATAATTCAGTACAGTATTTTACCAGTTTTCATTTTATTCTTTTCAGTACACAGGAACTTCAACCATGCTTGGAACTTCCTTTGGGAAAAGCATAGCTGACATACAATAATATAACAATCGTGCCATACCTTATAAAAGGCCTGAAGATCCCCAATAGGAGGTGAAACTGTCAGATAATCTGGAAATTTATCTTGCAGGTGAGCGATGAGCATGCCAAACTGGGTCCCCCAATCTCCTACATGGTTTAACCTAACACCAGAGAATAAGAATTTAAACGTAGAAATTAAATGAAAAATACATTAGAAGCCATTAACATCTAAGTGTCAATCTGCCACTCTAGTAAAAGTTGTTTATGTAGCTGTTTCCTCAATGGGATTGCAAACTGCCAAGGGGAAGCCTTGGGATCTTACATTCATTTAACTCTGTGTAACTACTAACAGCTGAATAGGGTGAGAACTTAAGATTTACTGAATGAATAAATTTCTAATTAATGGGCCATGAACTGCATATTACGTAGCTAAGTAAGAATATTAAGGCTGAGCCAATGTTAGTTGTTGCCATTAAACTGGAAGACCTGATTTCAATGCCTGGAAGGAGACAACCAACTCCCATAAGTTCTCTGACTTTTACAAGCATCATTCCCCAAAAGAAATAGGTATAATAAAGAAGGACGGAATGAAAATGTAACTTTCAGTCAATTACCGTAGGGGACTTAAAGTAAATGGCTCCAAAATGCCAATGGGTAACATCCTTCCACCTCTGCCTTTAGCGATTGCTCAACCATGTGTTTCCTTTGCTGATCTAGCTTCACTACTGCCAAAGCAGTATCTTGGATCATTTGGCTCTACTGGTTAGAATAAAATCCCAGTTTCCTAGCATGTCCTACGAAGCCCAACACACACTTCCTCAATAGGCATTTCTGACTACTAGAAGGTAAGCACTCAAGAAGTATCTGTGAAGGCTGGAGAGATGGCTCAGCAGTTAGGAAGAGCACCCACTGCTCCTGCAGAAGACCTGGGTGTGGTTCCCAGTATGGCAGTTCACAACAGCCTTTTTCTACAGTTCCAGGTATATACACTGCCCTCTGATGGCCTCTATGGGTACTGCACGCACATGGTGCACATAAACTAATGCAGGGACACTTACTTTTTTTTTATAAATAAATAACCCCCCCTCCCCTGCCCCGAGACAGGGTTTCTCTGCATTGCTTTGGAGCCTGTCCTGGAACTGGCTCTGTAGACAAGCCTGCCTCTGCCCCTCAAGTGCTGGGACTAAAGGCGTGCACCATCAACACCCAGCATAAATAAGTAAATCTGTGGAATGAATAGAACATTGGATCCCCTGGAGTAGAAGCCACAGGCAGCTGTGAGCCACATGTTGTGGACATCAGAACTGAGCTTGGGTCCTCAGCAGGACCAATGGGAGCTTTAACCCCTGAGCCATCCCTCCAGCCCCCAGCACATGTTTTTAAAAGCTTACTGGGTAAGTGACTACAAAAGAGAACTGAGCTTTTGAGCCAGGGTATTGAAGATACTTCAAAAATGAGATATGTCACTTTTAATAGGAACTTCCAAGCAAAAGCAAGAGAACACACCTTAGAACATCGTATCCTGCGAATTCAAAGAGTCGGCTCATACTCTCTCCTATGATAGTTGACCTGAGGTGGCCGACATGCATCTCTTTAGCTATGTTGGGAGAGGAAAAGTCAACTATAACCTAAAACAGAAAAAGTTTTAAAAGGGAGCATAAACCTTTTATCATGCTATCATCTAAAAATAAGTCTAGATTCTAATTCATGCATGTTAGATTTTCTTGTGGCTCTAATTGCATATTAACTGATAAAGAATCAAATTAGTATATACAAATTACTATTCGAGAACACTATTCAGCATAAGTTGTATAAATAGGAGTTATAAATCTTAAATGCCTATGGAATGAGATTAAAAAATTATAAAGCATGCTAGGTGGTGGTGGCACACACCTTTAATCCCAGCACTCAAGAGGCATAGGCAGGCGGATAGATCTCTGTGAGTTCGAGGCCAGCCTGGTCTTCAGAGTGCTTTCCAGGACAGGCTCCAAAGCAATACAGAGAAACCCTGTCTCAAAACCATCTGACACCCCCCCCCCTTTCCAGAAACCTGCTTCACACTTACTAACACTCATATGATGTGAAGGTGATTCCCAATGATGGCATTCGCCTTACAAGTTTAAAATACTAAAGTATCAGTGCACATACCTTTTTTTTCTCTCCAAGAGCAGGTAGTTGAACTCCATTAACCAAGAGATTGGTCAACTGTTCTGACACAAAATCCTTTCTCAAGTGGACATTAATGAAACCTAAAAGAGTAGTAAACTCTGATCAGTCTGCTATTTTGGATGACTGCTTACTCTTAAGGATTTTCTCCATTTCACTTATGCTCGCTCCAAAAACTGTGATAACTCTTCAGGGTTCTAATAGCAACTAAGATAATTACTTAAGTCTGTCTTTCTGAAAACCTGTCTCAAACCATCATCCCCTCCCCCAATCCAGCCCATCCACAAATGGTTGGCTCATCACCTAGAAAACAGAAAGGCCCTTCTGTTGCAGGCTTAGCCCCTTTGCTGAAGAAAATTTGGTAACCCATCCAAGGACAGGTCACCAAAATGGTAGCTTGGAATTTATCACCCAGGCCATTTTAACCAGTTGGCTCATGACATATTAAATGCCTGGGCCGGCCTCTCCATATCATGCTGCCTCCTGAGTACATGTGATAATAGGTATGTGCCACCATACACAGCAGCTGCTTGTAAAGCTAATTTTGGTGGCCATACTGGGGTAAAGGTCAAAGATCTTGTTATATGTGTTAGGAAAGCACTTTACCGCTAGAGTTACATCCCCAGAACCAGCACTGAAGTTTTAAACCTTTGTAAATCCCAAAAAAGCATTTATCATCAACACAGGTGTTAAAAAAAAAAGCTAGCATATCATACCAGGACCCGCAATTTCAACTTTGTCAATATATTCATTGTTCGGCAGGTGTTTGGTAATGTTTTCTGCAATTTCTCTAGGATTAACTTTCTGTTCCTTTGCTTTGAGCATCTACAACACAATGTGAAAGAATTCATTAGTACTAGCTGGCAAGTTCCCAGGGAATGTGTCCCGACCAAACATGAGCTACATTTGTAAACTCACCAAGAAGTATAAGCAAAGCCCAACCACCTGTGAATGGATAAACCAGAGCAAGAACCAAAACATGCCCAAACCACATGCCCACACTAAGACCAGATCCTTCTCCCCCACCCCCACCCCTTAAAAGATACAACAGAGCCTGCATCTACAGAACCGAGCCAGAACATCCAGCCTTGACTCCAAGTCATGAAACTATCTACTATTCATAAGTAACACTCTTGGGCTGGGGATGTGGCTGAGGGGTTCTGACTCCCTGGGTTGGAAGCTCAGAATCAAAAAAAAAAAAAAAAAAAAAAAAAAAACTAGCAAAAAGCTCACAGGAACAGAGAGAAAAGTCCTGATCAACACAGAAAGTAAAAGAAATAGATATGGGCCATGTGAAGTCAGACAATGTTTCTACCGCAAATAAGGAACTCTTCCATTACTATCCAAGGGCTGAGGCAAGAGACATGGTTACAAAATGACCCTGTCTTAAGAAACCAAAATAGAAAAGGAAAAACAGACTACAATGTTTGTGTCTGCTTCAAAAACATCCTAGCTATAGCGAGTGATTAATGATGGTGATCTTCAGCAACATGACTCTTTTTTTTTTTTTTTTTTAAAAGACAGGCCATCTGTGTAACCCAGGCTGCCCTTTACTTGTGGCAATTCTCCTGCCCCAGCCCCTGGAGTGCTGAGATCACAGGCATCTGTCACCATGCCTGGCAATAATTTGTTAACTTTTAATTTCACTTTCCAAATGTCATTAACCACACACACACACATCAATCCAGAACACAGCAAGAAGCACCAAACATAACAAAACAAAACTGGCTCTCCATGAACTACACCCTAGTCCCATGTGGAAAGTGACCCCTCTTTCTTAAAGGTACAAGAATTTAGTGTTATTTATGTTCATAGGACTGAGGATGATGTGTATGAGAGAGAATCAAGTCAACCAGGGCCAGGCAAAACAAATGATATAGTACCTGAGAAATTCCCATCGCACTATTACATTGATAGTCTCCAAACTTGGGCTGCTGGCTTGGAGTTAC
This sequence comes from Cricetiscus sungorus, assembly GCA_030556225.1. Lineage (NCBI taxonomy): Eukaryota > Metazoa > Chordata > Mammalia > Rodentia > Cricetidae > Cricetiscus > Cricetiscus sungorus. The sequence goes on from JANBXA010000069.1 coordinate 17,622,103, forward strand.
AACCAGAGGAGGGTTGTCCAGGTCTGGGTATGCAGCCTTAATGGCACAGCCAAAGACATCCTGTAGGCGACTGTTGATGTTAATCATATTTTTAGCTGGTCGTTTTCTCCTTTCTGCCTGAAGACTCTGCAGGGAAAGAACAGCAGTGTCTTAATAGAGTAGTATAACATCACACAAAACTCCAAATATGTTCAGAAAAGCCAGGATGGGAATGCTCAGACCTGAACAATGCCCTAAGACATTCATTGGAAACATTGAGGTTGTCCATTTTATTTGCCTTAACAGAATGCAAACAGTAAAAAGTGGTGACTGAATAGAGACCAGAAGTGAGGCCCAGAGCTGGGTGTTGGTGGTGTACACCTTTAATCCCAGCACTCGGGAGGCAGAGAGAAGCAGACCTCCGTGAGTTCGAGGTCAGCTGGTCTACACAGCTAGTTCCAGGACACGCTCCCAAGATACACCCCCCCCCCCAAAAGTAAGGCCCAGTACTGGGGAGGCAGAGACAGGCAGATCTCTGTGAGTTAAGGTAAACCTGGTCTGACAACCAGGGCTCTGTCTAGAGAAAAAGAAAACAGAAATAAATGAGTGATAAGCTGCCCCACATCAAGCACTGACATCAAAAACTCAATGGATAAAGCATCACTCGGATTCTCTAGAGTGACAGAGCCATATGGATCACTATAGATAACCCCGAGTCAATTCCTACTTGTTATTTCTCAGCAGCTTTTAAGTGAAGCACATTTATTTAAGATAGAATATAACTACTCCTCCTACCATGACTCATCACACTTTCACAAAGTTGTCTCTACCGTCATTTACAGTGCGTGCTGATATGCCCTGTACACACCTGCCATACAAGATGTTATCAAAGCGGATGACAGACCAGAGTCCAGAAAGTAAGAGGCCAATTCAGACCACACCATGAGACCTCATCTAAAAAACAGGGAAAAACAGGGATGTGACCTATCAGCAGGGCACTGGCCTAGAGGAGGTCCTGGATGACAGTAGTGAGCAAACCAGCACTTTCTGTGGAGCATATGAAAACACTTCCTGTGTTCTAAGATGAGAACCCGGGGTCTCAAGCGTGTCAAGAAGCAGGTGCTCTACCACTGAGCCACCATAGCCCAACTATACCATTAACTTTCAATAATAATAATAATAATAATAATAATAATAATAATAATAATAATAAAAAACCAAAGCCAGGTCCAGAAGCTCACACCTCCTAAAATCCCAGCAGTTAGGAGGTGAAGACAGGAGGAGCAGTCAGTTTGGGCTACATAGTAATAACCTGTTAACATCGGAAAGACCAACAGTGTAAATATGATGACAGCAGCTAAATAATATGTTCATAGCATTAAATTCTGCACTAAGTGTTTTGTGAGCATGCTTTTTTACTTTACATAACAAAACTAAATTGTCACTACTATCATTACTTTCATGTGGATTAGTGATTGACAGATTACAAACCAGGTGGGCAGGAATGTAGAGGTCAAGTTGGCCCATCTGCTCATCACTGCTACAACATGAACTCTCATACACACACTATCTTTTTTAATTTTTGGACAGGGTAACTTTGTAGCCCAGGCTGGTTTCAAACTTGAAACAATCTTCCTCTTTCAGTCTATTAAGTTATATTATTCCCACTTCCTGTCCTCACCAACTCAGCCTGTCCTTGAACTCAAGAGATCTCTTCCTCCAGGATTAAAATCAGGCAAAACCACACTTGTTAAAATTGTTATTAAACTTACCAAAAAAGCCTTTTGATAAACTGGGCGGAGGCGGCACTGCATGCCTTCAATCCCAATACTAGGGAGGCAGAGGCAGGTGGATCTCTGTGAGTTCTAGGATACCCAGAACTAGAACTACACAGAGAAATTTTGCTAAAATGTTAGGTCAAATACCAAAAAGGGGGGCTGGAGAGATGGCTCAGTGGTTAAGAACTCTGCTCTTCCAGAGGACCTGGGTTCGATTCCCAACACCCACATGGCAGCTAACAACTGTCTGTAACTACAAGTCTGACACCCTCACACAGACGTATATGCCTGAAAAACACCAATACACATAAAAGTTAAAAAATTAAAAACAAAAACAACAACAACAAAACAAACCAAAAAGGGCCAAGGAATGGCTATAAGAGGGCTCACAACAGCCTGAAATAAACTGTAATTGGGCTCTGGACCCGCAACAACATTCCTACCTCTTCCTGAATCTAATCAGTCAATCAGCCTTGCAGAAGGCTCAATATGAGGTGCAGTTCTTTCTGGGAACATTTGTTCTCAATAGGATAATTCTGCACATGTTTATAAAACCATTGCTAACAGACACAGAGACGAAACAACGTTGTAAAAATAAAGCTTGTACTTTGGTTGAAAATTTTCATACCAGAAAATTAAAAATATTAACTGAGGAAATAAACAAGAGCTGGTTTAAAGGCTTTCCCTCCCTGTGGTTGGATGTGTCAGTCTCAAGCTACTGATGCTGGCCTGGAAATCTGGTCCTCCAGCTTTCCAAAGTGGGAAATATACTTGTATCAGCTCCCAAACTACATCAACTTTAGGTTTTTATTTTTACTTTATCAATTTCTTACTCATGCTTTTCACAATCTGAACATGTCCCTTTTTTGGGTGTGTGTGTGTGGGTTGTTTTTTTGAAACAGGGTTTCTCTGTGTAGAAATGCAGATCAGGTTGGCCTCTAACTCAAGAAATCCACCTGCCTCTGCCTCCTGAGTGCTGGGTTTAATTAAAGGTGTATGTAACCACTGCCCAGCTCAATCTAAAAATTTCCAATAGAAAATGTCATTTACAAAGTCTTATGTCCCAAAAATCAGTAATATGTTTCATTTTTTTTAACTGGAAAGATATGGGTATACATATACACTAAATGTACTGTACTTGATTTCATCCAAATTAGCATGCTCATATAGTCAATTAAACACTCTTTCACTTTCTCTACCCTGATCCTCCCGCTTCCACTAGCAAGTGCTGGAATTACAGGCACGTACCACCACACCCAGTCTTACTTATCTGGTGCCAGGAGTTGAATCCAGGGCCTCAAACGTGCTTACCAGTGAGCCTGAGAGCCCACTTTTGGTTTTGAGACTGGGTCTTGTTCTATAGCCCATGCTGGTCTTGAGTTCACATCAATAGGCCTGCCCTGTCCCTGCTTTTCAGGAACTAGGATCACAGAGGTGAGCCAGCACAACAAGCTCTTAACGTCCCAGCTGATCTCGGGGCCACACTCCTTTAATTTCAGCTCTTGGGAGGCTGGAAGGAGGAGGACTGCCACAAGTTTGAGGGGAATGGACTATACACCACATACTAGGACAGCCAGGGATATAAGGTCAAGACCCTGACTCAAATAAAACAAAAGAAACAAACAGCTCTTGAGAAAACTAAGATTAGGAGATTCCTAGAAGTATATGGGATTCTCTAACAGCAGTATTATCAAGACAGTAATTTTAAAAATGACCAGTGAGAAAAATCTTTCTGTGAATATCTAATTAATAAGTACTAAGTAGTCAGACTCTGAAAGCGGAGGCAGAGGCAGGTGGATCTATTTGAATTCAAGACCAGAGGGGTCTACACATGGAGCTCCAGAAAGGTTCGGGATACATAGAGACCCAATCCAAAAAAAAAAACAAAAAAAACAAAAAACAACAACAAAAAAACCCTAAACAACTTTATTCCTGTGATTTTCCTTTCCTCTCTCTTTTTCAAGACAGGGTTTCTCTATGTAGCCCTGATTGACCTGAGACTTGCTCTGTACTGTAAAGCAGGCTGGCCTCTGCTCAGACCTGCCTTCCTCTGTCCCCAGAGTGCTGGGATTAAACGCACCACCACCATGGTGTTCTTTTTAGTCTTTTTGTGTTATCTCCCTTACTATCTTTAAAAATACATCTGAATTGAAAGTAAACACAACAGAGAATTCAGTAGAGATAAATGCAGAATAAACGATGTTATCAAAACTGTGTGTCTTTTGTGAGGAGTCCATGAAAGGAATTCTGTGTTAGAAGACATAAAGCCAAAGTAATTTAAGCACAGCTGATTCCAAACAAGTAATAAAACTTCAAGGGAATGATGAGTCAATGGAGTAATTCCTGTGCAATCCAAAGAGTCTCTGTCTCTGTCTCTGTCTCTCTCTCACATAACACACACACACACACACACACACACACACACACACACACACACACACACACACACACGAGAACAATTACGAGAATGATGTAATGCTCTGGGATGTGTCATCAGCAAACCTGAAAGGCAGGCCAAAAAACTGAAGGTAAGCTTTTTTCCCTCCTACATTAATAACTATCCTAGACTGTAAGGACATTAAAATGGTGGCATGGCAGTCCACGCCTGTAAACAGCACTAGAGAAACAGAAGCAGAAAGACACTGCAAAATGGAGGTAAGCCCGGAAGCCAGCTTGGGCTGTAGAATGAGACACTGTCTAAGAAAGAGAAGGGGGTAGGGGGGGCAGATGGAAAGACAGAAATAGTAAATGAAAAGAAACCTCAGAGATGCTGTAATATATAACAAAACTGTGAAATAATAAACTCAACAGCATAGAATTTATATATAAGTGAGTATATTTTAAAACATCACTATTAGTTTGTTCCTAGGCTTCAGTACCAAAACCAAATAAATGAAATGTTTTATGATAGTGGTAATGATTTATCAAAAAACATTAAAAAAAAAAAAAAAAAAAACGTTGAAAGCAATAACCTGTTTTAAGAAATCTCAACTCCCAAGCCAGTCCTTAAACCTGTGTGATGAACCACTTCAAGGATTCTGGAAGGCTAGAACCTCGTCAATTCCTCCACCATATGTCAAATGAGTCTTAACTTGGACTATGCAGGAAAACAGAATTTCAAACAAACTCTTCAGTTTCTGTAGTGTATACTTTTAGATTCTTAAATAACAAGACATTTATCTGAAGACACCCAGAGTACTCACCTTTTGGAGGATACTCAGTCTATACTTCAATTTTAAATTTTCTTCTCGTAACTGGTCCAAACTCGGAAAATCTTCTAAGTGACCACAATTCTTCAGCTGGCTGATCTCAGCAGTCAGAGATTTAATCTCCTTTTCCTATAAAGGGAAAGGCACTTTCCCAGTCCAGGTCAAAGGAATGATTCCAAGATAATGGCAAACGGTTACCACAGCCTCACTTCCTCATTTCCACTCCCCACACTATGTGGGGCACAGAATGGGCTTTCCTTGTGATACCATAACCATCATAAAATTAAAGTGGGTCTACATAGGAATGCTGGGAATGAGGGATCCTGATAAAGCATTCAGAGTACCACACAGCTATAACCCAGGAGGGCTGAAAGTTTGGGGCCAGCCTAGGACAGACACCTAGCAAGACCTTTTCTCAGACACACAAGTTTCTTCCCCAGCTCACCAATGCACCCTGACTTGGTTAGCGTACAGGTCTCTGGCTTACAAACTGCCTATATTTCTATATCTTATGACTTGGACTACAGAAAACCCAACCAAACTAAAAACAAAACCGAAAACAATACCACCAACAACAAAAAACATATGCGTGACTCGTAGTTAGTCCCCCAGTAGGACAAAAGGAGACAACATCCATATTCGAAGTAACTCAAGTGTCCGTCTTTGTCTTATCTAGGTCCAAGGAAAAAGTTCCCTTAGATTCCTTCCCCCTCCCCCGTCTCTAGTATGCGCTACTATAAACAGGGCTCTCAGCAGTAAAGCGCTTGTACCTTTAACTTGAACCTCGGGGCTGCTGAGTTGCAAAAAAAACAAAACAAAACAAAAACAAAAACAAACAGCTGCTGTAACAAAACAGGTTTAGGCAAACTGTTGCCATCACTTAGCTAGGCCCGAAGAAGAAATGAAGCTGGCCCCACTTTCGCTTCCTAACGTTGTGACCCTGTCCCGGACCAACGCTGGCGGCTTCTTGGGAAGTTTCTGGCTGGGTGTCTCAACACCCATGCTCTGCCCACCTGGCCTTGGCCGCCAGCCCTGCACACGTGCGCGGACCGCGGGGAGAGCCTGGCTGTCCACACGTTAGACTCTGCCACACCCTCTCTTCTCCGTGTGTCAGCAGCACAACCCAGCCAATGATTGGGATTTTCCTCTCCTACCCAAGAGAAAACACCGCCGCCGGGGAAGCGTGGGCCTCGCAAGCCCCGAATCCCGGGGCTGGGGACGTCGCCTGGGCCTGGGGAAGCCGCTACTGAGCCTGCCCCGCTGCCGCCGGGCCCGAGCCCTCCGCCCCGCCCAGACGACAAACCTGCTGCAGCAATCTTGCGGAGCACTGAGCCACCAGCCCGTCCATCCTCCCGTTAGCGATTCACACGCCAAGTGTCCGGAAGCGGAAGTGGCTAGTTATGACCGGAAGCGGAAATCGCTCCCCGAGAACGTTACCATTTCTAGTCATTCAGGGTGCTCCCTCTGCTGCCCCCTGGTGGGATCCAGGAGGCACTGTGAGAGAGGTGGGAGCTGTGTGCTATAAAGCTAGCAAGACTGGCTGATGATGGGGCTGGGGAGGATGTATCACAGGAGCCTGTATTAGTCAGGTTCTCTAGAGTCACAGAACTTACAGAATGAGTCCCCCCTCCCCCTCTCCCCCGCCCCGCCCTTTCCTTCTTTAGAATGAATTTACACAGACTGTGGTCCAACAATGGCTAGGTGTGAATATGAAAGTCCAAGAGTAGTAGCTGCGCAGTCCCACGGGGATGAATGTCTCAGCTAGAACGGATATGCCAACAAAGTGAGGACAAGCAGGCGGAAAACAAACCTTCCTTCTTCCCTTGTCTGCTTCCAGCAGAAGTGGCCCAGATTAAATGTGTGCCTTCTAGCCTCAAGGTCTGGATTAAAGGCCTGTGTTTTCCAACCTCAAGATCTGGATCACAGGTGTTCCCTCCATTTTTGGATTACAGTTCATTCCAGACACAGTCAAGTTGATAACAGAGAATAGCCATCACAGAGCTTTAGGCAAAGCATCCCTGTGCTTGGACCAATGTGGAGGCATGTGGGTAGACTCTAAGTCACAGACCAAGGTACAGAATCCATAAACCCATCCCTCAGTTAAACAGACTTTTTGTTGTTGTTCACATTAATTGGAACAACATTATCTCCAAGTATCTAGACTCTATCTCCAGGATGTGAATGTGTAGTGTAGTGTGTGTGTGTGTGTGTGTGTGTGTGTGTGTGTGTGTGTGTGTTGAGACAACATTTTGTAGTCCATTCTGACTTTCAACTCTCCATCATAATGCTTCTGCCTCCTTAGCACAATGATTACAGGTATGTATACTACCATACCATACTAACCATCTGTTTTATGGGCCAGGCAATCTCCTGGAGCATCTCTTATTACCTACTGTTTTGCTTGAAAGAGGTAGCCCAGGGCAGCTTTGCATTGTGTAGTGGAGGGATGGTCTTGAACTTTTGACCTTTCTTCTTCTACCTCCCAAGGGCTGAAATAACATGCATTTATCACCAAGATGGACTTAGTTTACCTTAAAATTTACTTACCCTCATTCTAAACAATAATATTTATGAATCCATGGGCTTAGTGTGTTGTTATTGATGACATATATAGATAGATAGTGGGACTAGAGAGAAGTGGTTGAGATCACTGCTGTTTTTCCAGATGTCCTGAGTTTGAGTCCCAGCACCCACATGGCAGCTCACAAGCATTCATAAACATATATTCCCAAGGGATCTGATGCTTTCTTCTGGTGTGCAGCTATACACACAGACAAAACACCCATATACATAAACAAATCTTTAAAAATAAATATATTGTTATAAATAATAAAGAATACAGCCATATCTACCTATGCTTCCTTCCTTCCTTCCTTCCTTCCTTCCTTCCTTCCTTCCTTCCTTCCTTCCTTGCTTCCTTCCTTTTTGAGACAGGGTTTTTCCATGTAGCAGCTTTAGCTGTCCTGAAATATTGTTGTAGACCAGGGTGGCCTTCCTCTGTAACTTCTGAGTTACAGCCCCATCGGTCATTCATTTATTTTAGGTGTATGGCTGCCGTGTGCACGTGTCTGTCTGTGCACCGTGTGCATGCTTGATATGCACAGAGGCCAGAAGAGGGTGTCGAATCCCTGAATGGGAGTTTGATTCAGTTGTGATCCACCATGTGGTTGCTGGGAATCAAACACTGGTCTCTGGAAGAGCAGCCAGTGCTCTTAATCACTGAGCCATCTCTCCAGCCCCTCAGTCTCAGTGTTTTAAGACAGGCTTCCATGTTGCTGAGATGGTCCTGAACTCCTTCTTGCCTCTACCTGTCAGGTGCTGGAGTCACAGGCATATGTCACCAGACCATAGGCTCTCCAAGAGCTGAGCAGTCCCATCAATCTAGTAAATGAATGAGTGGAACAGGCAAAACAAAAGGAAAAGGAAAACAAACAGACTTTGCAGGATTGGGAAGTGAGTGGAACCAGAGAAATAAAAGTGAAGGATTCCAGGGAAACAAATGACAAGAAACTCTTTCTTAAAAGGCCACTTTATTGATAGAGAGAAATCCAAATGCAGTTAGTTCTCCGCAGCCCTCCCCTCACTCCGTCGGCGGCTTCACTGGGCATCTGAGTTGGGTGTAGCCTGTCACCGGTATGGGCTGGCCTTGCTCAGCCAGCTTCACGCTGCCTGCTTCAGGTCAGGTGGCCGCATTAAAAACACATCAAAGCTCACAAAGATCCGTGGACAGTCTTGGACTCCCACCCCCCCACGGTTTCTGTACATCCTCCTCTTTGTAATATTGTACAAAATACGTTACCTAGGGCAGGTTAGCTGTGCTGTGCCATCTGCAGCACTTCCTTTTGAGGGTTACCGTTCCCCAAACATGATTTTTTATTGCAGGGAAATCTCTAAAAGTTGTTGCTGTACAAAAAGAAAACTCTAGACAATTTGAAGAATAGCAGCCACTTAACACTGCTTTAGTTCATTTAAATTTTCTTTCCCAAAAATACATCCCTAAATATACAAACTATACAATCTTGTCATTTTAATGCTGGTTTTTTGTTTGTTTGTTTGTTTGTTTGGTTGGTTGGTTTTTTGTTTTTGATGCTGTTGTTATGTCATTGTTTAAATATAACAAGGAAACCTGAACTAAAAAGTCTGTCATCTTCAAACCAACAAGAGCGCTTGGGGACTTGTGACTTGGTACCTTCATATAATGCCTCATAAATAACTTTAGCCACAGTCAACCTTCACAGCATGGTCCATGCAACAAAGAAAATACTTTTCTGGTGGTTAGACATCATCTGCAGAGAGAGCTGGAATGTTCATGCGAGGCCGGGTGAAAAATGCCATCTTCTCCCTGTGATGGAGAACAAGTGTTTCAAGCTCACTCGGAATATTCGTGGACAGAAGTCTTTCTGTTTTGGTTCTGAAACTCAGGGCATCATATATACTAAGCCACAGTCTACCACAGAGCTATATCCTAATTCCTGGGCTGGGTCATTCTTTACTATATACTGTAGGATATTTAGTGACAGCTCTGGCTGCTATTAAATGCTATTAGCATGTCTGAACTCTGGTTGTGAAATCTTAAACGTGTAGATTCTGAGCATAGTGGTTCATGCCTCTGGTCCCAGTACCATGAGAGACTGATAGAGAAACCTATTTTGAGTCCATGCTTTTGAGGTCTTAGACACATAGACCCATCTTAAAAAAAAAAAAAGAAAAACGTATCAACGTTGCCAAATGTCTTTTGCACTGACAAAATCATGCCTGGTTAAGGACCCATTAGCATGATCAACTACCTTTTCTCAACACAAGAAACACACACACACACACACACACACACACACACACACAGTGTGTGTATGAACATTGACTTATTTTTTGCTTTTTTGGGTGTTTGAGACAGGGTCTCTTGAAACCCAGACTGGCCTTGAACTCACAATGTGGTGGACACAGCTGTGATCCTATCAGGCAGGCAGGCAGGCAGGCAAAGGCAGGAAATTAGGTGAGTATCCCTAGCACCCTCCCACCATCACCAGCCAGACCTCTGCAATTACCAATACCAGAAAGGATGAAGCAGGTGGCTCATCCATTAAACAACAGGATCTCACAATTTGGGCTGAGTTGTGCAGTGACTGATAACAGCACACAGTACTCACAGCGTTATGGGAGCCTGACAGAGAATGAACAGCTGTTCCAGTGCAGGCTACACCTCCGCTAGCAACAGAGGCAGTACCCAGGAGCAGGGCCTGAGAACAATGAGGCCAGCAAAGATGGGCTGGCTGGGTAGTGGAAGGCATCAGTCTGGGATCATTGACTCACCTGAAAGACTGCACTTCCGGTGGCTCCTTACAGCTCCGGCCTCGAAGCCTGTGAACGTCCTTGGCAGCTGCCCTCATCATCTTGTCTGTTTGCAGCTCGCCCTTGTGCTCTGCACGATCCACCTGCGAGGCAAAGCAAACAAGGATTTGCCATGGGAGAGAGTCCTCTGCTCTGTGGTGCTTGCTCTCAGCAATGCAGACTGTGTTGTGGGATCTACTTTATGCAGAAGGATAACGGGCTGTGCTTACACCGTCTACCGATGAGGCCTGAGCATGGGCCCAGGGAACAGAAGTCCTATGTGTGCCTGTAGGAAATGAGATGCGTGGTGGGGTGTACGTGCTTACCTACTTCTCAGGAGCCTGGAGGAGGAGATTTTTACAGTTGCTTCAATTTTACAGACCAAGAAAAAGACCCAGATTGTTTTGTTTGTATTGGAGACAGGGTTTCACTCTAGCTTAGTCTATACTACAACTCACTATATGGTCGAGGCAGGTGTTGAACTGGTAATTCTCTTCCTGCTTCCGCCTTCTGTTAAGAGCACGGCCCACCTGGATGAGGCACTTGCAACATCCGATGAAGGACTAATGGTGAGTGACACTGAATCATAAGCACTCACACAGAAACGTCAATGATAACATCTGCAGAGCCAAGTCACGGGCTTCCTGGGTCCCTGACCACCCTCAGGGGACCTGCAATGGAATCCCAGGGCTGTTTGAGGGCAGCCAGTCAATGGCGCTTACCCTCTTCTCCAGCATCCTCAGCAGCAGGCGGAAGCGTTCATCTTCACGCAGCCACTGTGGCAGCTCCTTCTCCCCATGGTTCTTGGCTCGCTCCAAATGCTCCTTCAGCTCCTTCAGCACTGAGATCTCCTGAGTCAGCTGGCTGTGCCAGGTCCTCGTTGCCTGTAGGTCTAGTTCCAGGTCCAGCGAGGTGCGGATCATGCGCTCTGTGCGCAGGGACTTGACGGATGAAGGCTGTGGGGGTGGAGATGATGTCCAACCCACCAGAGGGCTCAGCCCAGAAACCTCACAGATCTTTGTCCCCTGAACCCCAAGACCTGCCTTCCTTTATGTGTAGGCATCCCCCTCTTAGAGAACATATGCTCACAGTCATATAGTGCGTGTCCAATGTACAAGGTTACCCTTTTTCACAGTAGCCCTCTGAGGACCCAGCTGTTACCACTGTCTGCACAGATGAGGCTCTAGGTTAAAGTGGGTGGAGCCGGAGTGGAAAAGCTGGGATCAGCACAGCACTTTCAGCATTTGTACTTTGTGAATGGTGTCTGTTGTTATCCTGTCCTCAGGTCCCTGCTCTCAACGCCCACCGTACTGCACATCTCCTTGACTGTGTGCCTGCAGTAGCCCGGCCCTGTTTAATTCAGCTGTCTGGCAGGAGTGAGGCCAGCAGGCCTGTTGGATTCATTTGAGTTCTTGGATCAAATCCATGCCTGAAGGCAGTCTCACAGCCTGCAGACATTCTAGTCATGTCATGTCATGTCATTCATTCATTCATTCATTCATTCATTCATTCTTTCTTTCTGTCTTTTCTTTTCAGGGTTTCTCTGTGTAGCCCTGACTGGCCTCGAACTAATAGAGATCCGCCTGCCTCTGCTTCCCAAGTGCTGGGATTAAAGGCATGTGTCACTAACACCTGGCTGTCTTTCTCTGTTCTTATTGCCTTGAGACAGGGTACCGAACCAGGACTTGCCATTTTGGTTAGGCCTGGCTAGTGACCTCTCAGGAACCACCCGTTTCTCTCCCCTTACTCCCATGCTGGGGTTACAGGCAAACACAGCCATGCCTGTTTTGTTTTGTTTTTTTGTAGAGGTTCAAACTGAGTCTTCATGCTTGTAAAAACAAGTGCTCTTACCCACTGAATCATTTCCCCAGCTCCCCAAGCATAAAATAGTTAAAGGCAGACATTCTAGAATATTCTTCCAGAGTGACTACCTATCTGTCTATCATTGTGCATGTGTATGCAACACTGAAAATGCATGTATGCACATATAGAGATAAAAGGACACTTGTGAAGTTGGTTCTCGCCTTAAACTTTTACATGGGTTCCCAGGATCGAACTCAGTCATCAGGGTCATGCAGCAAGGACATTTATCCACAGACCCGTCCTGCCCACCCTGTCCCACTCCCTCTCCTTTTGTCCTGACGATCCAGCCCTTGCCTATCCACAGGCCACCTAGAAATGAAGCGCAGCAGGAACACAAAGGCTCCCAGGTGAATTTTACCCGCTTCATCCGGACGCTCCGACGCTCCAGAGAGTTCCGGACAAAGGGGGGCTTCTTGGACAGAGTGGAACTATCACTGTCACTTCGATTTAGCTGCGAGAGAGAGAGAGAGAAGCCAAATAAGGCACAGTAATAGTGTGTTCTGGAAGGTTCAGCAGGCACAGGAAGGGGACTGCCTTCCTGAACTGGACCCAGACACTGAGCTTCCTATTCCAGGCATTACCCTTGTAAAGTGAGCATCCACTAAACATGCACTAGGCATGGTGTGTGCTGTTCTAGCTCACAGTTGTCTCCACATGGTGCTAAATGAGATGGGGGGGGGGCCTCACTGCATCCTCACAGCACCGTGTGAGGACTGTTCCCACACCACATACAAGGCACAGAAGCTCATTAGCCATACAACCCACCCCAAGCTGTTGAGGAGCTGCTCCGCAGGGTTCGATGACGAGAGTGCCACTGTAGGGTATACTGTCTCTCTGCCCCACCATGTGAAGGGATGCTCACAGCCACTTGTCCCTGTCATTCAGACAGCCCACCTTCAGTGACAGATACCTGGGCCAGAGATGTAGCTCAGTGGTATAGCACATAGTTAGCATATGCCAGGCCTCCAGTACTGCAGAGGCTGCCCCAGGGCTGGGGAGCCACACCTTTAGAGAGCAGAAACATATAGGCTCTGCAAGAGTTGAGCTCAGCCATTTCCCCCATTCAGATCCCACCACTGGCTCACTTTTCACATCTCCCCAGAGGGTCCCCATTCCCATCTGTGACAGTCTTTCTGCATCAAGGTTAGGTCTGGATGACTGCTTGATTGAGTCTTATTTCCAAAAGGGTGAGGGTTGGCATGGGCCATACCACAGCACTGGGCTGGCGGCTGTCACTTCACTGCTGTGGGACTCTACTGAGAAGCTATATCCGTGTCATCATTTTTGTGACTATTCATCATTATTAAAGGTAATGACAGTAACCGTCCTATGCCAGGAAGAATCTGAACCATACAAGAAACTGGGTAATATTGATGACAATGTGGGTAGGGCCCATAACTCTGTGCTGGGTGCCTCAGTTATTATAGCTTCATTCAGACAAACATTACAGCTAGAAGGTGGCAGGGCACACCTTTAGTCCCAACATTCGGGAGGCAAAGGCAGGTATATCTCTGTGAGTTCCAGGCCAACCTGATCTACAAAGCTATACAGAGAAACCCTGTTGCAAAAAAACAAAAACAGACAAACATTCCAGAGAGACAAATGTAGCTTCACCTTTCACAGCAGAGATAGCCAAATGGAGACTTCAAGGCCAAGTGTGTTACCACGGACAGGCCCAGGCTGTGAAACTGATGTAGAGGGGCCTTCTGGGCCAGAAAAAGGCTTCACACTTCATTGTTTTAATTAAAGGTAGCTCCCCGCCAAAGTTATCAAGACAATTGATCCTTAAGACCAAATGTTTTTGTGTTATTAGAGAGCTGCAAAAACTACATTCTTCATCTTTGTTTTGTTTTTATTTTTGGAGACAGGATCTCATGTAGTCCAGGTTGGCCCTGGACCCTCTATGCAGCAGAAGCTGGGGCTGCATCTCCTGCCTTCACCTCCTAAGTGCTGGAATTACATGACCACAACACTATCATGCTAGTCTTGAACACCACTTCCTCCTGTTTCCAGACATCCCAATCTCACACATGGAAGAGAATAATTATCATATTACTGTTTCTACAGAACAAACTAGACAAAATGAGGCAGAGAAGGGTACTAATTTCATGTCACAGGGAACATGAGATTCAGTGGTTGCAGGTCAGGAATTCCAGCTGGACAGAAGGCTGAGGCAAAGGGATTACAAAGTCAATGTCGGCCTGAGCTGTAGAGTAGGCTCAAGGCTAGCCTGGCCTACTGAATGAAACCCTGTCTCAAAATAAAAGGTAAAAGAGACTGCAGATATAGCTGTGGTAGAGTATTTGCCTACCATACATGAGGGCCCTGGGTTCAATACCTTTGTGCTGTAAAGTAATGATGGTCAATAAATAAAAAGGTCACAAGAGAAGACTCCGTCCACTTGATCAAAGTCAGAGTTAGCTAATAACAAGTGACACTGTGTTGCTGGTAATACACAGGCGCTGTGCAATACTGCAGGAAATATAGTTATTGCCCCCATCTCAGACTTAGAAATCCAGTGGGGACCCCAAGACAGGGTAAGTAAGCAAGTAACATGAAACAAGTGAAAGAAGCTATAATCAGATCAAGGGGGACACAGGTTGCCTTTTTGGAGGTGAGGCCAAATGGCAGAAAGTAGCAAGATTTAGAGTTGGTAACCAGCATTGCACTAGTGGTTCTGTGCCATGAAGCCAAGTAGGTGGGCTCATGGAGCCTCAGTTTTTCATCTATGAAGTGGGCACAAATGCAATGGGCCTTGTAGTGTAGTTCATAAGATGAATAATAACAAAACATTTTAGGGCAATGGAGATGGTGTAGTGGGTAAAAGGATTTGCTACCCAAAATTCATGTAAAAAGCCAGGAGTGGCCATGTGTGCACCTGTAAGCCCAGTGTTTTTGGAGGTAGAGACAGGAGGATAGTTGCTGTCTAGCTCTAGGTTCAGTAGGGGACCTTGTCTCAAGGGAATGAGGTGAAGAATGATAGAATGGAACACTGGATGTCCTTTACTTGCTTAGTTACCCTGTCTTGGGGTCCCCATTGGATTTCTAAGTGAAAGCATGCACACACACACACACACACACACACACACACACACAGAGAGAGAGAGAGAGAGAGAGAGAGAGAGAGAGAGAGGTACATATACATCCCAACCATACTCATGCATACCTACTCACTCACACACCAAAAAATAAAGGTAAAGAAAGTTATTAAAATAATAAAAAAACACTTTCTTTTGTTGTAGTTGAAGATACAACGACAACCCAGGACAGAAAAACCCCACTTCGTGATCCTTGGTCAGAAACATCGGCCATCTCTTGGTGTGGAAGCTAAAGGGTCTTGGGTCTTATTTTCATGGCCTCCCTTCCAGCTAGAGTCTGGTTAGTACTAGGCTTTGAATCCCAACCCAACTCAGATTTCTACTATCATGCCTGCTAGTCACTGTGCTGCACAAATGCACATTTACCCATATCTCAGAGAGAAGCTATCAAGGAATGCCAAGTGGAGAAAATAGCAGTGGCAACCAGAGTTTATGTGGCCAATGTGGGTAGGAAGCTGGTAGAGGCATCAGAATAGCAATGCCCATGCAAAGCAGTCTCAGATGCCATCAGATGCCTAAAGCCACAGAGCACTGACCCCCACGTTCACACGTTTCTCCTACATAGGCTTATAGAAAAGTTTTGATTCATAAAATAAGCACAACTGGAGACTGGCAATAATTTCTTACAGATCTTAGCAACTTCAGCATATGATAGTTCTTCTTGCCTCAAGTCTGCCTTTTCACCGTGGAAAGTCTTACAGCTTCTGGGATGCATCTTAATGGCAGGCTTTTCTACTCTGTATTCTTTGGGTCATTATTAAGTAAAATAGGCATTTTGATAGTATGAAAGTCAGTCTGGTAACAGGTAGCTATTGGGGCTGGACCAATGGGACAGTGGTTAAGAACACGTGCTATTCTTGTAGAGGACCTGCGTTTGGTTCCTGGCACGGGTACCAGGGAGCTCACAGCCACAGTTCACACCTGTAACTCCAGCTCCGGGAGATCTAGTGACCTCCCTGACTTCTGCAGACACCCGCACTCGTGTGGCATATATTCACATAGAGACATACACATTCAGTAAGGGAGAACTGGCCACTGAATGACTGCTGGGCTGCTTGCATGCTGCGTGACACGTCTCTGATGTGCTTCCCTTTCCCATCGTAACAAAGTCACAGCTATATTCTAATCCTGATGAAAAACAATTTTGAGCCAAGCATTAATTTCCCCCGGTGCAGCCAGCCACTGATTTCCCTTGGCGTGACTTCTGATGAGTGGCATCCATTTATTTGTATTTGATTTTCACTGTATGCTCATGAGGTAGTTGGTCTGCAAAAGCCGAAGTCTTAGCTGTTACCCTAAAGCCTTCTCTAAACCCTTCAGAGCCCTCCTGTTTCAAACACTGGCTGGGTTTTCATCTCTACAGTTGTGAGCTGACTTAACTGTAGCATCCTTCAGTAGAAGTCAGGGTCTTCCACAGGAGTGTTCTGTGACTTCAGGAAATCCCACATCTCCCACAAGCTTTGCAGCCCATATGGCCTCGGCCTGCATTACTAGAACAGATGCTCATCCGCTTGAATGATTAGCTTGAGACTTAACCCAGAAGAGAAGGTCTCCATTTTCACTGGGAAGGGCTTCGAGAAGGTTTTTTTTTTTTTTTTTTTTTTTTTGGGGGGGGGGACTAAACTGATGGGTACCCAGTGAACTGAATTTGTGTGCTTTGAGGTAATGAAAATATGAGCCTCTCTGCCTCTCCACTCAGTCTCAGAACTATAGGCCTTGGAGCTGGGATCCTGGGACCCAGAGAAAGTCCCTTCCTCCTTCGTAACACAAGTCAGGTTAAATGACATAACCAGAGTGTGGTGTGGTGCTTTCTGAATTAGAAAAGTAGGCAGGAAGGCTTCTTTTTTTTTTTTCTTAAAAAAAAAAAAAAACTCAAAAACCCAAAATGATTCTTATCACTCAGTGGGTCTGTAAGGTTCTAACAGACAGGGGACGACAGTATAGCTAGCATCACTTCAGTCTGGGACTCAGGGAAGGCAGGCACTGTCTTAGATGTGCTACCCTCATGGCTGGGTGGAATGAGCAGCTGGTTCCAGAGCCTAAGCAACCAGTTCCCTGGGACTTGGAAGGTTTTCAGACCCTCCAATCACAGTAGCATGAAGGAAAGTGTGTGTGTGTGTGTGTGTGTGTGTGTGTGTGTGTGTGTGAACTGCAGAGCCTGGCCACAGGACAACAGCTGCCATTAGACAACAAGCAGCCTGGGGTGGGGTGGGGTGGGGGAGGGAGTGTCCCAAAGAATCCCTTCTTCTACTCTTTCCTCTTTCCACCCGCCACCAAAGAACTGAAATTTATTAGCAGACTATCACTTTTTAATTTCTTTCTTTCTCTCTTTTCCTTTCCTTTTCTTTTCCTTTGTTTGTTTGTTTTTCGAGACAGTGTTTCTCTGTATTGTTTTGGAACCTATCCTGGAACTAGCTCTATAGACCAGGCTGGCCTCAAACTAACAGAGATCCACCTGCCTCTGCCTCCCGAGTGCTGGAATTAAAGGTGTGGGCCACCAAAGCTCGGCTCACTTTTTAATTTCTTAAAGCTAAAATGTTAACAAGCAGCCCAATTGTAGAATGGAATTGGCTTGAGGTAGGGCGAGGCCTAGGTTCAGTCTCAGCAACTCAAAAGCAACAAGCTACCACCTACCACAACAGCTTGTGGCCAAGCCCCTGGCCAGGTCTGTGGGGTCTATTAGAATGTTTAAAGTAGGGGAGATGCTCACTGGCCATTCAGCAGGGAAGACTCCTTCTGAGGTCAGCAAATGGCCATTCTGAAGGAAGGGCAGGGTGTGAACAATGAGGAATCGGGCTCACAGGTAGTACCACTGAGTACAGGACCGTTTTCCTTCCTTTGTTTTTACCCCAAGTAGAGAGCATCAAAGCTAAGGCCTTGCACATGCTAGACTTCTAGGTAAGTGGTTTGCAATTAAAGTGATATCTCCAGCCCTTACTTATCTTTCTTGGGGTGAGTGCAGGGATGGGGGTAAGGGTGGTAGTTGGATTTTAAAGCCCAGTCTGGTCTTGAATTCCTGATATTCCTGCCTCATCAGCCTTCCAATTGCTTAGATTATAGGTAGGTGTGCAATACCACTCAGCCAGGCCCTGGTTTCTGAGATAGGGTTTGCTCTGTATGCCAGGCTGGCCTTAAACTCAGAATTCTCTTGCCTCAGTCTTTCTGATTCCTGGCATCATGGTTTATGCCACCACATTTAGCTGTCTTTATCTATCTAAAACATTTTCCCTCCATAGGGACACTTGATTTCTTTTCTGGGGTTTTATGTAGCCTAGGCTGGCCTTGAAATTGCTAGGTAGCCAAAGATGACTTAGAATTTCTGGTCCTTCTGCCTGTCCCTCCCAGTAGCTGGGATCTGCAGGCTCATGGCACCACACCTGGCATGGCCTGCAACTCTCACAGCTGTGGACTGTTACACTCAACCAGGTACTTTGTTTCTGTCATGTTTTGTGGGGTACAAAGCCACAAAACACTACATTGCAATGCAACTCAAAAACCAAAGCTGCCAGTAGCATTCTGCTGTTGTATACCCACACAGAGAGACTTTTAAATGTCTTCAGGAGGAAAATTGAAGATAAAGCAGTGGGTTAAAGAACATTCTGGGAAGATAAGATATGGACAGCTTTTCACTTTTAGATATGGCTGGACCCATCACCCTGGCTGAAACCTCTTGAAGGTTTTAGTCTCTGACCACTCTCACCTGACTTGGCTTCTTAGATTCTAATGTCCTGGCATTTTAACTTCTTCTATGGGCCAGAGGAATTGCTCAATGGTTAAGAGCATTAGCTGCTCTTACAGAGGAGCTGGGTTCAATTCCAGTCTCTAACTCCAATTTCAGAAGATCTGACACCCTCTTCTGGCCTTTCTAGGCACCAGACGCACACATGATATATTAACACACATGCAGGCAACATACCCATAGACATTAAATTAAAAGCAAAACAAAACAAAATAATCAAAAAATAAAAAACATTCTACTAGGATTCTTTGGAAAATCATTACATTTTAAAAATCTATGCTAAGAAAAAGGGAAGAATATTGAACAACCAAAGTGAAGTAAATACCTTGGTAGGTAACATTGCTTTAGGTGTTTTTACACAGTTTCTCTAGTTTAGCCCAGGCTGACCTTGAACTCTCAAACTCCAGGTCCTCCTGCCCTAGCCACTTAGATGCTGAGATCACAACTGGGCTGTGAGTTTTAAATTATAAGTGAAGCCACCATCTTCCTTTTGGCTGCAACTATATTGTCTCTGTGGGTGCCCGTAAAGTTGGCTGCACTCTATCTTGGCACAAGGAGAGTTCAAAGCTGTCAGCAAGTCACAAGACCTAAAGGTCAAAGGTGTGGCTTCAGAAGGATGTTTCAGGCATCTTAATCTAAATAACAACAGACCGGAATCTGAGGTGTGGCTACTCTTGACTGTCAAGGCTAGGGAAGAAGTTAGAGCCAAGGTGTGGTTACTGAACCTTAGAATGAGAAAGGAAGAAAAGTCTGTTCCATATACATGATACTGTGCTCTACTTTTTAGTTATGGTATATAAGGGTGGTGAAAAATAAACTCGTGGCATTTCAGTATTGACTGATCTGTCCTCCTGACTTTTATTCTGTCTCTCCGTCTTTATTGTCTACAGCTAGCCTTTCCCTCACCCCCACTCCCCCACTCAGATATGGACTTGGGGCCGCTGGGCTGGCTCCGATTGCAGCCCTGCAAAGACCACTCCTGACAAAAGGCGCCGAAACATAGGACTGAGTACGGGGGACATAAGTGAAGGACACCGCAGAAGGCACTGCAAAGGTGAAGTAAGCACTGGAAAAAAGTGAAGTGCAGTGAGTGAATGTCAGGAGTAAAACTGTATATAATTGTAGATGTGAAACAGAGAAATTTCAGACAGATGGTAAAGAAGTGAGTTACCTCGAGGGTAAAAATGTGTATAATTAGAGATATGAGACAGGGAACTATTAGATGATGTGTATTTACTTGGGTATATTTTAATATCCAGGATAGCTGGAGTAGAGCAGGAGCAAGTACAGAAATGTTTAGAATTTGAAAGTTTCGTAAGGATCCTTCCTCCTCACAGAAGCCACCACTGCAGCTGTCTCAGGGCTTGGGGAAGCAAAGGTGCGGCCCTGCTTATGCACTATGTCAGCAGGACCTGTGGGTGCCAAGAACTCAGAGCTGCTACAATGGTGGTTGCTTACTTTTTAAACAGCTGCAGTCACAGATGAGCTGCGGCAGGCCAGCCCAGGCTCAGAGCAAAGGCAGGAGGGGACCTAGAGGCCTGCAGCTTTAGGAGTTGCTGCCATGCCTAACGCCCAGCCAAGTGTATGGAAAAGTTAATATAGCTTGTCAGAAACTGTTAAGACCTCAGAGAGAGAGAGAGGGAGAGAGAGAGAGAGAGAGAGAGAGAGAGAGAGAGGGAGAGAAGTGATATAGATGAATTTATTGGGATTTGTTCGGATTTTGGATGTCCATAATTCAAGGGTTAGCTATAACAGCTGCATTACAAGAGATTTCAATTAACGATGCTCTATTTCAACAACCTAATCTTGGCCTAAAGAAAGGGGGAGCTGAAAAATTTATGTATGTTCTGTATGTATGGTGTGAGCACACACATGTGCGTGTCTGAAGTTTGATTGTGAATGTGTGAATCCCAACAATAGGTACTACTTGAATTGCTTGGGATATAGTAAAAAAAAAAAAAAAAAAAAAAAGACATCAGGTCAGTGTTTTAATTGGAAGGGTTGGTGATCTGCATCTCCCAAGGCTGGCTCCCAGAGCAGAACAGTGGGAAATGGTCAAAGCCAGCATGGCTTGAGAGCCAGAGACATCTGTATAGATGGTTCAAAAGAGTTTAGCAGAGGAGAGGATACATAAATCCTCCTAAATTTTGGTGGTTAAAAAAGAAATGGAAAGAATGGAGGTTAGTATAAGATTTGGGAAAAAAAAGCAATCGAGAAAAGCCTCAGGGAACTGCAGCCCTGTCAGGCCCCACCTAGAAAGGTGTCAGTGAAGATGCAATTGAGACCATGTCAGCTAATGAGAGCTTTACAGGTCAGATTAGAGGGTTTTCAAAAGTATTTGGGACATATGTTACATCCTAAAGAAATTAGGCCTCAAAAATTAGAAATTAGAAAAGATAGCTTGTGATCATCGAATGATTTTCAGAAACTATTGGGAAATATTCCAATGGTTATGTCCTTTTTTAATGTACCTACTGATGATTTGAAACCTAAAGCCATATCCTGAAAGGAGATAGTGATCCCAGTTCACATAGACAGCTAACTAAAGAGGGTATTCAAAACAGTGATTCATGGGCAATTGCTTTTGCTCAGTTTTTGGGAAAAATTGATCATCAGTTCATAGCTCATAGACGGTTGCAATTTGCCTTAATGCATCCTTTTGTATTCCCTAAAATTGTAAGGAGTAATCCTGTTAAAAGTGCTATGTTAGTTTTTACTGATGGTTCTTCTAATGGAAAAGCAGCTTATGTTATTGATGAAAAAGAATATGTAGTACAGACAGGTCCAGCTTCAGCTCAGATAGTTGAATTATGAGCTGTTGCAATAGTTTTTCAGCTTCTAATGAATGATTCATTTAACTTATACTGATAGTCATTATGTTTTCAGAACTCTTCAAGTTATAGAGACAGTTCCATACATTGGAACTAATAATAATCAGGTTAAAATACTGTTTGAGCAAATTCAAAGTGCCATTCATCAAAGAAAGGCACTATGCTTTGTGGGTCATATAAGAGCTCATTCAAACCTTCCCAGCCCACTGGCTGAAGGTAATGAGTCAGCTGATAGACTGACAAGAATGGTCGCTTTATCTCAAGTAGAATTAGCTCAGCAGTCACACAGCTTTCATCATCAAAATAGTAATAGTCTAAGAAAACAGTTTGATTTAACTAGAGAGACAGCTCTGCAAATTGTCAAACAATGTGATGTGTGCCCACAATATTTACCTGTAACTAATGTAGGAGTAAATCCTCAAGGCCTGCTTCCTAATCATTTATGGCAAATGGATGTTACTCATATTGCCGAATTTGGCAGATTAACATATGTGCACCAGACAGTCATTACATATTCAGGCTTCTTAACGGCCACTGCACATACTGGAGAAGCCACTAAGCATGTGATAAATCACTGTTTAAAACGTTTTGCTAACATGGGAGTTCCAAAACTTATAAAGACAGACAGTGGATCTGCATATACCAGTAAAGCATTTCAGCAATTATGTGCTCAATGGAAAATTGAACACAGAACAGGCATTCCTTAAAATCCACAAGGGCAAGGAATTGTGGAGCGTACTCACAGCTCCTTGAAAACACAACGTCTAAAAATAAGGAGAGGGGAGTTGTGCCTCCAGTCTCCACATGATTAGTTAAATCATGCACTCTTCATTCTAAATTTCTTAAATGTGGATGCCCATGAGCAATCTGCCTCGGACAGATTTTGGCATGATGGAACTTGAGCGACATTTGCTCAAGTCAAATGGAAAGATCCATGCACTAAGCAATGGAAAGGACCCAATCTGTGGGTGCCCATAAAAATGGCTGCACTCCATCTTGACACAAGGACAGAGAGTTCAAAGCTGTCAGCAAGTCACAAGACTAAGGTCAAAGGTGTGGCTTCAGAAGGAAGTTTAGGACATCTTAGTTTAAATAACAGATCTGAATCTGAGGTGTGGCTACTCCTGACCTCAGGAAATAAGAAGTTTAGAGCTAAGGTGTGGTTATTGAACCCTTAGAATGAATGAGGAAGGAAAGTCTGTTTGTTCCATATACATGATACTGTGTTCCACTTTTTAGTTATGGTATATAAGAGTGGTAAAAAATAAACTCCTGGCATTTCAGTATTGACTGATTTGCCTTCCTGACCTTTATTCTGTCTCTGTGTCTCTTCTTTATTGTCTACAGCTAGCCTTTCCCTCATCCACACTCCCCCACTCAGATACGGACTTGGGGCCGCTGGGCTGGCTCCGATTGCAGCCCGGCAAAAACCACTCCTGACATGTTTCACAGCATATTCTTTTTTTTCTTTAAAAAGCTTATTTTCTATGTGTACCCATGGAGTCTAGAGGATTATACATGGTGTCTTTCTTTATTGCTGTGCTGTATTCCCTTGAGACAAGGTTTTTTCATTGAATCCAAAGTCTGGCTAGGCTGGCTGGCAGCGAGGTCCCAGGATCCACATGTTTCTGGGCCCAGAAGCTGAGGTTGTACACAGATGTTGCCATGTCTGGCTTTTACATGTCATGCTTGCACAGCAATTCTTACCCACTAAGCCATCTACTCAGTCCCACACTCCGGCTGATTTTCTTATATCAATCAATCAAGAGTAAAACTATCCTATGGAGTGGGATAGGGAAACTGATCTCCATGGAGTTAAACCTCCCAGAAGGCGCCCAAGCCACACTGTGAGAGTAAGACATGCTACATAGTGCCACCTTTTCCAGTAGACCCCTGGCTGCTTTGAGGGGAGGAGAAGGCACCATCATTTGCTTACCCGGCACACGTATTGGCTCTGGGGTCCGGGTGAGAAGGTCTTGGAGCGGATGATGGTACTCCCTCGAAGAAACGGCCCTGATGAAGGGGCACCCACCCGCCGGTCCTTGGGACGTACCACTGTGGGGGATGGGGCCACACTGTCGGTATTGGTCTCTCTGTCCACCTGAGAAAGAAGTTAGTCTTTTTTAAAAAAGATTTATTTCTTTATTTGTATATTGTTCTGTCTGCATGTATGCCTGCAGGCCAGGCCAGAAGAGGGTACGAGACCTCATTATAGATGGTCATGAGCAACCATGTGGTTGCTGAACTCTCTCTGGAAGAGAGCAGCGCTTTTAACTGCTGAGCCATCTCTCCGCCCACTGACTCTCTGGTCCCTCTCTTGGTCTACACTGCAACTCCCACTTCTGTATTCTCACTTTTAGCCACAGGCTCTCTCTCTCCATGAAGGGCTTAGTCAGCTGGACCTATCAGAATGGCAACTGAGGGCAGGGTGCCCATTCCACTCTTCTACCGCATGCATTGCTGGGAGCTGGGGAGGCACCCCCAGCTCCTGTAAGCCACGGTGGTCCTCAGGTTCTGGTGTGCTGACCATCCATGCTCCAAACTTAAGCAGTGGCTAAATCCAAGACCTTAGAGGTGCTAGCCACAACTCTAACATGGCAGCAAAAAATAAACCTCTTTTTCTTTTTTGAGACAGGGTTTCTCTGTGGCTTTGGAGACTGTCCTGGAACTAGCTCTTGAAGAACGGGCCTCCTGAGTGCTGCAATTAAAGGCATGCACCACCAGTGACTGGCAAAAACCTCCTTTTGACTCTAACTATGATAGAGCCAAGAAAACTGAGTTCCAGGCCAGCCTGGGCCACATAGTGAGACCCTGTCAAAACTCAAAAGAGGAAAAAGCAAACAAACACCACCACCACTCCACCTCAGCCTATCATGTTCTCTACCTGCACACAGCTGCCACCCCCAAAAGATGGACATAAGTGCTTAGCTCAGAAACTGTCTTAGCAAAAAACAACAACAACAAAAAAACAAAACAAAACCAAAAAAAAAAAAAAAACCCCAGCACCTGCTTGAGTGTCACAAGGGCGCCCTCTGGTGGAGAAACTGCAGAGACACTCCTTGGTGTAGAGAAGGCAGAAAAAAGCGCTTGGGTTTGCTCTAGGACCCCCTGGTTAGGCACCGGAGGCTCTGCCCCAGTGCTCAGTTCAAGAACATCATGTGTATTAGTTGTAGGCACCCTGCTGGCTCTGAGAATAGAGGTCTGTGCTCCAGGTCTATGAGCAAGGCTGGTGTTACCACCTGCATTTTAAAGATGGAGAAATGGAGGCCGAGTGGAAATGAAGTCATCTACCCAAGACAGGCTCAGCAGA
Organism: Cricetiscus sungorus; assembly: GCA_030556225.1. Lineage (NCBI taxonomy): Eukaryota > Metazoa > Chordata > Mammalia > Rodentia > Cricetidae > Cricetiscus > Cricetiscus sungorus. The sequence goes on from JANBXA010000069.1 coordinate 17,647,238, forward strand.
GTCAGAGGAGGGGCAGAGTCCAGCTCTGAACTAAGACCCATGTGACTTTAAGGCTTGAGAGCAGACCAGAAAAACAGGAAGCCACAGAGGGCAGAAGAAAAGACAGGGACCCATCAGTCCCTTCTGGTGCACTGTGCCTCAAATATGATTCAAAGTGCAGGGACAGCCTCTTCTGACTGCACTGCCCCTCTGGAGAGCTGCCTCCTGGTGCCATTCTTTTTACCTTTAATGCTGGGTACTCCTCTGCCTCTGGAGAGACCTTCTCAGTGAAGACATCTTCCTCCCCCTCTTCTCTCTCTTCCTCCTCCTCAGCTACGGCTTCATTCTCGCTTGACTCTTCCTCGTACGTCCTGTGGTGACATAATGCTATGGTTAGTCTTCCAGACCCCACTCCAGCTCCACTCTCCTGCTCTGAAGTGCAACCAGGCCTGGCTTTTATCAAAAGAACCTTCAATATAGGGCTGGGTTGCAGCTCAGAAGCGGAGCGTTTTCCTGCGGTGTCTGATGCCCCAGATTTCACCTCTAGGACCTAAACCAGTCAATTCCATTATCTGTCTGTCTGTCTGTCTGTCTGTCTGTCTGTCTGTCTGTCTGTCTGTGTGTGTGTAAGACAGAGAAAATGTGCACCTTGTGGGTGCAAGTCCCTATGGATGCCAGAAGGGGGCGTCAAGATACAGAACATTCCATACCAGAAAAGGCGACCACCTATCTACCCTTTCCACCTAGCCTCCCCTCTATTGCCTGGTGGCTACCAGGGGAGCTTTCTGGCGTTACAGATCAAATTTGATTTTCTTTTTGAGTTTCACATAAGCAGAGTCAAACAATACTCTTGCATTCTAGGCTTTTACTAATATGTTTTTGAAGTTCATCCAGGTCTTACATTCATCAGTAGCTCACTTCCTTTTTATTACTGTGTTATCATTCCACAGGATGTGGTGTGTTTAGCACTTCATAGTCCATGAACACCAAACTGCAACCATCTCTCAGTCACCATGATTGAAGTTTCCATGAACACCCATGGACAAGTCTTTGTTATGGAGCCAGAGTGTCATTTCTGTTAGACATTGTGTTAACACTACAGAACTATATTGCCCACATCTCTGGAGGCTGACGTCCCATGGGGTACAAGAGTATATATGGTTTCTCCTGAAGTCCCTGTCCTCGGTTTGCAGTTGAAGCCTTGCTGCTGTCCTCACTTCATCTTTTCCGTGCTCACAAGTGCCTGATGTCTGTGTGCGTCCAAATTCCCTCTTTATAAAGATACCCACTAGGCTGGATCAGGTCCGCCCTGCTTTAATTACCTCTGCAAGGCTCTGTCTTCAGATGGGTCATATTCTGAGGTACAGGCACTGAGTAGGGTTTCACCGTAAGAATTTGGAGGGGGTGCGCAATTCAGCTCATAAAGACACAGTTCAGAGATTTGCTGAATCGATGGCTGTGCATTTGCCTTTTAACAGCAGCAAAGTAAGTCTCCAGAGCCACTCCATCACTTACAGTTCACCAGCAAAGCAGCAAGTGTTCTAGCTCCCTGCCAACACTTGAGACTGGCAGCCATTCTGTGGGGAATAGCCTTGCATCTTATTATTTTACTTTTTCAAACACACACATATATATATATATATATTGTTATTGAGACAGGATTTCATGTAGCTGAGCCTGCTCTGAACTCCTAGTAAAAGTCTGCCTTATTTCATCTATAGTTTGTGCTTTCTGTGTCCCAAGAAACCTTTGTAAAACATTTCCTTTACACTTATGTATTATTTACATGTTCCTGGCTGCACTGGGGATTGAATTCAGGACCAGTGCACACTTAGGCAAGCACTCTGCCACTGAGCTGCATCACAGCCAACAGAATTTCCTGTACTCCCCCCTAAAACTTTATTGTTTCACTTTCGACGTTTTAGCTCTATGATCCAAACCAAATTCATTTTTGACTGAGGTGAAATAAGAATACAATTGTTCTATATGTATAGCTAATTTTTTCAGCATCATTTTGGACAGCCTCTGCCATGTTACTGTCCGTCCCCTGGGCTTCAGGGCTAGAAGGATTCATTAGACAAACAGACTACACATGTTGCGTGATAATTTACATCCCATTGCACCTTGACTTCTCAAAGATGTACATCACTGCCCGGCCCTGGCCTGTGTGAAACAGTGTCACCATGCTGAGCCACAAGAATCCCAGGCAGAGCACAGCACATGACACATGGTTTGCTGTGAGGCTCGCTGTGGGGAAAACACAGCATTTCTCTGAGGGTCCCCCAATGGGTAGAATCAACCTCCATCTCTCTTCACAGGCCTGGGATGGACACCCCCTCTCCACTGTGACAGAGCTTGTGATAAGGGGAGCTTTGTTCTTCTCTGTAGTTCCAGTCACACAGATCCACAGTGCACACACACAGCAACCGGCAAGATTCACTCACCAGCCCTTCTTGCCTGCTACAGAGTGTCAACAGTACTGTGGGTGTGGTCATCCCACAGCTTCTGTATGAGGCGTACTGAACAGCCTCATCCAGTGGCACAGGGCAGCCAGGTGGCTTAGCCCTTGAGTGCTGGGCCAGCCTCTGCTATTTCACTGTAAATCTGACTGAGACGTCTAGGACAGGAGAAGAGACCCCACTCAATCTCAACAGGGCAGAGATCAAAAACACACGTGGCATCTTTCACCCATCACACCGCAAACAAAACAATGAACACACAATGCCAGCTGATGCTATCCATGCTGGTGATGGGACAGAAAACAGACACATCCCTGTGCAGTGAGAATGTGAGCCGGGGAAGCTCACTTGGTATGCAAGTCAGTGGGTAGGGTCTGTCAAATCACAAACAGGGACTTCATTTAGTTTGTACTTTAGCAGTACTGGAGACTGAACCCTGGACCTCTTCCATGCTAGGCAAACACTCTGCCACTGAGCTATCTCCCCAGCCCTAAATGTACATATTCTAAGTCAGTACAGTGTTCAGTTAAGTGCTGGAGAGTGTAAGTTCACGGTATTTTAGTCACTGCTGGTGGGAGTGTTTCTTGTCTAACAATCCTACCCGAGAAGCACTTTCTTTGCCTTGTGTGTTGAGAGGTGACGAGCTCAGCCTCAGGGACACAACAGTGCCACCTGTGAACATCACCCCAGACAGACACACATCAGGGCTTGTCGCTGTCCCAAGGTTTGAGATTATCTTTTCCCGTTGATTATTGTGTATATGATGTGTGCAGGTGAGTGAGGACATGAGCACGCCATAGAGAACACGTGGGGGTCAGAGGTCAGAGGACAGCTCTCAGGAGTTGGTTCTGTCCCTCTAATGTGTAGATCCTGGGGACTGAGCTCCGGTCCTCAGGCTTGGTGGCAAAGTGCCTTTGCATCAGGAGCCATTTTTCTGGCGCTTCGATGTTTTCTAATAATCAGAGTACCATTTTGCTTGTGACTCTTCGCTGGAATGAATGCAGTTTTCCAGTGAGGTGCGGAGGTGTATGTCTGAGGTCTGAGCTAGGGAGGCAGAAGACCAAACTGAGAGTCTGAGGCCAGTGTTGCCACAGAATAGACCAAGAGAGGGAAAGGATCTTTTGGTGCTTGTAGCAGAGGCACCAAAACCGTTATGGGGAGGAGGGGGTAACTGAGTTCCATTGGGCTTTAATACTGCAGGTCGGTGCCCCAGTGCTGAGGGCTGGTCTCTGGGAGACCTCCACTGGACTCCAGGGCTGAGCAGGTGCACTGACGCTAGTGACTGCCCGAGGATCAAAAGCCACCTCCAGGCCTGAGGGAGGGGGCTGCAGATGGACCCACCCCACCGAAGCAGCTCTGAGAGGCCTGGCCCTCTTTGTAAGCTGGCATCTGGGACGTGTGGATGGCAGGGGGTGGGGAGAGAGGGGGCCACAAGGGGAGCAAGAACAGAAGGTGGTTGCTAGGAGACGGCTTGAAAAGTTTCAGCTCTAGCTTGGAATTCAGTAGAAACCACTGATCTCATGCCAGGCTGTGGGGAGAGGGGACCTGGGCTGATTCTGGCATCAGAACTTAGCTTGGGTGACTGTCAGCATAGGGGTTTCCAGGCACAGGGAGAGTGAGAGGGACACTATGACCAACCCAGAAACAAAGGAACACAACATTTCAGTGGCCTGGTACACTCTTTATCACATGGAATAATGGCAAAAGAAGAGTGTGTGTGTCAGCAACTATTGACAGTAGGCCTGATCCAGCCCGCTGCTTTTTTTTTTCTTTTTTTCTGGGCAGATTAAGCTGTGAATTGCTTTTATATTTATATTTATTTTTGCATGGAGACAGGATCTCAAAGTATCCCAGGCTGGCCTTGAATTCATTATGTAGCCACCTGGGAATTTGATTCCTCTGCCTCTGCCTCTACCTCCAGAGTACAATGATTAGAATTACAGGTAATGTGGCATCATATCCAGTTTATGGAGTGCCGGGGAATCAAACCCAGGGCTTTGTGCATGCTAGTATGCACCAACTGAACTATATCCCCCAGTCCAGTTTTTAAATGGCTGAAAACAAACAAACAAACAAACAAACAAACAAATGGGGCAGTGATCATTTTGGCTGGTACAAATGTTAAGAAATGCCAATTCCAGTGTTCATACACAGAGTGTCAATAGAACACAGGCGTGGCCACTGGTCACTCATGGCCCATGCTGCTTTCATTCTGTAGAGGCAACTTGAGGAGACATAACGGAAGCTGTACGGCCGCAGCAGATGGTATCTGCCATCTGGTCCTGTCCAGGAAACATATGGTGACCCCTGGAGTCAAAGACTGTAAGGGAAGGCTCCCTCTAAGACCAATTACAGAATCTGGGACTATAACAATGGTAATACAAAAAGAGTTATTGGCCGTGTCCTCTAGGTTGGTGACTGCAAAGGAAGTCTGGGTACCCCCTGTTCCCAGCAGTCAACGTATGGGATAAGCCAAGTGTCTACCCGTAACCATGGTGTGTGTATACGGAATGCTAGTCAGCCATAGTAATTGTCACCTGTGACAGCACGGAAAGGCCTATGGACAGTAAATAAGGGAAGGAAACCAGGCGCAGAAAGGCAGACACTGCCCATTCTCCCTTAGGTATGCGATTAAAAAGTTGACCTCACAGAGAATTGGGGAGAATGGTAGTTCCCAGAGGCTGGGGAAGGGAGGGTAAGGGAGGTCACATAGTGAGTACCACGTGCCACAGACAGGAGAATAAGTTCTGCCATGCTACTGCAGTTTGGCCTCAGTTAACAGCAGGTTCTGTGTGAGAACAGCCAAAAGAAACTGGCCATAGTGCAATCAGGGGCTAGAGGATTATCTGTGAGTGAGGCTAGCCTGGTCTGCATAGTGACCGTCAGGCTAGCCAGGGCTCCATAGTCAGACCCCAGCTCAAACAAAACAACAAAAACTAGTCAACAAAATGGCTGGAATAGCAGAGTTGCTCTATGACAGTGGTTCTCAACCTTGCCAACATTGTGACCCTTTAGTACAGTCTGTCATCTAGTGATGACCCCCAACCATACACTGTTTTCATTGCTACTCCATAAATATGATTTTGCTACTCTTATGAATTGTAATGTAATTATCTGTATTTTCTCATGCTCTTAGGTGACCCCTGCGAAAGGGTCATTTCACTCCCAAAGGAGTCACCCACAAGTTGAAAAAAAATGCTCGTCTATGAAGTAGACATGTCAGCCATTAGCCCCTGTGACCATGACACACTGCATAGTTACCCAAATATGATACTACGGTTTATATGTGAACAATTATTTATGTGTCAACTCTTTTTAGAAGTAAAAGTGCAGCTGGACATAGTGGCATGCCTTTAGTCCCAGCGTTTCGAAGGCAGAGGCAGGTGGATCTCTGGGACTTCAAGATGAAACTGGTCTACATAGTAAGATCCAGGACAGCAATGATCTCTGCATAGTGAGACCCTGTCTCAAACAACCACAAATAAACTACAAGGCAAAAGTGCTTCGGTGAAGGATATATGAAGACAGGATTGAAACCCTAGCAGAGGTCACACAGCTGTCCATGTAAAAGAATCCAACTACATGGATGCACATAGTGTGAAACACTGCCCGGTGCTCTTGTCTAGACATTCTGGGTTGGCTTAGAAAGAAACCCTCCCTGACTGGAGCAGGTCCTCAGTGTTGCTGGACGGCTTTGTCTTTCCATTTGAACACAGGGACATGGGAGGCCGAGTGCTGCTGACATTTATACAGCTACCCTCCTAGGCAGCGGCGATGTGAGCTAGCCTGCCTCAGATCCGTTTTCACATCTCAGCAACAGAGCTCATTTCTCAATCTCCCTCGCAGTGAAGTGGGCACCCTGCAAAGGCTAGCCAATGAGAAGCAAGCAGAAGTTGCTGTATGTGACTTGCAGAAGAACTAACTTCTTGGCTATGAGAGACACAGCATGTTCATCTCTAATCATTCCTGATGGGCCATTGCCTCAATGATGAGGTCTCAGTAAAGAGAGCACACCAGAGAGAAAGAAGGAGCCTGAGTTTCCAGTGACACCACTGGGCCAGGAGATTTGGTTGTTTCCTCCTATTCTTTTGTTTGTTTTTGTGTTTTTTGTTTTGTTTTGTTTTGTTTTTTTTTGTTTTTGTTTTTTGTTTTTTTTTTTTTTTTTCCCCCCGAAACGGTTTTTCTGTGTAACAGTCCTAGCTGTCCTGGAACTCGCTTTGTAGACCAGGCTGGCCTTGGACTCACAGAGATCCACCTGCCTCTGCCTCCAGAGTGTTGGCATCACCCAGGTATGTGCCACCACCGGCCAGAGTTTCTTCTTATTCTTAAGTAACAAAGGAACAACTCAACAATTTCCTCCTCTTCCTCCTTGCCTCATGCCAGAAACTTAGGACCTAATGTGTGCTTGGCAAACATTTTACACATTTCCATACCAGAACTTTCTCATTTCTATTATTTCTTCTGTCTCTTCCTAGCAACCAGGTACAATTCTTACTGTACAATACACAATGTATAGCGAATGATTCAAATTGAAAATCTATAGTAGGGTTAAAATAATTATTTCTGTAGCCTAGACAGCCCTCACACTCACAGCAATCATTCTACTTCAGCATCCCATGTGCTGGGATCACAGATGTGAATCACCATACCCCGTTTTAAATTTTTTTTTCTTTTTAAGCCCTAATAAATGTCAGCACACTAAAGCAAACAACATCAGGCAGGAACGATGCATGGGAGATTTATGGACTACACACTGGGGAAGGGTTTCAGGTAGCACTGTGCTATGCTAGCCTTGTTGCCTGCAGTGACTGTAAGCACAGGTCCTTGATGCTCCCAGGGCTGCCCTGTGGTCAGGGATCTCCAAGTCCAGCCCCAGAGGGTGTACGCACTTACCAGCTGCCCTCCAGGATCTGCGAGCTGGTTCTCCCCTCCTGCCTCTTCTCTAGCTCCACGGCTGTCTGTTCCAGCAAGGCAGACACAGCATCCTGCAGAGGCAGAGGCCACCGGGTCAGTGGGGGCTCTAGGTACCACCTTACCTACCAGGCATCTCAGACTCATAACTCTCCTAGAGAGCATAGGGTGAAGCCCAAAGGCTGGAGCAGCCGAGCATCGGGCCCATGGTCACCTAAACACGGGCACTATTGTTTTGGTTTCACTGGTCAGTCTGCAGAGCATCTCTCTCTCTCTCTCTCTCTCTCTCTCTCTCTCTCTCTCTCTCTCTCTCTCTCTGTCAGAATTAGTTTCTGATTGGAGGAGATCAGAAAGCTGTCTGTCAGAGTCTTCATGTCACATGCACCATCAATGACACAGCAATTCGATGAGGATCAAGAGAGAGGTAAGCTCTGTGTGTCTGGGAACAGAGACACAGTGGCAGTTTGGGGGGGGGTGCATGTGAGGAGGGCTTCTAGGAGAAGGAACTGAGTGAAACCATTACTGAGGGAGAAGGTTCAACCTGAGAGAATTATTGAATCCCTCTGGCCCTCATTTTCTCCCTAGGAGAAGGAAAGCGCTAGGAAAGGTCATTGTGGAGATTAAGTGTGATGATCTATGCACAGAAGAGTAGCCTAGCAGACAGTATCCAGTAGAAAGTGGCTGATATCTGAGCAAAGACAAGATGTAGCTTTCTGGTCACATGGTTAATTCACCACCATCCTCAGCTGGGGTGGAGGTCATGAGGGTAGGAAACTCATGACAAGTTCTTTGGGGAAGAAAAGAAAGACCTAAAATTAAGCAAGGACTGTGACAAGTGGTTTGCTCAAATACAGCAGCTCACTGAACCCCATAGCCATCATGCTCGGCAGAGAGAAGCCATAGGCAGCTTATTGGATGAATGTCTTTTTTGGTTTTGGTTTAGAGATGGGGTCTTTTTGCAGAGTCTTGGTTGGCCTACAACTTGCTTTGTAGAGAGGCTGGCCTCAAACTTTTGATGATCCTCCTGCTTCTGCCTGCCCACGCTGAATTACATGCACGGAGATGGCTCAGGGATGTTTTCGACGACTAGCATTAAAACGTATTCTCAAACCGAAGCAGGGAAAGCATTTTCAAGTGACTCAAAACAGGCAGGCCAGTTGCCGTTTATCTGGCCCTTGCAAGAAGCACTCGCTATACCCATTCCTTCAAAGTTTCCCAACAACCTTATCTCAAACTCCTTACCAGACATGGAAAAAACAAAGCAACCAAACAAAAACAGAGAGAGATGATGTGCTTGACCTAGCAGCCATCCTGAGAGGGCCAAGCTCTGAACAGCCTTCCTTAAACTCCCTCCAGTATCAGGTTCTCAAGAAAGAACTATGTTCTCCCTCTCCCAGCTTTCTCCTTCCGTGTCACTTCTTTTATCCAGGATGCTATTTGTGCCAGACTGGCCCCATCACTGAACCACTCATATACATATACCCCTCTATAGCACTTTTCAGAAACCTTAAGTTTTTTTTTTTAAATCGGAGAAAAGATATAAGGTACAGCAGAATATAGAAGAAGAAATCAAAACGGAGCTGTGGGGTTGGGAGTACCCACTTAGCCTACTCACCATGTGGTCAGGCCCTGTAGCTCCTGCTGGCTGCGGTTCCCTGCACTGTTTCTTCAAGTATTTGTAGCTCAGGAGGTTGTACCAGCGTGTTGACCTCTCTCCAGACCGGCAGACCTCAGCCAGGCTGATCTGGGCGCCTCCCTATTAGGGACAAACAAAGAGTATAAGTTCGTCAGCTAAAGAGACAATATGGAAAGCAGCAGTCCCTGAGAGATAGGAGTGGAGTGTCCTAAAAGGGTTTCACTATGCTGCCCCAGTTGGTCTCAAGTGAACTTAAGCCACTCATGTAGCTGACACGACTAGGTGCATGTCACCACACCTATTTATATACCCCACCCACTTCCCTTTTTAAGATAATTTTGCAGGCTGGCCTCGAATTCACTTTGTTACCCACCCTAGTCTTGAACTCAGCCTCTTGAATGCTAATTTTACAGCGATCATACCACCATGTTCAGCTTCTATGAATGTACATATTTAGTGTCTTCCATCATGGGTCTTTATGTGGCTGAGGCTGGCCTCAAACTTGCTGTGCAGCTAGCTGAGGATGACTCTGAACCTCCGGTCTTTCCATCTCCATAAGCCTAGTGTTGAGATTATGGATGTGTGCTACCAGGTTCACATGTGGCCCAGTTTTCAAAACTGGTTATTTGAATTTTGACTGTTGACACATGTCCTAGACTAAGGACAATGAGGGTTCCTACACAGTCCCTTAGTTCCTAGCAGCTAAGAGCCCCAAGAAGCACAATACTGAACAAGCAATGACAAGAGAAGTTGCTTCTACATTCCTTATGGGAGGAATCTGCCAACGTCTGGCAAAACGATGAACGCATTTCACTCTGAGGCTTGGGAACTGCAGGCATAGGCATCTACTGCATAGGCACAAGAGCAAAATTACCCATGGGCAGGAGCCTTCACTTTGGCTTTCTGTGTAATAGTACAAGATGCTGCTATGTAGTGAAGACTGGCCTTGAATTACTAATCCTCCTGACCGCATTTTCTGGGACTACAGGTAGCATATAGATGGAAAACTACACACACACACACACACACACACACACACACACACACACACACACACATCTCTCTCTCTCTCTCTCTCTCTCTCTCTCTCTCTCTCTCTCTTCCTTTTTTGATTCTAATTCCAGCACCAGCATATCTCATTACATATGCAAATATTCTAAACTAGTAAAACAAACCCCCAAACAAATAACTCCCCTGAAATTTGAAACAGTTGAGGCGAAGTATTTCTGACAGGGATATTCAACCAAAAACAGAAGGTACCAGATCACGGCACAGACTGCTAAGTCTGGGTAACTACCAGAAATTTCTGGGAGAACAGTGTTGACTAGGGAGAGGATGTCAGCTCACACTGACACTTTACTATTTTGACACCAGCTTCCTCACCAGGGGCATGAGGAGAATAGCTGCTCTATGCAGGGCTTAGGGAGGGGGTAGGTTATTGTCAATTCAGGAATTAAGTGGTTGGCATGCTCCAGGCACCAGAATATATGTAAGAATATACAAGAATATGTATATTACTCCTTTATTCATTCAACAAGTACTCCTGGCAGCCAGAGAACCATCTAGAGCATGATTCCTCCCCAAGGGGATGACAGTTTCCTGGGGAGACATACAAACATACTGGATATTGCAGTTCAAAACATGACAGGCTATGTTTGAGGTACAAGCTGGGGAAGGATCATGAGAACAGTTTGGAAGCATGACACCTTCATCAGGGTATTATAAATGACAACAAGATGCATGCCTGCTGGCACAGGCTCACGGGCATGAATATCATTCACCTTCACAAGCTGGAAGCATTTGGAGGGTATTTACTCACTCAAGGATTCAATACACAGGATTTACTGAATAACCTGTAAGTGCTGGAATGTGCAAGAGTGAGAGTAAACTGTCCAAGGAGCCAGCGTGTGTGTGTGTGTGTGTGTGTGTGGGTGGTGAGGGGCACTCAGGGTTTGTGGGAAGACAATAATAGACAGTAACTTTCAAAGGATGTCACACAACACTGATTAGGTGTATTTTCTATCCAGCTGCACAGGTTGGGGATACTGGTCATATTGGCTGGGCTAGGGATTTGCCAAGTTTGTGACACCAAGTGAAAAAGGAACAAGGGAGCTATGTAAGGGCCAGTGCTGGGGTGTGCCCCGGCTGGACCCGAGCCGAGTGACTCTGGCCTTAGTGGCTGGGTGGGGAGTAGTGGGATGCCACACTAACACAGGTGGTAGCATTGCTGCTGCTTAGGGAAGGCAGGTCATGTGTTCCCCTGAACCCTGTGTGGGCTCTGGGGAAGTGAGAGCCTTTGGCTACCCTGAAACATTACACAGCATAACAGCACATAAAGAAGATGAAAGAGATTGGGAGGGGGGTGGCACACACCTTTAATCCCAGCACTCGGGAGGCAGAGGCAGAGGCAGGCAGATCTCTGTGAGTTTGAGGCCAGTCAGGTCTCCAAAGCTACACAGAGAAACTGTCTCAAATAAATAAATAAATAAATAAATAAATAAATAAATAAATAAATAAAAAGGTGAAAGTGTTCAAACCCATGTGGTCCTTGTTCATTTCGATGGATGGATTAACTGGGCAGGTGACTTAGCCTTTTGGGGCCTCACTCATTCTTCATCACTAGAACAACATGCTATCCATTGCACCACATAGCTACATTTCACCCATTCTTTAAAATGAAGATCTCCCGCATACCTCTTCCTGGCGCTGTGCTGAAGGTTAAATGAGGGGCTCTTGGCCCAGTGGTGAACACACAGACACACAGAGGCTGCTTGTTTGGCTGAGTAAATGGCTTAAAACAGGCTGGGGTTTCCATGGTCCCCTGAAAGACAGGGACACTCCTTGTGGAAGTAGAGAAGCCCTTTCCACTTCCTGTCTCAAGGCCTGTCCTCCTCCAGCCACTCAAATCCAGGCAAGGAGGTTTCCCATTGGTCATGGACAGCAACAAGCCACTGTAAGATGAACGATTTTTTTTTGGCTGTTGCCGTGGCAACCAACAATGGTCAGACTTCAATTAGGGAGGTAGAATAAAAGGCACCCTCTTAGGAGAAGAAAACAGGATTTAGTCTCTTCCCAGGGCCGAGGAAAGCAACATCAGAGGAGCCTGGGTCTGGAAATGCTTTCCTTCAGCATCTACCATGTTCCCTAAACCTTTTTTGTCACCACTTGTGACCTCCAGGGAGCTCTGAGCTAGCAAAGATAGGACACGGAGGGGCTAAATGTATGCCCCTCAGACAAGGGTTCCAAATAAACCTCTGCCACCGTGTAACTGTGCAACCCAACGTAAGATCTTTGTCTCTGTGACTCAGTTTCCCACTGGTACAAAGTACGTATTTTATAAGATGAGTGAAATCAATGGGGAGAACATTTGTCAGGGTCCTAGTTTAGTGTCTGTCAGAAAGTGTCATCCAACTGACACTCCCTGTTGCATTTGTGGCCACGGTAACATCATCACAAGAGGTGGGGGTTCTGTCATGGGCCGAGTGGGAAAGTGGCTGCCGCTCATGTCCAGTTGAGCACTTACTTAGACAGTGTAGATACTCAGTCACTCTGTGTCCGTGTTACACAAAGTACGACCTGGGAATGTAGCATCCCCAAGCCTTGGGAACTTGTTAGAATGTAGGTGCTCAAATTTGCTGAATTCCCACCTCCTTTTTGACGGGAGCAGCAGGTGATTCACAACACCTGCCACGTGCACTGAGTCTGGGCGGGAGTGCTTCATCAGGCACAAGATCAAATGGAACGCTTGGCAATAAAAACTGTGTTACAGATTTGGGAATTGAGCCTGGGCATTGGAGACTCCCAGGGCTGGCATGGCTAGCCTGGTGACTTGTCCTTAAATCCCGAGGATGCAGTCCCCAAATTCCCCAGCAGAAAGAATTCTCTATCCTGAGCAGACCCACGTGAAGCTGGACAGCTAAGAGTCTCCACTTTGGGCAAAGACCCATGGCCGTCATCAGGGGAAAGACTAGCCTGCAGGGGAGGCAGCAACTGCCATGGTTACTTTCTCAGCTCCCAGACACAGATGCAGGGAGAAGGCCCAGTGCCATGGACAAATCTCTGGCCTATCCTCTACATTTTCTTCTGTCACTTGAACCCACCTACTTCCAGCACAGCCCACACCACAGTTTGTCTGTGTGATAGCCACCAATGTTTGCACCTTGTGTGTGTGTGTGTGGGGGGGGGGAGCTCTCTCAACAGATCTCCAGTGCCCAACATAGTCGTAGGCACCTAATAGGCTCCCAGCAGAGACCGGGATGAGCAGAGCTCTCTTTTAACTCTAAAGCCCACATTGCTTTAAAGACACAGGAGCTGTCATTTAAGCACTCGGAAACGGCATCAGAGTTAAGACAGCCTTTCATTTTGTTCAGTTCATTTATATCCCAGAAGCCCCCGGGGAGGGGTTACTCAAGGTTGAACAACCTTGATCTGCTTGTATTTAAGTGCATGGCTTTCATAGGGCCGTTGCGTCTCCAATCCTGGCTCCTGTCAATGCAGAGAGGAGGAGGGAGCGGAGGAGCAGGAGAGGTCCCATTAACTGAGAACCTGTGTCAGACACATTGTTAGGTGCTTTGTATACACGCTCAGAAGCCTCACAGCGGTCACCAGTGGGCAATCAGGAGGCACTGGAGACAAAGAAAGCGAAAAGCAGAGGTGTTAAGGGACTTGCTCATGGCCACTCAGCTAGACCTCAAGTGGTAAAGGTGGGATTTGAACATCAGGCTGTTTTTACTACTCTGTGCTTCCTGTGTGATCTCTAAAGCTGCATGGTGAAGCTGAGGCAGATGGCATGCACTTCCAGGTCCTTTCAGGCCTCCCACCCCTCTCACACACCACACGTCTGAGACCACTTCTCTCTGTGGAGGCATCTCTGCCTGACATCCGTAACAAACATGACATATACCCAACCTATATCACCTTTATGTCCTAAGGACTGAAGACCAGCTGGACAGACAGACAGAGACAGACTGAGCCCTCACCAGGCACTCCTCTGCATGGCTCCTGTCGGTGGTACAGACATCTACTCGTAAGGTCTTCTGGTGAAGGGCTGGGTAGGACATGAACACCCAGAATGCCTCATTGAACACGAGGGTATCTGCAGAGTCCAGAGGCCGGGTTCTGAACAGGCAGGTACTGCTTTCAGAGCAAGGCAGGATGGCTACACGGATGTTCCTGGGGGAGACAGAACCATCATAGAGCTGGGTCAGCTGTCTGGGGCTGACATATTGCCGAAACCCCCCGGGAGACAGCTGTGAAGGAGAGAAGGCAGAATGTGTTATGTAAAGGATTCAGGGAGGGGTCTGGGGTAGCAGCCGCTCTTACTGCCATGGGTCTTCAAATTCTTAAGGGGTCTCAAAGGTTGTGGAGGCTGAGGCACAAACATTGACAGGAAGCAGTTCACTAGCACTGAGCCAAGGTGGGAAGAGGGGTGCTCATGCACTCAGGGCATGAGCACCCCTCATCTCTACAAGCAGGAACTTCACAACTCTGTTTTGTGTTACATGTAAGAGTGGAGGCCAGAGGTCAACCTTGTGTGTTAGTCCTCATATGCCATCTAGCTTTTTTTCTTTTTTTTTTAAAGACAGTCTCTCATTGGCTTGGAGCTTGCCAAATAGACTAGGATGGTTGGTTACTAAGCCCTTAGGGATTTGCTTTTCTATGCTTTCCCATTTCTGGTCCTGGTGTTGTTTCAGGGGCAGAAATGAGACACTCTAGAGCTCTGGTATGGACTTCCTTAGGTTTTGTCAGCCTTCTATTGTCTCCAGACATTGACTAAATATAGCAACTGCTGTGTCCAGACCTTAGTTATGGGAGGAATGTATAGGTAGATGAATACAATATAACATAAGCCCAGTCTACAGCAAGGATGCATGCAGACGGTGAAGGTCCTTGCTGTCCTAGCAGCCTCCAGGTAACCCATCAGTCACATCCTTTCTAGAGAACTAGAGAGTTGCTTCTGCATAGAGAAGATAACAGGGACTTAACTGTTCTCATGAGATCACAGCCCTGGAGATTTCCATGAAGGACAAGCTTGCCCAGCATTCCTGGACCAGTGGGTGGTAGGCACCCAGGCTGTATCAGGAAGCAGGGAAGCTGTCCTCAGCGTCACTCTCCAAAGCTGGTAAGCATGCCATTTGTGTGTGTGTGCGCGCGCACATGCGCGCGTGCAGGCAGCTCCAGCATGCTCACTTGAATTAAATACCCGCAGCGGTATCTGGAGTCAAAGCAAGATACAGCCAAAGAGCTTTCCCAAGGAGAAGCACATTGGATGAGAGGGGTGTACAAATGCAGGCTCCATACTCACACTTTCTGGTCTTGTTGCAGTAACAGAGCAGAGAGGTTACTAAGTTGGATTACTAATATTGCGAATTGTTTATTCTTCTCATCATACCTGAAATGAAGGGGCAGGTAGAACTCCAATCAGCAAATCATTTATTTCCTTCCTTTCTCCTCCCCTCCTCCCCCCACCCCCTTTTGTTTTTAAACAGCGTCTCACTGTGTAGCTCTGGCTAGTCTATGTAGACCAGGCTGGCCTTGAACTCACAAGAGATCCTTCTGCCTCTGCTTCCCCAGTGCCTGGATTAAGGGTGTGTGCCACCATGCTCAACACTTTCTTTCTTAACAGTTATATGTCAGGGCCATTGGCTGCTCTGTTTAGTGTCATAAGCTAAATAGCAATCACCCTTGTTTTGTCATCGTGACTAGATACAGGTCCAGAACTGGCAGTCATCTGAATTTTTGTTTGTTTATATTTGAGACAAAGTCTTGCTATATAGTCTTGGCTAACCTGGGACTTGCAATGTAGGTGAGGCTGGCCTCAAACTCACAGAGATCCGCCTGCCCTGGCTTCCAAAGAGCTAGGATTAGAGATGTGTACTACCATGCTTGATATGTTCTTATTTTAAAGGTTTATATATTTTAATTATGTGTACTTTTCTGTGTCTGTATGGAGGTAAATGCAATACCTGCAGAGACCAGGAACATTATTCGCCTAGAGCTAGAGTTACAGGCTGGTGTAGCCCTTCTGTACATGCTGGGAACCAAACATGAGTCTTCTACAAGAGCAACTTAACTGATGACTCTTAACTACAGAGTCATCTCTCCAAACTCTTTTTATTTGATTTTTCTAAGTTTTAATATTATTATTATTATTAATATTATTATTATTATTATTATTATTATAAGATAGAGCGAGTGAGTATGAGAATAGGTATGTACGTGTCATAAAGCAGATATGGAGGTCAGAGGATAGCTTTTGGAAGGCAGTTGACTGTCCCCACTGTGGTCTGGGGCCTAACTCAGGCTTTCCTGGTAAGTGCTTTTTTACTGGGTAAGCCATCCAACTGGTCCACACATTTCAGCTTTTAAAGAGGCACCAGAAGTTAGTGTGAAATTTTCAGATATTAAAATTTTTGCATAAGAAGATGTGGAAGTCATCCCCCCAGGAAGAGAAAAGTAACAGCAATAGCAGTGTACGTGTCAGGCAGGGCTGGGCTATGGTCTCCAGGGTCAACAAGTCTGAGTTAGGATCATTGGAACCTGGATGGGGATGCCAAGGCAACCACCACAAGAGTAGATACTCTGCAAGCAGAAAACCTATGTCGTCTGCCACTGTCCAGATCAGTACAGTCATAAGAAACTTGGCATTCCTCATCTATGATGAAGAGGCCAGCAGCCCTCTACCCAGGACCCAACCAGGGCTAGTGGGCCCTGCTTCTTCCATGGATATCCATGAAGGCATATTATTGTCAATGAAGAAAAGGCCCTATATAAACCCTCGCCCCCGTCACTTACTTCAGGGCAATTTGTACCCGAGTGGCTCCCATGGTTTCTGATTCCTCACTGTCGAATGTGGCAGCTTCAGAAGTACCCAGTCTACAAGACACCAGGGGAAGGAGTTAACGTCCCCATACCTGCTCACGAACAGAATCCTTTTCTGGACTTGGGGTTCCTGCTGTGAGACTAGACTGCTGGCTGTGTGCTCAGTGTGTCTCTAGACCCTCATTTTCCCAGGTGCTTGAGACTCCACTCTAGAATATACTCTTTCTCTAGCATCTATTTCCCTGGTATACACTTTGCAATTGTCACCACAGAACCCACACTTGCCCTAGGAGCCGTGGATATCACCTGCATCTTTGCTGTCTGCCATCTTGGGTGTGGCTCCAAAGAGGGCTGCCTGGGAAAAGGCTAGGCCACTGAAAATGCCCTTCTGCAGTCCCACCACACCCTGTGGAGTGTGGGCTTGAACATCCACAGCTCATACCCTCCCCAGTAATAGAACAACACCTGGGGACCCACCTCTGCGCTGAAGCCTCGTACACACCACTGTCCCCAGCCACTGACTCATCGGACACTGCAGCAGATACACAGGCCACTTTCAGGCCACACCCTGGGGCCACACTTGCAGCTGTATGAGGTAAGGAGAAGATAAAAAGGGGAAAATCACAATTCTGACTCACTCTCCTGATGGTCCCAGTGAACTTCAATACCTTTGAAACTCAAATAAGGTCCTTCTTGGCTTGAAACAAGGGAAGGGGTCACATGTGATTTCGTGTCTGTGATGGCTCTTCTTGGTTGTCAACTTCACCACATCTGGAATTAACTAAAACCAAAATGGCTGGGCACACCTGTGAGGGTTTTTTTTTTTTTCTTAATTAAATTATTTTATGTGGATTAATCCAGATCTTTGAGGTGAGGAGATCCACCTTTAATCTGGACCACACCTTCTGCTGGCAGCCTACAGAAGGACATGGAAGAAGGAAGCTTGCTCTCGCTGTGCCTGTTTGTTCTTGCGTTTGCTGGCAAGTCCATTCTTTCCCTGGCATTACAGCCTACTCATTGGGATTCTGGAGTATACTGAAGACCAGCTGAGACATCCAGCCTCACGGACTGAACAACTACTGGATTCTAGGACCTTCGTTTTATAGGCAGCCATGTTAGATTAGCTGGACCACAGCTTGTAAGTCATGCTAATAAATCCCCCCCCTACACACACACACACACACACACACACACACACACACACACACACACACACACACATACACACACACACAGATCCAGGGGATCTGCCTCCCTATTCTGGTCTTTAAAGTTATGGGCACAAATGTGGTACATGTAAATACAAGCAGGCTAAACACTCAATTCACATAAAACATAAACAGCCTGGTTTCAAACATGGCTTTGCCATGTGCTGCTTCATTATCCCGTGACACTGACTGGATCCCAATAAGTCCCAGGATCCTCGCTTGTGAGGTGAAGATAACAAAACCTACTTTATAGAGCTTCTTGGGGTGCTGAATGTGGAAAAGTCCATAGCACAGAGACTTCTAATTCCACTGTATGATGTTCAGGGTGTGTGTCTGTGTGTGTGTGTGTGTGTGTGTGTGTGTGTGTGCACATGCACATGCACACACGCGCAAGAGTACAGTTACATGTGTGATGTAGACATGCATGTTTAGTCCAGAGGTCAACTCAAAGTGCTGTTCCTCAGGAGCTACACCCCTTGTTTTTTGAGATAGGGTCTCTCAGGATAGATTAGTTGACCAGCAAGCCCTGGGGAGCCAAGTCTGTGCCTTCCCAGTGCTGGGATTACAGCGCACATTACCAATACTGGCTTCTTTTTGTTTTTTATCATCATGAATTCTGGGGGTTGAACTCAGGCCATCATGATTGTGAAGCAAACACTTTACTAGTTCACCAAACCTGGCTGTTTATATTTATTTATTTTTTTAAAAAGAGGTTTTGGCAGGTAGCCAAGGCTAGCCTCAAACTCCCGATCTTCCTGCCTAAACCTCCTGAGTGCTGAGATTATAAACCATAGCCACTATGCTTGGAGAGTAGTGTTGTTTTCTAGGTCCTCCCTACATACTTGGGACAAATTAATAGCCCTTTGCCTCTTAAAGGCAAGCAAGGGAGAATTGGTTGGGGCCATAACTGGGCTCTTTGCATGTGGAGCACATTTCCTCCATGCCCAAGTAATGAGCATCGTGGTGTGCAGGACCCACTGCCAGGTCCTGAGCTACAAAAGGGAAGAAATCACATCTTGCCATCCATGAAGACTAGTTCCAGGTATTTCACCCTACAGTCAAATACTCCTATGCACTTGTGCATGCCAGGTCCTGGGGCAGATGGAGTCGACCCAGTGGCTTGATGTATGGTGGTGCATGGAGACTGGGGTTTCGGCGGGCTCAGGAAACAAGACAGCTGTGAGGAGAGCCTGGGACACATCAGGTGCTGGAGATGAGCAAAAAGCTTTCCCAGCCTTGTGCTGCACCCGCTGAGCCCTGGGGGAGGCTTCCCACCTTCTGCCCCACACATCTCCACCCTCTGCTAAACCACTTAAGGAGATTAATTTGTCTGCTGACTGAACAGCAGCACTAATCGCATAACCTGCTTAGTGGCTGAGCTCTGCCTGGCACTGTTCACAACAGGGGAGGTTTCTGGAGATGGCGTGAAAGAAACACATTGTCACCTAGTGCTGTCTCTAGCCCAGGAGTCCTAAGACCACAGTTGGGAGGGGAAGGGTCTCTTCCCCAGGACCTGGTTGGAGTCTGAACGTCCTGATGTGGCCCTGGATCCTGAACAAAGACGTCTTAAACCAGCGTAGAGATTCTACCCATAGCCCCTTCTCTCTGGGGATCAATTTGCTGAGGCTGGCCAGCTGCAGTAGGAGGAGGCTTGTTTTTATTTTTGTTCGAGAGAACTCATCGAGATTCCCTTCCTGATGAGGGAACCCCAGAGATCTTTCAGCCCCTCTTTAAAGAATTGGCTGACACTCTGAGCCTTTAGTTAACTGGGAAACCTCACCCACCACTAGCTTCAACGCACAAACTGGCAGTTCCAGGCACAGCAGCCACGCTACTGCTGCCCATTCTAAACCAGACAATAGACACTTCACAGAGGTATGAGGTTTAAATGGATAAACATATGCAGCATGACCTGAGCCTTGTATGCTTCGACCCAAACACAAAAGCCAACAATACTATTGTTGCTAGGACACCGAGGGTGCAAGGTGAAGCCTACAAATGAGCTTAATGAGCACTCTGCTATGGCATGTCTGGGTGGGGCTAGCAAGTACCAAGAGAATCACACATATGTGGAACACTGAGCTACCTTCCATCCAGGGATTGGGCTCTGGGATCAGAAAGACCCAGCTTCCATGGCTAGCTTCCTCATTTGCTATGAGGACAACCCTGGCCAACGGATGTTACCTCTTTGAACCTAAGTTTCCTTATCTATAAAATAGGCAGAGAAGAAACAACTCATTTTCTTTTCTTCCTTCCTTCCTTCCTTCCTTCCTTCCTTCCTTCCTTCCTTCCTTCCTTCTTTAATACAATACACATCAGAGAAGTGTGGAGAACTGTGATTTTAATCTGTGACAGTGGGTACAGTTTTCCTTCTTATAAACCTAGGGTGTCATTTCACCAGCAGCATCCAATCTGAAGAGCCCCATTTGAATCCTGATCAACTCTAGAATGTTCTTTCTGATTTCATGAATGCAAGCCGTTAGCCTGCAGGCTTCCCAAGGTCGCATGGGTCCTTGTTATAATTAGTATAAAATCCACATCCCACTACCAGGTCCTGTGTAATCAGGACACTGCCACTAAGCCATTGCTTCTTGGCCCCAAGTTACGCCCACTGCTGTGGTCCCAGAGATTTCATGTCCTCCTTTCTTCACTCTGTCTCTTTCTACTCACCCCCTTTAAACTAAACGTATCATCATTGTGTGTATATGCGTATGTGTGCATGTGAGTGTGTTGTGGTGATCATGTGGAAGGGGGGATCAGAGGACAAGTTTTGGGAGTCAGTGCTCCTTTTACTGCGGCTCCAGGGTATTGAACTCTGGCTGTCAAACTTGTACAGCCAGCGCCTTTTCCCACTGAGATGTCTCACCAGCCCATGGTGTTTGAATTTTGAGATAAGCTGTCAAAGCTTCCAACCAAATTGGCTACATGTGGAGAATGACCGTGCATCCCTAAGCCCCTAAACACCGGGATTACAGTTGAATGCTGCCACACCTTACACTCATCTCCCGAAGTCCTTTTCATCATTTAAGCCTTTACCCATTCTGAACCAGCCATCTCATCTTCATTCAAAGGCTCTCCCACATACTCTGCTGTATTTACGTCACATGCTTTTGTCTGGCGCATATCTAGTGCCCGTGACTCCAGCCGAACCCAAGCTTTTCAAGAGTGATGCCTGCCATCTACACAGATCCTCAGCAACTAAGTTTGCCTACGACATATCTATGGAAAGCTTAGCTCAAATTAATCCATGTACATTCAATTAGCCGAGGCTCTGGGATTCATTTCAGTAGATGCTAAATATCTGTTGAATGACAACCAACACAACAAAACCCTAGCCCAGGACCTAGTGCATTCTGCATTTGTTTGCTGAATAAATAACCGATCACATAAAGATGCAGCCACAGACAGTAGTCAGGAATTATGACAGGAACCCCCTGCATCCTGGTTCCAAATAAGGACACCGTCCGTGCTCCTTACCTTGGCCCAGTGACTTGCCCTCAGGTCCTGGCTCCTCCAGCCGGTATCTGTCCCGGGTACTGCTGCCGAGGCTCAGCTCACATAGAGTGGTACCCAGGTCTGTGTCTTCAAACTCCAGTGGAGTCAGAAAGGCATCACCAGCCAGGAGGGAATCAGTGATGAGAGGGGAGCAGGGAGGGGAAGGGGAGGAGAGAGAGGAGCGTGGTGACAGGGAGGTCATGGATTTTGGAGTGCCAGACAGGGAGCGTAAGGCCTGCAGGCGGCTGCCTCCTTCTGCCTTCTGTGTCTTGGCCACCTCATCCTCATGGATGGTGGTGATGCAGCCTGAGGGCCGGAAGCCTGTGGCGCCCTCCAGGAACAGCAGTTCCACTTTGCTCTGGAGCTCTGAGTCTAGCTGCTCGAAGGGGTCATAATAGAGGTCAGTGAAGCTGGCTGAGGTGGAGGAGTCCAGGCTAGAGGCAGCCAGGGAGCCCCGGCTGGAAGTGAGTGACCCAGGGCTGCTGCCTGAAGACAGTGACTGCATGCTACTTGACAGGCTGGGAAAAGGGAGAGGAAGAAAGAGGTGACAAGGGAGTGAGGTGGCCACTGAGAACTCCACCAGGCTCTGGAAGACACTATGGGTACTTGGTAGTTATCCAACTTCCTAGCCCATTTGACAGTCTAAGCTGGACCGTGTACCCAGTCCCACTAAGGAGAAAATAGAGATCCTGAGAAAACCCCGTGCATGAAGTAGCAGAGCTGGGATATGGACCCAAGGTCAGTCTCTTGCTCTATAGGTCAGGCTGGCCGAAAGCTCTTGATGCTCTTGTTTGGAGCTCCAAGTGCTGGAATTACAGTTGGAAGCCACACACTTGGCTTCCATAGATTCCTTCTATCCTTGTTTGCTATTGGTCACATTGCATCTTTGTTTAACCAGTTTTTGTTTGTTTTCTTTTGTTTATTGGTTGATTGAGAGGAGTCCCACTGTGTGGCTCTGGCAGGCCTAAAACTTGCTGTGTAGACCAGGCTGGTCTTGAAATATTTCTTAATATTGTTCTTGAAATCACTTTTTTTTGTTTTGATAGTTTTATATGGTCTAGGCTGACCTCAAACTCACTATGTACCTGAAGCTGGCCTTGTGGTATAGACCATCACACTCAGCTCAATTCACTATTGTTTTTCTTTTTCTTTTCTTTTCTTTTCTTTTGAGACAGAGTTTCTCTGTGTATTCCTGGCTGTCCTAGAGCATGCTATGTAGACCAGACTGGCCTCAGAGATCCTCCTGAGTCCCAGCCTCAATTCACTTTTTCAATATGTTAAAATATTTAACTTAAAATGCTGTAAACAGGAAGAAACCACTTTTGTTGGGATTGGGGGGGGGGCTTAACAAAATGCTACTACAAGGTTCCGGTAATATACTTCAGTCCTGTAGAAGTGGGTTGGCAGGCAGGAGTGATATGCTTTCAGACTATATGGGCATCGTTATGGGCCATCGCTGTGTGTATAGTCCAAAGGGATGGAAGACCACAGCCAGCCACCCTGGCCAAGCCCATCTCTGCTGGGATAACCCCCTTCTATGCTTCTCATAGCCAAGGAGGATTGGTGAGGGGCAGTGTGAAGCTGGATCACCTCCTGGCCATCCACATGGGACAGTCACCACCCACCACTCACCTTTTCAGCTGACAGTGAAGAGTGGCCACCTGCCGGGTGGCTTCTTCCAGTTCTCTCACCAGCTGGTTCCTCTTGCTGTTTAACTTCAACCTAAAGGAAGAGAAGGCTTGACAATGGCCCTCCAAAGGGACGCCATGCTCCAGCTCCCCTCCTAATCTTCAAAAGGGAAACCGAGGTCTGTGTCCTGATGGACACATGCACAGGGACTGTAAAAACATCTCACTAAGGTGTCGTGAAGACCTATAACCTTTTTATATATAAATTCTATAGAGACTGTGTTGCCACTTGCCATACGTTACAGACTAAGCCAGGATCCTGAACACATTGCATTGATTTAATGTGCAATGATATGCGTACGTCAAGGTTGATTTTAACCTTTAAGGTTGATTGAGGCTCTGAGTTACATGAACTACTCAAAATTATGGAATTAGTGGAAGAATTAGGATTACACCAAAGTACCATTTCCTCCCTCTCCTCCTGTCTCTCTCTTCCCCTCCTCTCTTTCAACAGCTATCTCCTCTCCTTCCCTCACTCCACCTCATCAAATATTATTTGCTGAGTACCCAGGTCACACTACATGCTGTCCCTGGCATCACAGACACGGTGATGAGGAAAAGAGAACTCTGATGTTACTTTTACAGAGCTGAAGGGTGGAAGACAACAGGCATCTGATGGGAGGTGTTAGTCTGTAAATATGTTTCTCATACTGGTTCATGAATAAAGCACTGTTGGCCAATAGGAAAGCAAGATAGGCGGGGCTAGGAGGCAAGGAGGAAAGAGAAAGGAGTAAGGAGGAGTCAATATGGAGAGACCAGAGAGGTAGAACTCTAGCTGCTCTGGCCGATAAGATGAGATCACGTGGAAATACTTAGAATAGTAGAAATGGTTTAATCATTAAGACAGAGCTATCCGGTAAGAAACTATTAACTGGCCAACAGCCTTATATCAAATACAGAGTCTCAGCGTGTTATTGGGGACTGGTGTGGCAGCGGGATCCGACCGGCAGGGAAAAACGCGCCCGTAACAGGCATCTAATTGGCACAGGTTATGACAAGATCCAAAAGAATTGAAAAGAACAGAGGAAGGGATCCCTAACTTAGACTTTGAGCAAATGGCTTTGTGGTTCAGATTTCTGGCACCCATCCTTGCCTGTGTCCTGGATTCCCAGGCTCAAAGCTAGATCATTTTCCCAGGCTCCCTTGCAGCTGGTTGAGGCATATGAACAACTTCTAGACAATGTGATATGAGCAGAAGCCATGTGCATTGGGCTGATGTGTTCAAGGGAAGTGGCTCCCTCACACTCTTGCGGCTTTAAAGGGGAGGTAGAAAAATGGTGGCTCTTCAATGACAAGGGAGGCTGCCAGTTATTACTGGGGATAATACTAAGGTATTATATGGGTAAGAAATACACTTGAAGTGTTCATCCACAGAGATTCTTACAGCAAGTGGATCCCCTACTAATAGAGAAATGTAAGTGGCCCTGTAGACGGAGCTGGGGAGGAAGGAGGACTCTTTTCCTAGATGAAGCAGCCGAGTTTACTCACTCTACTGTGGGGTCTGGATGATAAATTTCCATGTCAAGATGACTTACTGATCCTTGTTGCCCCCCTGCTGTAGAAGGAACTGACAGATCCTTGCTCCCTCGACTCTGAAGGCATCAAGAACTCAGCTAGCCCCACTGGGGCCTTAGGGCAAAGGATCGTTTCCACACAAAATCAAACCAAAACAAGTCATCTCTCTACCACAACAGCCAAGCCTCTAGCACATGAGACCAGAGGTGGTCCTAGACATAACTCTAGAGTGCAGAGGGCATGCTGGGCTGCTAAACAAGTGAACCTGCAAAATTACTGACAAGACAGCCAGAGCAGTAAGCCAACTGTAGGCTGAATGGCCTTGGCAGGAGTCTTGGCCAACTCAATCCCTAGAGCTTTCCTCCCAGATTCTTGCCTGGGGCTGATGTGGACAGAGAGCAGCCTGGCAGATGGAGCCTGTAATGAACAAACCCCAGAATTCTCAATGGAACAGATGAGGCTGTGCAATGTCCCGTCTCTCTCTAAGAGCAAAACTCACAAAGGAGAATATGTCTGAGGTCAAGAATTGGAGCTCATGGTTTCTATAGAGCGAGTCTGAGGATGCTGGGAGCAAATGCAGGTCCCCAGTGAAGCCTGTGCAGGACTGTGACGGTACTGTCTTCGGACAGACTCGACTTCCTGAGCATGGCAAGGACAGCCACAGACAATAGCATGCAGGTGCTGTGGTCCCATCCCAGCGGCAACAGGCTTAGCAGGCCAGATGGCATATGAGTGATTTGCCCAGCACATGCTGGGAGGCCATAAATACATCAATTGTGAAAACAGGCAGAAGATCCAGGGGGTGGGGCCTGAATGCCCACAAGCTGTAGCTTGGCACCTGGGGTGCTGGTTAAAAATACAATAGCCTGGGCTGCATCTCAGCCCTGAAGAACTGTTCCCCAGGGTAGGGGGCCGTGGTACCCATGATCTAACATCCTGTGTGACTGCACACCAGCTCTGATGCACAGTTGAAAGAGAGACTGAAGCACAGGGAACATAAAGAATGCGAGGACAGTTCTAAAGGAGAAAGACAAGAGAGAGGGAGGGAAGGAGAAATGTAAAAAGGGTACAGGGGCGCTAAAGGGAAGAGAATGGAGAGAAAAGCACACGCACACACACACACACACACACACACACACACACACACACACACACACACGTGGCTATATATGGGCTAGAGGCCCAGCACTGAACACAGACAGGGGCCAGGACCAAGCCACTGAAATTCATCAATACCTTCCCCACCATCCCCATGGCTTCTCTCCTAGACCCCTCTTAGGGCACACATGGCATCTTGCCTCTGTGTTCACTGCCGGCTGCATTCCTCCAGGAACCTTGTCCCCCAGCACCTCTGTGAGACCTGATCAGTAGAGGAGTGGAGTCTTGACTCCCTAGACTGGCGGTGTGGATTCACTGATCCATTGCAGCACCTTGACCCTAGAAAGATGGGGCTGAAAGCAACCCTAAAAGGCCTTCTGAGTGGGTAGCTGCCTGAACAGAGAAAGGGCTTGAATCACAAGCTTGGAGGCTGCTAATCCCAACTGTCACTGAGTGATGTCAAATGAGCCTTGATTTCCTCGTCAGTAAAGTTACTAGACAGAATATAGGGCCTGGCACATAAACCAGTACACCTTCGGGGTGCCCAAAGGGACCTCTAGTTCTACCTTCAGGAAACGAGAACTTTCACCAAAGTGAAATATCTTAATTCCCAACTGGTTCGATGCCTGCTTGCAGACGCCCAGTACTGGGTGCCTTTGTCTCCTTTTTCTCTATGAGGCAAACGAAGCCCATACTGGTCAATAGTTTGCTAAGGGTTACCAGGTATAAGGTACCTCTTTTGACCCGACTTGAGTCAAGAAGGGCTCTGATCAGTATGTTTTCTCCAGCTTCCAGCAGAGAAGATGAGGGGTGGCCAAAGGCTCCCAGGGACAGTCACTGGGTCTAGTCACAGGTGAGAGCCCAGGCACTGGCACAAAGGTCCAGTAAGCACTTGCCCAGGTCACCCACCATTTATAGTTTCAACAAACACCAAGGGCACAGGACACACAGACAGAACCCTTATTCTCAAAGGGTATTTATGGTTCCAGGAAAATCAGCATATTGTCTTTGGGGCAAGTGCTTGTGTGGGTTATAAAACACCAATTATTTAAGATCTGCTGCTTTCCTTGCTGGCCAGCTGTTCCTGCCAATAGAGGACAGAAGAGGAGGGGATAGATTTTGGATATTCCAGTTAGTAGTTCTAAGAATGTGCCTGGCCAGGAAAGTGGTTCACTCAGCAACTGGGATCTTTGAGGCCCCCAGGGACAGGGCTGGACAAGCATCAGACACTCGTGAAAACAAAGCTTACTCAGTTGCTAGGATGCTGCTGTGAGGGGAAGCTTTAAAGGTCAAGGGCTACAGGGCTGCGGGTATACAGGGTACATGTAGGTACCCGGCATTCCCAGACTACATCACCTGAGGCACATGCCTGCTCCCTGATTTGCAAACCAGGCTTATACCTGGCATTGCTGGGAAAATGAATCCCCTCACTTATCCCTGCTCCCGAACAATTACATATATTTGAAAATCACAGTGTGGGTGTGTAGGTGTGTATCTGCGTGTACAAATATTATTAAATCATAAAGGAAGAGTGGGATACTGTCATTTGGAATAAGATAGATGGATCTGGAAGACATTCTGCTAAATGAAATGAACTGGATACAGATAAACACTGCATGTTCTCATTTTAGAAGCCACAAAAATCAATCTCATAGGAGCAGAGAAGAACCATGGTCATTGGGAAGGCTAGAGGGAGGTCAGATAATAGGTTCCAAGATACATTCACATGGGAGGAATTAGTTCTGGTGCTCTATATTGTGGTTGGATAGCTGCAGTGGACAACTTATTTCAAAAGAGCAAGAAGAATCTGAAAAGCTCCAGGAACAGAAATGATAAATGTTGACAAAAGAAATGCCAATTATCTGGGTGTCATCATTATTCAAGGTGGACATATGCTGAAATATCATCCTGCTTTGTAAATATTTATATGCACTATTTATGTTCATATAAAGAATTAAAATGGGGCTCCAAAGCTACACAGAGAAACCCTGTCATAAAAACAATACAAGGAAAAAAAAAAAAACCTAAAATGAAAAATCACTAGCTTCAATTCTGTACTCCTTAAGTGATAGACGAGGAGATCTGCTCAAAATCTGCTCAGACAAAATGAAATATCAGAAAAGAGTTGTAGGTTATTAAAGAAATGCTCCCTCTTGTTCATGCTTCCTCCCTGTTGTGTTCTCTCTCCTCTCTCTCTCTCTCTCTCTCTCTCTCTCTCTCTCTCTCTCTCTCTCTCTCTCTCTCTCTCTCTCTCTCCCCCCCCCCCGGCCCCCGCCTTAGACAATCTATTTCCTATGGTGCTAGAAGCAGGAAGGCCTGAGATTTGGTTGCTGGGGAGGAGCCCCTTTGTGACTGTGGTGGTTTGTATGACAGTGTCCTCCACAGG
Source organism: Cricetiscus sungorus (assembly GCA_030556225.1). NCBI lineage: Eukaryota > Metazoa > Chordata > Mammalia > Rodentia > Cricetidae > Cricetiscus > Cricetiscus sungorus. The sequence continues at coordinate 17,675,434 of JANBXA010000069.1, forward strand.
CTCATGTATCTGGATATTTGGTAGAGCTATTTGGGGACATTTAGGAAGCGTGGCCTCACGAGGAAGTATGTCACCGGGGATAGGATTTGAGAGCCCTATTTGCAGTTTGCTCTCTCCACTCTCTGCTTGTGTTTTAAGATATGAGCCCTCAGCTTGCTACTCCAGCCACTTGCTGCCATGTTCCCCTGCCAGGATCGATTCTAACCCTCTTGAACTGTAAGCCAAAATAAACTCTTTCTTGTATGAGTTGCCTTGGCTACACTGTTTCTTACAGCAACAGAAAAGTAACCAAGACACTAATTCACCGACAGCAGCCCTCTCACTTTGACCTCAAATAACAGTCATCTTAAAGCCACACAAACACGTGCCATGCTACGGGACAGACTTTAAAGAACGAATGATGGTGGGAATGAATGAGTGAGTGAATGAATGGGTGGGTGAATGTCTGGGGACTAGAAGACCTCCTTTAAACACATTTCTCTACTTTGCAATGTGGGAGTAGGGGTCTCAAGGAGCACTAAAGGAGTCTGAAACAGGTCTCAGCGTCACAGATGAGGTCGTCTCACAATCTTTACAGTTTACATTGTCAGTATTTGAAAATTAAAAACCCAAGTGATAATCTTTTGAAATTCTACTGTGGTGTATAGCTCAGTAGTACAGCATTTGCTTGGCATGTGCGAAGCCCTGGCTTATATCCTCAAGCACTACAAAAAAGAATTATAAGGATCATGGGAAGCACAGAGTTCATTCTCCTGCTTGCCAGATCTAGGAGATGATGCCTGCTTTAGACAAATAGGGTCTGCAGCTAGGCGCACCTCAAGCATCTCTATCACCTGCTTGGCCTATAAGCATTCCAGTCTGGAACCCCATGCATACCACTGGCCTTCAAATGTCAACCCCTCAGGATGTAATGAAATCAGTTCAGTGGGTCATGGAGAAGGAAAAGAAAATAGTGGCATATCCTGACTATGACTAATAACAAAGCATTCAGATATAATATAAATAAAATAGTATTTATTTTATTTATATTATATAAATAAAAGAGTATACATATTCTCCTATATGATTTATTATTATTATTATTATTATTATTATTATTATTATTATTATTATTGTGTGTGTATGTGTGTGTGTTCGTGCGTCGCGCGCGTGTGTGTGTGTGTGTGTGTGTGTGTGTGTGTGTGTGTGTGTGTACACTTCTGCCCAGTTTTTTCTCTCCTTCCACCCAGTAGGTCCTGGAGATTAAACTCAGGTTGTCAGATTTGGTGGCAACCCCCTTTTCCTACTGAGCCATCTCACCTGCCCTTCTGTATGCTTTAAATCATTGCTATACATTGCATCCCAACAGAGTGTATGTGCTATAAAATTAGGTGTTAAAATAATGCATTGAGTATTTGTATTTTTGTTATATTACTTTTTAATCTACTCTTCAAACACTTTCAATCTGATTAGTTTCCAGGATATGGAACCGATGGGTACCAAGGGCTGACAGTCTGACAGAAGAGAGAAAACATTAGAGGGCATCTCCTGTCCAAACATCCATACAGTGATTCCCAAATGTTTCGGAGCAAAAATAAGCAAGGTGATTCATTTGCCCAGTGAAACCAGGCACAAGCCTAGTCTGTAAAGCAGAGATGCTCAACTGTGTGAAAACTGAATTTCCTACCACCTAAGAGACTGAGAGTCACTGTTACAACACTGGAAAATCATTATCCAGGTCATCAAGTGCTTCGTGGCTTACTTCAGTGAGCAGACACCCTTCTGAGAGCCTCCTATGTTAACTACCAGCGTCCTGGTTCACAGGAACGTAAGTCATCATTTCTGATGTACGGCTCTGGAACGCTAACATCCCTAAGAGAGGACACTCACCAGGCTGCCAGGTATCCCCACAGTGACCCCTCACTCCTGGTTCCTGCTGGGCTGTCAGGTCAGATTGGCATGTTTTCCTTTTTCTCTGAGCCATGGGACACATCTCGTCACCCCAGACCCACCTCTCGGTCAGCGCCTTGCTCTGGGTGTCCCGGGCTGCCTGCAGGTCCTTCTCCAGTCGCCTCCGGGCCATCTCTAGCTGCTCCACCTCTCCCTGGGTCCACTTCCGGGGACTGATGAAGCGCATCTCCTTCAGCAGTTCCTCCTTCTCATTGATGAGGATCAGTCGGTCCCTCTCTGAGTCTAGCACCCCGGGCCAGGCCTCACTGTCAAGCCTGGCCAGCTGGATTTTGAGGTTGGCGATCCTGGGAGTTGAGAAGGTATGATAGATGAACCGTGGGGTTGTAGGAACTGGGAAACAGGTGATATTTCTAAGGACATTAAGTACCAGAATCCAGGACATCCTCAAAGTAGACGTTGACAGTTATTGCTTTCTTTTTGATCAGGTCCCAGCCTGGTGCAGTAGGGACTGGACACCATGGCAGGCAATAGTTTCGTACCATGAGCTCTGGGACCCTGGGTGAGATATTCACATGGCTGAAGGGAATTATAAGATCTCTTTCCTGGGGTGGTGGCTGAAGGTTTTGTATACATGCATGCATACAATGCACACATGTGGACACACATAAACACATTCAAAACATAGTATTTGGCATATAATAAGTCCTCAATAAATGTTTCTATGCCACTGCTATCACTGGTTGGACCACTAACTAGTTACATAACACTGGGAAACTGTCCTGAGCCTTAGAGATGAAGAGCCATTAGCTTAGGCCTCAGAGTGGGTATGAAAAGCAGTGATGACATATGAAGAGTGTGCTGTGTATGAATGGCACCGAATCATCGGCAAGGGGAATCACTGGGCTGTGGCGACATGTGTGTCCTCAGTTTCTGAGTGTAGTAATGGTACTGTGAGAACAGCCATGAACTTGATATTCAGAGACTCTGAGTTAGGAGTTCTGGCCTTGACTTTTATGATGGAAAGAATAATTTCTTGGGGAAAAGATCATTTGAGGGGCTGGGGATATGGTTCTGTGCTTTCATATACACAAGGCTTTGGGTTGGATTTCTGGAAGCAACAATAAATGTTATCATAGCTTCTAGCATAGTGCCTGGTCAATTGTAGGGACTTACTGAATGTTAAGGAAAGCAGTCAGCAACCCTGAATGTTAACTTTTCTAAGACTCAGCATCGTCAGCTGTAAGGTGGAGACAATGATGGTAACAAAAGACACAGCCCATGACCACTACGTGAAAAATTTGCAAAAATAACTATATATTGCCAAGTGTTATATAGACACTGGATATTATTCTCCTGCAACTTAAAGATTACTTCTATAAACGTCCAAAAGCAACTCCGCCACTATCTTTTAGGATCTGTCCTCTACAGAGTGCTCTGGGGTCTCAGGCCTTGGTGTTACTGCATCTCGAAGGGGCAGACACAAAAGACTTATTGATCTCATTGGGCAGGCACTCTATGGCTTGCTCAAGATCAAAAATCACCATATACAGCCAGTCCTTGCTGGAACCCAGATCTACGGACTTGACTTCCCAGCACGCTTACATGAAATGTGGCCAAACTTTCTTTACCAAATGCTGTTGGATTTGAGATGCCTTGTGATATGTAGCCAAAGTTCTATTTAGACAAACCTACCTAGATTTTTCTCTAAATCTTGGTTGGAGAATTCTGAGTTAAGTTTTTAATTTCATATTCATGTATACATATGTTTGTGGTCGCTGATCCCCAGTGCTTAACGGCTAGGATGTTATGATAGGCTCTGGTGGAGCTCAACTACAAGAGGACATTGAGGAGTGACTGATGTCTTCTTGGGTGGGTGCACTTCTCAGGGTGCTTTTCCCATGTCATCATACTTTTAACTTTAGGTCATCCATCCTTAGGAGAATCAGATGTAACTAGTAGTTCCTCCCTAAGACATGCACAGAGGACGAAACCTGGCAAGTACAGAAACCTCAAGGGAGGTTTCTGAAACTTACTGTTACGTCTCTTCTATCCTTTAAGATCTGCACCCTCTGTTTTCTCATTTTATAAAGTGCTGTCTTTTCTCCCAAATTTAGCTTTGGGTTGTAATGAGACATCTAATGTCTCAGTCCCAGTTGGGACATTTTACTCCTCCAGTCTCTCCAGGACTGATTATCTAAGACAGGCATTGACACAGGCTGGAAGAGATCAGAGAGTCAAGGATGAGAGGCACAAATACACAAATGTTGCTGTCTTGCTGAGCCCCTAGGGGGAGCTGAAATAGTGTACATAGGATAGTTTTCCTTGTACCTTACCATCATCCAATTCCTTCTTTGTTATCCCAATTTGTCCTGAGGAAATGATGTGCCCTCGAGTCACTTAGTGAATTGACCTCAATCCTCACCCAGCATGAGCACATGACACATGCCTGGACCTTCTGGGAGTTGTAATTCCCCTATCCTCTACTGGCCCGGAGACAATGGCAGACCATTCAAAACCATCAGTGACTCTCAGACCCAATATTTATCAAAACTATTGGGAACACAGCTTTGGGGGGTTGCGACAGGAGAATGATGATTTTGAGACCAGCCTGGGAGTCAAAGCAAGACTCTGACTCAAAAACTGAGAACACAGTTACACACCACCCCCTCCAAACCAGCTAAGCAAAAGCCCCAAATAAAACACCCATCTGTGTGGGGGTGAGGGAGTAGGTGACCTTTTTGCTGAGGTTGGAACCCTGGAAGTAGGTAAGCACAGAGTGCTGGATATCCATCTTGCTGTTTTGATTAGGAAAGCCTGCTCGAGGATGAAGTGAGCACAGAGGGCAAGCCAACCAGCAGAGCAGAAAAGATGAGACTAAATTTAAGCTGTACCATTGGAACCCTGGATACAGCTAAGCCTGAAGCCAAAAGTCCCTCTTCTGGGAGAGAGGAGGGTTAGCTTGCTCAATTCCCTTTTCTTTAATTCCTTTTGTGTCTACTGAATTTCTGACACTATTGTAAAGAGCTGTGCTGCTCCTTGGGAACTGGCAGAGCCTCAGGCTGGGCACCACTACATTCTAGCTGGTTCCACTGAGAAGCGTCAGGATCCGGCGAGTTGTTAGAGGAAGCCATGTGTGTCGCCAGCAAAATGGCCAGTCAGTTCTCTCCCGTTAGGGTGCATTATGTAGAAAGAGTACCATGAACTCAAAGCCAGGACATCAAGGGTTCAATTTCCAACTGCACCACCCGAGAGAGTCACAGAAAATCCCAAGCCAAACTTTTCACCCCTCTGTCATTTGGATAATAAGAGAGGAACTCTGCTGGTTTTCTATTTTGTTATCATATTTTGTTAGTGTGTTTTTGCAGGTGTATAGGTATGCATGCCATGCCACTTGTGTGTGGAGGTGGGAAAACAACTTTCTGGAGTGAGTTCTCTCTTTGTACCATGCAGATCCCCGGGATCCAGCTCAGGTTGTCAGGCTTGTTAGCAAGTGCCCTTACCCAGTGAGCCATCTCCTCAGCCCTGCTGCAAGTTTTAAAATCAAATAAGCCTGTAAGTGCACAAGTTTTTAGTACAATACACAGCCGTTTTACGCTTTTGCACAAATGCTGTAGAAATGCTGGCTTTATTATGTTATCACTGTGGTGGTAAAACCCAACTGCTTACGAGTCTACGTAACCACAGAACATCTGGATCCCGGGAGCCCGAGCTGCTGGGAAGCACCAGCTATTGAAGCAGGAGATGCTACTTTAGGATTTTAAGATTGATTTCATAATTAAATTCATTTTCATTCACAAGAACATCTGTGGGACTGGTGAGATGGCTCAGCAGATAAAGGCAATTGCCACCCAGAGACCTGAATTCAACTCCCAGAACCCATGTAAGCGTGGAAGGAGTGTGAAGACTCCTCCACAAACTTGTCCTCTGACGTGTGACAGTGACATGTCCTCCTCCCTATTCCATTCCTGCACACACATCATATCCTAATAATAATAATAATAATAGGTCAGATGGGAATTTAGCTTATTATCAGAATATAAGTGCCTACCATGTGCAAGGCCCTGGATTCAATCTCCAGGACCTCACTCCGACCCCCAAAAGCTTAAAAAGCCTGACCTGTGGATCAGTTCAAGGCCAGCCAGCCTGGATGACATGGAGAAACCTTGTCTAAAAGTAAACGAACAACAGTGAGCGCATCTAGAGGAACAGCTGGAGACTTGGTTGTTGCACCTGCTTGGCATGCACAAGGCCCTTGGTTCAATCCCCAGCATGACAACAACCAAAGACTACCTACAAATAATGTTTTCTTGGTGAATGGAGAAATGTCCATTCACCTGTTGCTGAGCCAAATCAAACAAAGTTAATGCTCCTTCAAACCAAACGGGTTCCAAGAACACCAGAAAGTCTTGACTATCATATCCAAGCCAGGTAAACAGAGAAATTACTAAGCTCTGGGGTTAAACAGACCTGGGTTCAAATGTAGTTCAACTTTGTCTAGCACAGTGTCCTGGGCCAGTCATGTCCTCTCTGAATCCGGGAGGATTAACATATAAATATTCTGACACCTATCTTTGTAATCTATGGGACCCCACTATGGGAGTTCTCCTCAGCCCTGGCCCTGACTTACCTTCTCTTAGCCTCTTCATAGCGCAAGCGCAGCCTGACCTTCTCGGCCAACTGATTACTGCTGCTGGTGCTGAACTGGAGGGCAAAATAAGAACAAAGACAGGAATTACACAGTTACTACAGTGAGGCCAGTGCTGAGTGAGGTTTCCATAGCTCATCGGAGATTTGACAGCTTACGTGGGCATAGCCAAGAATAGTCCCCAGCCACTGGGGACTGTGGGGGAAAATGGCTAAACACTTAAGTACTTTGGGAAAAGAAACCAAAGGCCCCCAATACCATCTTACAGTTCAAAAATAAAACAAAAATAACAACAACAAAAAATGGCCAAGGGCCAAAGCAGGTTAGAAGCTCCAACTGCAAGGGTATGAGCAGATAATACAAAATAACCAATCCAGGCACACCAGGCAGAGAGAGCCTCTGCTGAAAACTCAGAGGCTACCCTGAGAACGGAAGCCCTGCCTAATGAGGAAAAAGTCCCAGAACACAGAAAGTCTTCTGGCTTTCAGAGGGCTTGTGGCTGGATGAATAGCTGGGACAAGGACAGAGGAATGGCCTGTTTCTACACATGTCTGTCAAAACAAAGAAACTTCAGGCTCACGGGACCACACTCGGACAGACTGCCCCCTCTCTAGTGGGAGAAGAGCCACAGAAATCAGCCAGGGACAGCATTTAGCCCGGGGAAGCAGGCTCACCCAGTGTTCTGTGTTCAGAGAGCATAGGCTCTCTGAAAATCACCTCATTGTGGGCTGGTCCTACTCAGCCACTTTCATGACTGGCAGCATTTTCACTACTCGGGACTGGATGGACCAGACTGAACCTTGGCACCAAGAGTAGCTGCTGTCTGAGAGCTGTAAGCATTGTGTGGGGGATAATGAAAGGAATGTACTCTGCTTTGCAGATGGTCAAAGAAACCCAGAATGGTGCTTCAACACAGTATGAAAGAAAGGAGAGGAGGGTGCTTTGCACATTAAAAACACATTGCGAGCAGAGCCTACAGGCATAAGCTATTGGCCGGGCAGTACTTAGGACAGTGAAACCCCAACACTGGCCTTTTCTCATGCCATCATGTTACATCGTCTGGGACCTGCTGAGTTCCATAGAGTTGAGCTAACAGCTTCAGACTAACTCCTCAGGTGAAGGAGGATATGCAACTACCCTGCTAGGGCGCCCTCCCAGATGCCACCCCCGCCAACTTACACTCCCAGAGATGTCCGTCTGTGAGCTCACGTCCAGGAACTGCTTTGGCATTGGGAAGCTAGAACTCTCCAGAGAGCTGCTGCTGGACCATAGGTCAGAGTGAGACCCTCTGTCTGTCCGGAAGCCATCCTTCAGCATGGCAAGGCTCTGCAGTGTAGGAAAGGGTGCGAGAGCAGTGAGTAGAAGTGTCCTCAGATCCCAGAAAAGGACATCAAATCCCCTGGGATTGGAGATACAGATGGTCGTGAACCACCATGTGAGTGCTGGGAATTGAACCTGGGACTTCTGGAAGAACAGCCAGTGCCCTTAACAGCTGAGCCATCTCTCTAGGTTCCTAAGGTGGAACTCTTGCTGTTTATTTCTCACTGCGTGATCTGAGCTAGTCGACGAGCCTCCCAGTGCATATACCTATTTTTCTGTTAAGTGGGAAAACTCCAGGTCTTACTGTGCTGGCTAGTTTTGTGTCAATTTGACACCAGCTAGAGTCATCTGAGAGGAGGGAACCTCAACTGAGACAGTGCCTCCAGAAGGCAAACCCATAGGGCATTTTCTTTTGTGGTGATTGATGGGGGAGGGCCCAGACCATTGAGGGTGGAGCCATTCCTGGGCTGGTTGTCCTGGGTTCTATAAGAAAGCAAGCAGAGAATGGCAGGAGGTGCAAGTCAATAAGCAGCACCCCTCCACCGGCCTCTGCATCAGCTCCCGCCTCCAGGTTCCTGCCCTGTTTGAGTTCCTGCCCTAACTTCCTTCAGTGGTGGACTATGATGTGGAAGAGTAAGCAAAATAAATCCTTTCCTCCCCAACTTGCTTTTGGTAATGCTGTTTCATCATTGCAATTGTAACCCTAAGACAGTTACTTTACAGGTGTATCGATTACAGGTATAATCAATTAACAGACAATGCAGCATGGCAGCCAACACCCAGAAGCTCAGCCTCACTGCAGCCCCACTGCATCCAACAGGTTCTCCTCGGCCTCTTTTGATCATCTTCACTGCACCAATGAAATGCTGGAAGTGACAGCTCAGGGCTCTTAACCACTAATCACAGCAGGACTGCCCTTGGCTATCCACAAGCAGCTTGTTCTCACTGGTCCACAGTCCTCTTGTTTGGCAAACCTCCGCCCAAAGCTAGCATGGCAACTCTGAATCCTGGACTCCTGATGTGCTTGTTGGTGAAGGGATGGGAAGGTGTCTTCCGGGTTAGGTGGTTCTGGGTTCTGGGCAATGGGCTTGTGAATCACGTGTTCTAGGGTCTGATTGATGGTTCTGGACCAGACTGTCCTTATCTGTAGAATGGAGAGAGCCCGAGCCATGCATGCAAAGCGCCTAGTCCCATCACCATGGGTTCAGTTCCCAGCACAGAGAACACAGGAGAGAGACTAATGGACATTGTGATGCTCAGGTAAAATGGCTCATCATTTGGTCCATTAAGCAAACAAGCTGGAGGGGGCTGGAGAGATGGCTCAGGGGTTAAGAACATTGGCTGCTCTTCCAGAGGTCCTGAGTTCAATTCCCAAGGACCACATGGTGGGTCATGACCATCTATAATGAGATCTGGTGCCCTCTTCTATTGTGCAGGCAGAACACTGTATACATAGTAAATAAATTAAAAACAAACAAACAAACAAAAAAACCCAGCTGAGTGGTAGCATAGCCAGGCAAAGCTTCCGTTCCAGTATAGCCACTGGCAGTGACTGTAGAGTCTTAGGCAAGTCACTCAGTGCTTCTAAGCCCCTGTTCTCTCCTTAATAAAAGGGGGGAGGGGCAATCTCAAGAAGCTTGGTAGAGGATGGTAAATATACCTTATTCAAAATCCCTGTGACTCTTCCTTTTAGTTTTGAACTATTGGCACTACATGAAAGGTTATTCTAAGTGTGGAACCAAAGTCTAAACACAAAATTATGTTTCATGTATGTTTTATGCACACAGCCAGAAGGTGCCTTGATTTTTTTGAAACACCCATATTGTGTCTGTGTATGTGCCTGCCATACAAGCTCAGGTATAGAATTTTCCATGGTGGTATCATATTAATGCTCAAAAAGTGTTTGGACAGGGGAAAGATCCTGTAATGAGAACTAGGTGGTTTGTGTGGTGTGTGAAAGTAGCCTTATACACAGGGTACCAGCAGCCCCCAACCCTGGGGGCCCTCATGACAGGGTACCAGGGCCCCCCATACCTAGGGCCCTCATGACAGGGTACCAGGGCCCCACATACCTAGGGCCCTCATGACAGGGTACCAGGGCCCCCCTTTCCTGGGAACCTTCATCACAGGGTACTAGGGGCCCCCAACCCTGGGGCCCTCATCACCTTGATCAGGTCTTGCTTTTCTTTTTCTCCGCAGGTGATGGCTTTCTTGATGGCTTTAGTTTCCCTCAACACAGCCTGGGCTTCATCCAGTTTGTAGCCACCCTGAGCATCGGACATTTTCTTGTCAATTCTAGGGGTCAGGAAATGAGAGGTCAGACATGAGAGGAGGGGGAGGGGAAGCACAGGTACTCCCAAGTCTCCCTGCTCCAATCTTGCACAGCCGTCTGCAGGGGAGAAGGTACAGAAGGATCTTGTCAAACTGCAGAATGTAGGAGCGACATGGTTCTTATAGTTGGGCTCTTCTAAGTATGAGCTTTCTGAAAATCTTCCCAGATTCCCTCCTGAGTCGGCCAGACTGGGGAGGAAGGGCTCCAAGAGCTGAGAAACTTCGCTTTTGTTGTGTCAGTAACTTAGGCTTCTTGAAGGAGTATCCCAGTTTTAACTGTGGTACTCTGGAGAACAGAGCTGAATGCGAATGGTATAAGAAACTGGCAGAGACTGCGGGAGTTGGGGGTGAGGAGATGGTGTGTCTCCTTCTATACATCACAGTATCCCTGGCACTGATTCACAAAATGATTATAATACCCCAGTCTTGAGCTGTGACTGCTTCCTGGCAGGGGTGATGGCCCACGCCTTTTGATCCTAGCATCTGGGAGGCAGAGGCAGTCAGATCTCTGTGAGTTCCAGGTCAGCCAAGGCTCCATTGTCTCAAAAAATTGTGTATATATATATATATATATATGAATGAGAATTTCCATATATTGTCCAAATGTATGGTCCCGAAACACCCTTGGAGGAGAACCACTGTGTCGAACTTTGTGGAGTTCTCTCCTCTTCACCTTTCTGTGGCTTCCTGGGGTTGAACCCTGGTTGTACCTCACATGGTGAACCATCTCACCACCTGATACCCTGTGGGCAATAAACATGTGCAGACTTGCAGGACACGATGAGGGAAAGGTGAGAAGGACAAAAGACTCTCAGCTGTTACACCACCTACAGTGCAGCCTTGGACAAGGCTCTCGACTACGCACGCCTCCGTGTTCTAAGGCAGCCTAGATTGTGGCATCTGCCTGGCCCCGTTCAGGGTTGTTCTCACCATCAAATGGGATAAAGGACTTACATTCTATGGAGAACTAGAAAGTAGTGTACAAATGTAAGGGATTAAACACCTCCAGCCTGGAGATTATTGGCTTCCCCAGGCCCTACGTATAGGGCTGGATGTTCTGAGGTCACATCCAAGACTGTGCAGATGGGGGGCAAGCACTCTGCCACTGAGCTGTGATCAGAGATGGCTGAAGGGTGGGGATCCGAGGAAGACTGGAGAAGGTTCTGAGAGTAGACACGCTTACATCAAAGGCTGGCCTGAGGCTTCAGTGGAGGGTGGAGAAAGGGAAGTTTAACAGTCTAGGGAACACCACAAACCCATTATTCCAGGGCGAGAAACCCTCACGGGCATTCCTCTCTGGCTTCCTGCTATAGCTCAAACTGCCCTGTGCTAAAAATAGCCTGAGTGGGAAATCACTTGGAAATAGGAAAAGGGGGGAAACTGAGCAGGTTTCTACCCTAGCCTCATGGCTCTGGAGTAGGGGAGAGGGCAGCAGGGAGGGGTTCCCACACAGCTGCCCCTTGCAGTTACTTGAGCTTCCATGGAGACAAAACAAAGCCCCAATTGTGTCTCCCACTAAAAATACCCTGTGTATCCTTTCGAGGACTTAGGTCTGTGCAGCCTGCCAGGTTGGCCAGTATCTGCCTCAGATTTTGTCTGAAAAAATTCACATTGCTCCACAAAGGTCCAGAGAAACATCCTCAAATTATGGGTAGGATGGGAGGATTCCCAGGCCAAACTGTAATCGGGGGATGGTGTCCGCAGGGCGGAGCTGTATGCTTCAACAGGTCTGGAGGCTGGGCAGAGGGCCTGCCTCTACCAACAGAGCAGGAATGGCTTTGCATCCCCAGAAGGATGGACAGAGCTGTCTGTGTGCTTGGCTGCAAGAAAGAGCTTTACCTGATTTCTCCAGGGCTTAGCAACCCGGACTCCGGAATTTGGCTGCACAGAGCAGCTCAGAGAGGAAGGCTCGGAATAGAGCTGGACTGAGAGGGGGTGGAGGAGAACAAAGGGTCACCATTATATACTCAGTAAAAGAATCTTTTGGGGTGGAGGGTAAAAGGAAAGAAAAGTTGTGTGTGTTGGCGGTGGGGAGATGTGTTTTAGGATTTCCAAATTATGCTGCTGTCCTTTCTCTCCAGCCTTTGGGGACTCTCTTGCCCAGCAGCATCAGAAGCCAGGCATAGACTGACAGTAGCTGGTTCATCCTGTCTTGTCCAGAAAATTCTGGCACAGGGGCTCTGTGTCATGGAGAAAGAAAGCCCCTGCAGTGCCCTTCTCCTGCCAAAACAATAACCTAAGTCTCAACTCCCTCTGTTCACAAGGGGTCAAGCTTCAGGCCAAAGCCTCACACTTTGGTTTTGATTTTTCTTTTTCATAGTCTTGAGAGCTTTCCTTCAGTCTTCGTCAGCCTTTCTCTTTCCTTCTTAATTTTTTTAAAATTATTATACAAACAAAACTATGAATCAAGTTCAGGGATTCTCAGACATAGCTGTTCAAAAACTCTTGGCTGGTATCATGGAGGCAAACACATAAAGCTCTTGGCAAGCAGAACTGTATACCAGTCTCTAACAGTGATGGTGATGTTTTGTCAAAGTCCCTCTGGAACTCCCTAAATTACTCCCGAAGACTGAGGTCAATCATTCCCAGGTTCTGCAAATGAGAATGCCCAAGTCATCTCCCAGTAGACCCTAAACAAAAGCGATTCCAAGGGTCTGGGGAGAGGGTTATCTGGGGTGGTGTCTAGAGACGGTCTGAGATGTGAACTTCAAAATCTAATAAATCTCCAAGCTCCTCAATAGTAATAATTGATACTAATCCAACAGTTCTAGACTGGAGGTGTAGCTTGGGGAATAGATTATGTGAGGGTCCATTCTTGGGTACCATCCCCCCAAAACAAAACAAAAGAAGTAACAAGACAAAGACTTGATATGTCTCACTGTCTAGAACACATGTTCAGCATGTGTGAAAACCCTTGAATTTTATCCCTAGCCCCAAAGAACAAATACGTAAATAATAAAAATGAACACTGTTAGGTCCCAGGTAGTCCATCAATTTAGAAATGAGCTCAAGCTGGACTATAGAGGGGTTTGTGGTCATGAGATAAAAACCAGCCTTCCTCAGGAACTTGTGAAACCAGTTCTTATCTACTAAAAGGAGTCATTTCCCTCACCTGGGGCAGAAGGAACATAGGCTACCTGTGGGGCTTATCAGCATAGCTCATGCTGGCCTCCAGGCTCCCCCAGTATCAAGTGCTTGTTACACATCAGCTTCTCCCCCCCACACCCACACCCCCCCCCACACACACCCACACACCCCCACACCCACACAATCCCAGCAACTCATGCTCCTCACAATCCATGTGATTTGGCCACCCACTTTCTCTATCTCTAGTTATCCTGGCTCACTGTGGCTTGCACTGTGTGTGTCTGTCTACTCTGTATTTCTGGCTATCATCTTGCTTCTTTTACCATGCTCTGTTGCCTATCTCATGCTATCTCTCTATCTCATCTATTTTTCCCCACCGTCTGGCTGGCCTAGCCCTAGCCATGCCCATGCTTTTCTTTTTCTCTGTTCTCAACTCTTCCAGGCACTTCTAGATGTCCTCTCTCTTATTCATGATAAAACCTTCCCCTAAGGTTGGAGAGGTCATGTCCCCAGTTTCTTTACTGTGCTCCCTTGCATAAAAGCACAAAGTCCCTAAAGTTCTTGGGTTCCAGTCCCAGTTCTGAACCTTGCTGTTTAGATGACCTTGAACATTTTTTTTTTCCCTGTCAGTGCCTTCATTAACAACAAAATCTATTCTTAATGAGGTAATGAGGTGGCTGAAATAACAGGGCTCTCTAGCTAACAGCAAGCTCTACCCAAGCCTAAGACGACAACTGACTAGTGGTCCATTCCCATACTCCTCACTGAACTCCAAACCTGTGCCAGACTGTTTCATCCTAGACAGGGATTCTTCTAGCTCAGTCTTGACAACTGGGGACTTTTCAGATAAAGACATCAAAACTTAGAAGGGTTGGGTTATTTTTCCAAGGTCCCGAGAACCTGGGATTTGAACCTGAGACCCATTGTCTCGTGAAGCTACATTCCTAACTCTGCTAGGGTATGTGTTAGAGCTGATGAGATCTTTCTCCACCCTGGACTGGGAGTCTGCTGCTTCTAGTTGAGGACTGTTAGCAGCAGGGTTTCAAAGGAGTCTCATCTGGCCCCTATCAAACTGGGGAGGGGTGGGGAGGGTTGTGTTTAAGGTTTCATTGTCAGCTTACCAAAGGACAAAAATTTTCAATGCTGCTACAGGGTGACAACGGGTAAGACAGGCTTGTGGAGGCTCTGAGGATAATAGGAAGTGCTTAAGTGGAGCTCTTGAGGTGGGGAATGAACAGCCTTAAATCATTCTTCAAAGCTGCACACAGAGTCCAGGGTTTTAACAGGTCAAATTAGGAATGTCTGAGCTCACACTATTGCCCTGAATTGTCTCTGATGTTCACTGAAAATTAGCAAGGAACATAAAGCTGGAATGAAGTTAGAATCTGGTTCCAAAGATATGATTGACATATATACATATGTAAATTGAACACATATAAGGCCTATAAAAAAAAGATACAAAAAACAAAATTTTAAACTAAAAAAGAAAAACATTCCACACAAATTTATAATCTAGTACAGAGCCATATTTGTAAACTCCCCCCCCCCTCCCCAGGACTAGGGGTTGAATTTAAGGCAGTGGTTCTAACTCTCTCTAATACTGTGACCTTCTAATTCAGTTCCTCACGTTGTGCTGAACCCAACCATAAAATTATTTTCTTGCTACTTCATAACTGTAATTTTGCCACTGTTATAAATTGTAATGTAAGTATCTGATTACAAATGGTCTTAGGTAACCCCAAAGGGGCTGTGATCCATATCATGAGAACTGGTAGCTTAGGCCTTGTGAATTCTAGGAAGCACTCTCCATTGAGCCACACCCTCAGGCAGGTAATATTTTCTTTTGTTACTGTTTGATTTTGAGACAGGTCTTGCTATGTAGTTCAACCTGGTTTTGAACTCTTTACCCTCCTGTCTCAGCCTAGTAAGTGTTGGGATTACAGGTGTGTGTACACAATTTTCAGCTCCCATTTGTGCTGGATTCCTGGGGGCTCCCTCATGGAGTGAGGGCTTGTGGGAGAAGGGCAGGTAAAGGAGAACCACCTTCTGGCCATGCTGGGGCACACCTTTAATCCCAGCACTCAGGAGTCAGAGGCAGAGTCAGAGTCAGAGGCAGGTGGATCTCTGTGAGTTTACTGGTCTACAGAGTGAGTTCCAGGACAGTCAGAGGTATATAATACAAGAAACTCTCCATGAAGAAAAAGAAAAGGAGGAGGAGAAGCAACAAAAACAGCAACCACACCAACCAACTGGCCCTTAGCTAGGGGTTACACACATAACTATGTGTTACATACATAATGCTTTGAACTATAGCTATGCCAGGACTGTCCCAGGGCAGGATATGGTTGGCGGGTACTCGATGAATGATGAGGCTAGACTTGAGGCTTGAGGGAATATTGAAATGGCATGAGATAGGGCTGGGGTAGGGAGAGAAAGCATTGACTATCAGAACAGTTGTCTTCAAGCTAGGAATCCTGGTAACTTGCATGGTGTTTTGGTGAGGGATGCTAGGCTACCTATGTAATGCTCACCAAGGGAGCCACCAGATAGGCTGAGCACAACTTAGTTAAGTAAAGAGTGGTAGCACACACATCTAATCCCAGTTCTTGAGAGCCTGAGGCAGGAGGATGGCTACGAGTCTGAGGCCAACCTGAGCTATAAAATGAGACCCTACCTCAAAAAACAAAACAAAACAAAAGCAAAGCCCCCACACATGACAAAAGCCTCAGTTATGTGTGTCTAATTACATCAATAGGCTGTTTACCGAGCCTTCAGTCTAGTATACACACCTCAGTTTCCTCATCTATATAATGGGGTTATAGCTAAAACAAAACAAAACAGAACAAAACAAAACAAAACAAAACAAAAAAAAAAAAAACCATTCCTTTGGGATTGCCACAAGAATCAGATGAACATCATCATACAGGAACACTTGAAGATATTTCCTGGAACACAGCCATAGTCAACATCAGGACAGATAATACAGTGCATAGGAAACAAACAAGCCTTATCCCTTCCTTAGCTGTAAGCTCACTTCTACAAATGAAAATGACTTCTGTCTGTTTAGTGTGGAAGCTCTTTGTGCCACCCACAGGGTACTCTACACATAGTCAGGTACATGATTCTCTAGGAATGTGTTCAATACTGGAAGAGACTGCTAATTCCATAGCCGGGTAGCAGTGAAGTGGCAGCTCACTTTAGGGGCCTTGGGGCTAAAGGGTTTGCTTGGTCTGTGACTGACAGTCTGGCCGTTAATTAGCAGAGCTGAGGTGTGTGCAGAAATGTTTGACGCTTGCCTCTAGGGCTGGGGAGTAGGACTCTGTTGACCCTAACGGGCTTAGAAGTTCAAAAGATGACAACAGCTCCCTGGTTTGAAATGACTCCATTTACCTCCACCCTTGGGTGATGGCATCTTCAGTGAGTGCCAGTGGAAAAGAAGTTAAAGAGAATGGTGAGAGATGCATCTTGAGAAGTGAGGAAAGGAACTAATGGGAGAGTGGGGCAGAGAGAGCAGGAGGAGACCCGGGGTGAAGACTGCCCATGCTCTCCCCTGCAGGATACACTTACTTTTTCAGGGTCTGAAAGCCACGCTCTTTGAACTGTAGCTCGTGCTGCAGGTGGACCATCTCTCTCTTCAACTTGTTGACCTGGATGGCGGAGGACCACACAGAGGATGGAGTCAGAGGCAGGTGTGGAGCTGCAGGCTGGAGCCCAGAAGCCCCTGCCTGTACTGCTGCTGCATAAGGACCCACCCACATCCCTTGGGCACCATACGTCACAGCACCCTCCCTTTACCCGTGTGGGTCTGGGAGTCAGCATCCCAGCCAGCGTCTCTGTAGGTGCCACCAGCCAGTGTCTACACCAAGGAAACAGGAAGTAACCAGAGGCTGACTGTGACAGTCAGGCCGCCCTGCTTCTTGGCTACGGTTTCTCTCTTGTGCCACTGACCCCTCCTGGCCTCTTCCTGCCTGTTGTGATGAATGGGGACTGCCATAGTTACCTGGGTCACACACAGCTTAAAGCTGGTGATGGGTCTGAGAGTGCTTTGCATGGAGGTGAGAGGCAAGACATCACCAAGAGTCAGATCCCACTTGGAGGCTTGTTTGGCCTGCAGAGTGCTAACAGCCTTTCACTGAGAGCTACTGTAAGTTCTAAGAGACTTCATGAACTAGACCCCGATACACAGTTCTTTCCAAAAATACCTGACACCTAGAAACATGGGGCTCACATTCCAGTATGGGTGTAGTGTGACTAGAGTTAAAAAACAGGTCTATTAGTCCCCGGTATTCCATCCTGCCTCAGGCCACTTCCCCTATTTATGGTTTCATATGTGGAAATTATTCACACCTGAAAGAAACCAGTGTTCAAAATACCCAGTGCACTGTGAACAAACCACCTAACCCTTCTGCCTTAGTTTCCATGTCAGTGCAATGGGGGTAATAACACCTATCTTCCTAAAGTCATCAAGAATAAAGATGATGTAAAGTGAGCAGCAGCTAGGAGGGAGGAAGAGGACATCAAACTAAAATGTCCACAGAGGACCCTTGTTTCCTCAGGCAAGGTCCTTGGTCTCTGCTTGCTCGTCTTTAAAGTGCAGCAGATGGCAATAACTACTTCCAAGGAATGGTGCAAGAACAGTAGATGAAGTGCCCGAAGCTGCATCAGGCACAAGGTGAATGCGTCTACATGGCAACTGTGGTACTGTCGTTAATACAACAACCACTGCTACTATTATCCCGGGCCTTGTTGGTCCTGGCTTTTATGGCCTGGAGGGCTGGCTGGTGGTGGTCAGTGAGGACACTGTGAAGATCCATACCCGGGATTTTGCAGTGGCGATTTCAGCTTTCAGGATCTCAGGGTCATACTTGGAGCTGGATGAAGACCCAGAAGCCACTGCAGGGAAGAAAGAAGTGCATCTCAGTTGAGGAGATACAGCAAAGCTGGCTTATCTAATAGCCTAAGTGAACCCAGAGAGGAAGGACTGAAAACATGAACAGCCTACATACATATCCAACAAAGGGGATTTGTTACATACATATGGTACAGAAAAATGAAAGTACTATTGTTAGGTCTCCAACTCGAAAGTGCAGTGCACATGTGTAGAAAAGACAGTCTTGGTTCAGCTCACATTGGACTATAGGACTGCTAAAGGATGCTTTTAGCTTTCCTCAGGAACCTGTGAAATGGTAAGGTACACTTTCCTATCTCCCCTTCCTCTGGATGAGGAGGCATCTGGCTTCCTATCTACACATGTGTACCAAGGGAACACTAGCTCCCAGACTGTCCTTCCTAGTCTCATGTACTCGTTATGTGTCTCAAGGCCCATGCTAGCCTTCTGGCCCTTCTCACCTCCACTATGCTAGCTCCCAGGCTTTTCCAGATTGCGGCTCACGTCCCTCTCCCTTTATAACAACAAGGTTTCCCCTTGCCCTTACTATTTTCTCATAGATAGCTCTGCCCATGTCCAGTCTGCTTACCCCCAACTCCACCCTGGACTCTTCCAGAAGCTTCTGAATGTTCTCTCTCTCTTATCTACAATAAAACCCTTCCTCCCAACTCATGGAGCAGCCATCTTGCTGGTTTCTTTATCACACCCTTGCTTACGGAAATAACGTGTGCAATTCAAAATCATGACATCGAGAACTACAGAGTGAAATGAGAAAATGTCTGACACTTTCATGAAACCCAGATGACAAAAATGTATAGAAAAAAATCAAATAAGGGATATGTACAGTTGGTAAACTGATACACACACATGCCTTTAAAAAGACTGGATGCTGGGGACATCGCTCAGCTGCTTGCCTGGCATGTGTGAGACCCTCGGTTAACACTGCTGTCTGGAGGGGTGGATGATAAATGAAACTAATTTCCACCTCTGCAATTTTTTTGTCCTTTTCATATTTTCTAACATGAACATCTACTTTTCTAATAAAAATGCTAAAATGTACATTTGAGAAGAAAATACTCATAGTCATACCACCCTAGAACCAATTATCTTTGTTCTAACTCATCTCTTAACATGTAACTATATTCTATCAGGTAGAACTTCACTGCCTTTTAATAGCATTTATGTTGTTGTGGCTTGTGGAAATGAACATACACAGTATATACAGTGTGATACATTTCAAGGGAGAAAATCAGACAAAGGGATATCAGCACATGCCACAGGCTCCCTAACAACCAGAGTCACCACAGACCCAGCTCTGAGCATCCACACTAGTGAGGTAAAAGGGGAAGCATGTTCTCCCTCCCACTCTTGGTCAGTCTGAACACTGCAGTGAGAACCCCAGCTGAGGCCAGGCTTTCCAGGAAGGCATCAACAGTATTGCTGCTAATTTTCAGCATCTGACAGCGACGAAGGGAGAAGTTGCTGTTTGGATTTAGTAAAAATAGTTTCGCAGGGCTTTGAATGAAGTACGAGGAAGGTTCAAGACTGGGGGATGAGAAAAACTGCTCCGTATAATGACAGATGAGGCACCAGTGGGCAGCAAAGCTCTTCAGCAAAGCTCACAGTGATGATCAGGGAGATTGGGTCCTGGCTTTATCAGAAGAGACAAGCAGAGCCTGGGTGGGGACAGGAGGGCTTCGTGGCCTTTGTCTGGGGCATGGAACAAGGACTCAGATGCTCTAGGCGTTTCTTGAAGTTTTCAACTCCTGCCTGCTAATTCTTCAGTGGGGGTTGTGTCTCTGAGGGAATCCTGGCTGCATACAGAGCTGGAAAATGATGTAAGCATATTCTCCAAAGAGGTGCTTCCCAGTATTTTAGATTTACACGGTCTGTTATCCATGGTGGATGGTGAGAACATGATGAAAAGCTTAGGGAAGTTGTCAGTGTGGGGAATAAGAAGGAGATGTATGCGAAAAGGTCACCAGAGGAAGCTGACTATTCTAAGCAGCATGTACTGCCACCCCCACCACAAAGCTGTGCTGCTGGGGACTGCACTGCATTGGGGGGGGGGGAGAGACATTAAGGAGAGTGGCAATTGTCTGAAGACCTGTCAGAAGTGGCAATTCCCAACCCAGGCTGGGCAGAGGTGATTCTGGGGTAAGTCCTTGTGAAATACATTAACATTCCTTGGGTGGGCTTGGAAATTCTGGAAGCAAAGGAAGCCAAAAAAGAACATATTCCTACCAATAGGGCTGTCAGAGACCTGACTTCTTAATCATCGGAGAATTCTTATGGAACACACAATTCATACATAAGGCTGCTCAAATAGAATGCAGTCGGGTGCATTTTTTTTTAAAGGTAAACTTTATTGAGTTTTCTTTTTAAAAAGACTTCCATAAGCCAGTCCTAGTTAAATATCATCATCATCATCATCATCATCATCATCATCATCATCATCATCATCATCATCATCATCCCAGCACTCAGAAGGCTGAGATGAGAGGAGTTTTGAGAGTTCAGGGCGATCCTGAGCTACATTCTGCATTATCCAACCCCCTTGCTTGGAGTATAGGGACCATGCGTTCTGCTTCCATGTGACCTGGGAGAGGTAGATGTGCAGAGCAAGCATCCACAGGCTCCCACTTTATGCTACTCTAGCTCTCTTCACCCCTCCCCTCTCTCCCTCATTTCGGTCCTCTCTTTCTGTACCACCCCCATTATGTTGCTAGAACTTTACTTCTAGTGGCTTCCTGGGACAGGAGACAGGAAGGAAGCAAAAGTTTTGAAATCCCACATGTCTCAAAATATCTTTTTTTCTACACTATACTTAAAGATAGTTTCACAGCTACAGAGTTTTAGGTCGGAACTGGCTTTCCGGAGAAAGGAAAAGGCATTGCGCCTGACTAATTCTGTCAGGCGTGACTGGCGTGAAGTCTGGAGTACCCTGAGTCCTGGTCAGTGCTATGTGACCTGGTCTTTCTCTCTGGATGCCTGCAGGACGTTGCATTGCTCCCGGGGTTTAAAATTTCCCAATGGTGGGTATGCGTATGTTGACTTTCATCCACTGTGTTGAGCACGTCGTGAAGCTTTTCAGTGTAAAAAGCCCCCTCCGGTTCTGCGAAACGTTGCTGAGTTATTTCACGGAGCTCCCATCATGTTTCCTCAGTTCCCGCAGATCATTTTGATTGGAAGAGGCTTTCTGCACCATTGCTCTGTTTTCCCCCCTCGTTGCCAATCTTGCTGTATTTTGGCTCTGTCTCCTAGAAGATTTCCTCAGTTGTGTTTTTCAGCTTTCCAATATAACTGTTACTTCAGCATGTTTTGATTTCTGAAACATCACGTGGGGCTTGGAAGTCTCCTTGGTTTGGAACATAGCCCCCTAGGCTTGTCTCATGGCTGTGCAGCCTCTGCCGAGATGTTCTTCTCATGAGTACTTTCTACCCCGAAGCCTCTCCATGTGTGGCCAGTCGCTATTTCCTCTGCTACAGGATATCTGGATTCTCAGCCGCTGCGTGTGCAAATAGAGGCCAATTCACTTGTTTGTACACTTCGTGGTCCATAACCTTGTTAGGTATCTCACTCAGGAGGCCTCAATGTCTGTGTCTTTTACATTTTTTTTTTCTCTCTTTACATCTCTCTTCTGCCCAGGTCTCCAAGAGTCCTACCCAGCTTGATGGGTGATAGCCTGCCACCAGATGAAACACAGGGTTGAAGTCTCCAAAGCCTATGTCCATGTTCAAATAACAATTATGTTTTAGCAAGGTATGCCCTGGCTTTGAACCTGCCTGGTATCCTCTAATCTTCCAGTTCTGAGAATCCAGCACATACATACCTTTAGTCTTTTTGCCAGGTTAGAGATGGGTAAATCCCTTCTCTGGACCAATAATGGGATGTAGTCTTGTTTGCCTCAGATAATCCTTTGAGATGTTCTCTCTTCATTTCCAGAGAGAGCTGTTGCAGTGCCAAGCTACAAAAGCTACGTAAGTGTAGAGCTGCCAGTTTCCCCGTTTTCTGTCCTTTTTCTGAGTGTCCATCTGCTTTGTAGCCTCCTGATCTCATTGCTGCAGTTATAAAAACCAAACCAAACAAAACCAAACCCACCATGACCTTGAAACCTGGGGAAGAAAACATTTACTTCCCCTGCCAGTGTATAGGGCATCATCCAGAAGTCAGGACAGGAACAAAAGGAGCTGATGCAGGCATGCTCCTTACTGCCTTGCTTCTCATGGCTTGCTCAGCCTGCTTCCTAGGGCCACCAGCACAGGGGTGGTACTAATCACTCATTAAGAAAATGCCCTACAGGCTTGCCTGCAGCCTCATCTTATGGAGGCATTGTCTCAATTGAGGCTCCTTTCTCTCAAGTGACTCTAGCTTGTGTCAAGTTGACATAAAATTAGCCTGCACACTCAGACTGTTAAGCATGTCAACAGGTACTTTTACATACATATAAATCATAGGGTCCCAGTGATTTATTTATTTTTCAGTTGAGACATAAGAGTCTGGAGAGGAGATGGAACATAGCAAGGCTAAAAAGAATCCAGATCTCTAGAGTCTTCGCTTGTTTCAAGCTGTGTGGAACAGGATATAGGCCAGGAACTTTGACATGTGACTTGTCAACTTGGGTTAAATGAATACATGGAATGGAATAAAGGTTTTAAGATCAGACCTGCCTGGGGTCAAGGCACCTGCTACTTTCTGGTGGTGTGCTTCTGGAGGGGGCCTCTTGCCATTCTGGAGCCTCGGTTTCCTTGTCTGTAGGATGATGGTAATAACACTATCTTGTAAGAGGGTGTGTGTAAGTGGAGAAAAGGGTAATTGCTGTGGAGGGGCTAGCTTACCGCTCTCTAGGCATACAGTAGGCACACATTAAATGTCTGTTTCTTTCTCCTTCCCCGTGGGACTAGAGACCACACCAGAGAGTTACACTAGAGTCTATCCCAGGGTATGGCCCCACGCGTGATTGGCACTCACAACAGTTGAGGCCAAATGATGAAATCTTCACAAGCCCCAGCAGGCCATCTGAGTTAGAGGACAGACATGTGGCCTCACTACTCTGTCACCCAAGAAAAGTTGACCTGGAAAGCAAACTTGGCTTATCAAACTGAAAAGATCAAGAGGCCCTGGCCACACCTCCTTTAACTGGGATTCTGGGTCTCATATCTAGCTGACTGACTGACCCCATGGAGGTGGCCTGAAGCTCGTGCAGCTCCTGGGGATGTGTGAAAGAAAGTTCCATTGATGGGCTGAAGAACTGCATCACTTACTTCCTGTCTTTTGCTGAGTGTTTACAGGCAGAGCATTCCCTTTTTGAAATGTGTGATGCTGGATCAGTTTCGGAATTTTTAAATTTTGAAATGCTTGCATATACATAATGAGGTATCTTAGAGATAGGGCCCAAGGAGAAAAAATAGAAAATTTATTCATGTTCGATACGAACTGAAAGAAACTTTATTTATTTACTTATTTTGAGGTAGGGTCTCACTGTGTAGCCCAGGTTAACCTGAAGCTCACTCAATGTGTAGACCAGACTGGCCTTGAACTCACAAAGATCCACCTGCCTCTGTCTAAATGCCAGGATTACAGATATATGCCATCACACCTTGCTTGAAAGTAACTTAGACAGTATTTTAAGTACCTGTGTGCATGACGCAGAACCCACGATACGATATCTCTTACTTGTGGCATCACAGTGCCACTTAAACAATTCCAGATTTTGGAACACTTTAGATTTTGGTTATATAGATTAGGGAAGTTCATCTTATATTCTTGGTGCCATGGGTCTGTTAAAATTTTTTATAAGTAATAATAATTTTATTGATGAATGAACAATGTGATATGTACCATTCCATGCCCTCAATGACCAGTTTAAATCCTATAAAGTCTCTCAGAGGGCAGATCTAATACTATTATTAGATTAATTTTGTGCACGCAGAAAAACAAGACCGAGAACTTACAAGGTTATACAGCTGGCAGACCACTGATCATGCATTTGAAGCCAGGCAGTCTGGTTCCAGCACTGCCTCTGAAAATACTATATGGGATCAGGCAAGGTATATAGCCCATGCCTTTACTCCTAGCAGAAACAGGTGGATCTCTGTTGAGTCAGAGCCTAGCCTGGTCTATATAGTGAGTTCCAGGCCAGCTGGGCTACACAGTGAGAGCATACTTTAAACATGTATTTCAGCATGCATTTAATAAACTAGACATCCCATAAATGTCTGTAATTCCAGCTCTGAGGTATCTAAAGCCCTCTTCTGGCCTCTGCACACACAGGCATACCCCTTCCCCCATCCATACACATGCATACATACATGCATGCATGAATACATTTTCATGGGCACACATACACAAATTAATTAATTGGTCTTAAAAAATCATTAACTGTCTGGGCAGATAAAATGGGCTGTCAAGTCTGTTGAGCTGTCCTTTTGCTTTCAAGATGCACTGTGGCACATGGGTATCCATAGTATACAAGTACATAAAAAAAATGTAAAGTGTAAATCCTCTCAAACTACCTTGGGAGCTTGAATGGAGCCTCATTTTAGCCACGGAGTTAGGTGTCAATGAGGATATTTACTTAGCCATTAACATGTTTCTAAGGAAATTGTACTAGGTGCTTTCCCTAGACCACTGGCTTTCAATGGGAGCCAATTCGCATTCTGTGACACACCGAGGTGTCTGGAAATGTTTTCATTTGTTATAACTTTCAGGGAAGGGACACTGCTGGTACCTGATGGAGACCAGAAGGATGCTGAATACCCTTCCATATGCAGGGCAGCCTTAGAGCCTGCTCATAATGTCAATAGCTCTGTGGCTTAAAGTCTTGCTGTGGACTCATCAGAAAAATGCTTTACTTTTTTTTTGGGTGTGTGTGTGTGTATAGGGGGGTGAGACAGGGTTTCTCTGTAGCTTTGGAGCCTGTCTTGGACCAGGTTGGCCTTGAATGCACAGAGATTCACCTGCCTCTGCCTTCTGAGTGCTGGGATCAAAGGCATGCGCCACCACAGCCCAGCATGAAAAATGCATTGTTAACATCTTCACAGTTAGACATAAAGTGTTTGCGAGTGGTAGATATGGTCTCCTGTGGTCAGTGTCGTGGCAACAGACATGCACCCAGGCCTTCTGAGAACAGCTTCCCATGGCTGCCATCACCATGCAGGTTTTCTCATGAGACTCTTTATACTCTTACTGCACTTTACTCTTTTCCCCATCTCACCTTTAATTTGATCAAGTTCCTATCCACAAATCCAAGAATTACTCGGTGAATACTGACAATGTCCTTTACCTAGATCACGCAGGGTTTTGTCTATTTTGTGGTATTGGAGACAGAACCCAGGGCTTGCACGTGTTAGACAATCACTCTGTCATTAAGTTCTATGTTTCTCCATTCCTTCTTTAAAATTAGTTCTGGGCCTGGTGGGATGGCTCAGCTGATAAGAACACTGACTGCTCTCCCAGAGGTTCTGAGTTCACTTCTCAGCAAGCATATGGTGGCTCACAACCATCTATAATAGGATCTGAAGCTTTCTTCTAGCAAGCAGGTATACATGCAGAGCACTCATACATAAAATATAAATGAATAAATTAGTTCTGAGGAAAAAAAAAATGTCATTATACAGCCCAGACTAGCCTCAAATTAGCCTCTGGAGTAGCTGGGATTTTGGGCATGTTCTACCATCCATGACTAGATACTCCAGCTTTTAACATTTCTTTATCATTTATCACTCCTTCTGCCTGGTTAGGAGTGTGCTTAGTTCACAGGAGCTCTTCAACATGGCTGGGGATATAGCATGCGTCTAGAGTACACAAGGTCCTGGGTTTGATCCCCAGCACTGTTCAGCCCCACCTCATTACCCTAAAAAGCAACAAAAAATAATTCAACAAATGATGGTAGAAACACTAGCAAAAGCTAAAAACACATAGCATATTCAAAGTCATCAGTGTCATCAACATCTACTGATCGTCAGCTTGACACCATAGTTTTTGCCACACCTTTTTGCCTACCCCCAAGAAGCTTCTTCAGCCTTTTAAAATCTAGACCAATTATCTTGCAGACTAGTCTATATTATGGACATATCTGGCTGTGTTCATGAGTAAATAGCTTCTGATGAAAGAGTATTGTGTGGGCACCTCTATAAATCACCCACCTCAAAGGTCTTGTGATACCAACTGGCTATTTACTGGTGATGTTACTTCCATCCCATATATAAAGGCCAATAAAACAAATCTTATCTCCAATAAAAAAAGAACATTTGACAGTCTAAAATTCGCAAGTGATTTGTGGGTTATTATTTTGGTACTATATAAGCATTCTATCACCCCCCAAAAGGAAAATATATTTGCCAGCTT
Source organism: Cricetiscus sungorus (assembly GCA_030556225.1). Taxonomy (NCBI): domain Eukaryota; kingdom Metazoa; phylum Chordata; class Mammalia; order Rodentia; family Cricetidae; genus Cricetiscus; species Cricetiscus sungorus. Next base: position 17,701,944 of record JANBXA010000069.1, read on the forward strand.
TCAAACAATGGAGCTTTAGAGAGAGGAAAAACATCAACTTTACCTTCTCAAGCCTCAGTTTCACTGACAACAGTAGTATCTCAATTTCAGGACCGTGGCAATGATATAATACTGTGTGCTGAACCCCAAAATTCCTATATAAAAGCCTTAACCTTCAAAATGATGGGGGTTTGGAGCCAGGGGCTTTGGAAGATAAGCAGGTCTAAGTGTCTAGCATGTCATTGGTTAATGATGGCAGGACTGGGAAAGTGAGTGGCTCAGCTGGGCTGACTCCAGCCTTGTAGCTGAATGAACCTCCCAAATCAAGGGCATCACAATCAAGCCACAGATACCCAGACACCATGGTCACATGGTTATCCCTACTGCCTGGCTCACACTCAAAGTGGCAGAGATGACAGATGGGTTTGCATGTTATAACTATCTCTCACTAGCTGTAAGACCGTGGACACATTATTGATCCCAAGCCTTGGTTTCCTTATCTGTTAAGATGGCTATTAATAGTACTTTAATTAACATTTGAGTTGAATAGAAGTGCCATGAACATTGTTGGAAATACCATAAACAGAATGTAGGAATGTTCCTGGTATGTAATAAATATTCAACAAACACAGTAAATATTTGACTAGTAAAGTAGCGGCATACCAGATGTAGAGTCACATGTCTATAATCCCAACTATTAGGTAGAACAGGAGAACTCCAGTTCAATCCTACCTTGGGCCTTATCCCTGTCTAAACAATAGCAACAACAGCCGCAACAGAGTGGTAAAAGAAAAAATTTCTATCCCTAAGGATCCTTGGCACTAGGTAAAAAAGACAGGCGGACCCAGCCTGGCTTGGTTTGCTTCTGTGACACCAGGTTAAATAAGGAAGGCAGGAACCCTACCTGTATAAGACACCTGTATAAACACCACCAACCTATAGTGTAAGCAGATGTGCTGTGAACTGTACAATGACAAATATCCACAGAGCTGAGGCTGGGGAAGGGGCTTTTGACAAAGCTGTCAGAGAAGCCCATTTGGTGGTGATGGCCCAAGAGATAAGGCTTGAAGAGTGAGAAGGTGTTTGTCTTGCGTTCAAGGTGTTCGTCTTGCGTTCTAGGAAGTGTGAGTGCAAATGTCCTGTTGTAGAAAGTCGAGGGGAAAGCTGGAGAACGGGGTGGGAGAGACTTAGTATAACTGGGCGTCTCAGTGAATGGAAACCTGGGATGAGTCAAGGATGTCTGCAGGGATTGATCACACAGAGCTTTGTAGGCTTGTTTTAAAGCTGTAGTAAAAGTGTTTAAAACATAGGGTAGGGTGGAACTCACTTGGTAGAATGCTTTCTCAGTATACACGAAGCTCTGGCTCTATCCTCAGACTGTATCGAGCAGGCATAGAAATGGCACACATAACCAGGTGGTAGTGGCACACAACCATAATCCCTATGATGAGGAGCTCAAGGAAAGCCTTGTCTACACAGCAAGTTAGAGGCCACTCTAACTCTGTCTCATACCAGTGAAGGGCACTAGCAAGATTGTTCAGTGGGTGAAGATGCCTGCCACCAAGCCTGAGGTACTGAGTTCGATCCTTGAGACCCACATCATGGAACAAGAGACATGTTTTGCAAATTGATCTCTGACTTCCCCACATATACCATAGCATGTGTGTGCCTACATACACATACACACACAAAATAAAATTAAAGTGAACACAGTGCTGGGTGTGCCTTTAATCTCAGGGGGCAGTGGCAGGTAGATCTCTGTGAGTTAAAGAACAACCTGGTCTATATGGAGAGTTCCAAGCCAGCCTACATAATGAGACCCTGTCCCCAAACCAAAATTCAGGGCCTAGAGAGATGGCTTAGTAGTTAAGAGCACTTGCCATTCTTGCAGAGAGCCCAGGTTCATTCTCAGTACCCACCTGGTGGATCATAACTGTCTGTAATTCCAGTTCAGGGGATCCAATGCCCTCTTTTGACTTCCACAGGCACCTGGCATGCACGTGGAACATATACATACATGCAAGCTAAACACTCATATACATAAAAGCAAAGTTTAAGAAAGGAAACAAAAACCTTAAAACAGCAACAATAAACACACACACACACACACACACACACACACACACACGCACACACACACACACAATGTAAGATTGCCACTGTAATTATTTCAAAGCACACCATTCACAGCATTAAGTATATTCCTGCTGTTGTAAAGGTGTTATCACCCATCATTGTTAGCCACGGCTAGGACTTTTTTTTTATCTTCCCAAAGCAAAATTTGTGCCTGTTAAATAATTCCCTGCTCCCCATTTCCCATGGCCATGGATGAGTTTTAAATGAAAGGATATGGAACCTGCTTAACATTCCAAACTGATTATAAATGAAATGAATGAAACAAAGTGTAACTGGCAAATTAATTGTTGCTTAGCACAGAAAGGAGTGGGGTGCTGGGAAGACGGCTCGGCAGGTAAGAGCACTTGCTATGCCATCGAGAGGACCTGAGTTCATATCCTCAGCACTAATGTAAAAAGCCAGGCACAGCTGTGTGTGTCTGTAACCACAGCAATGTGGGGAGAACATGTAGGAGAGGAAGATCGCTGGGGCATGCTGGCCACCAGCCTAACTCCAAGGAGAGACCCTGTGTCAAGGGAATAAATGATGAGTGACAGAGCAGGATAGCCAACATCCTCCTCTGGCCTCCACATCTATGCATGAGTGTAAGCATCAGCACATACATGTGCACACACACAGAGAACAAAAGAAAGAAAAAAGTATGGCGGTTTGCACAAGGAATGAAGGGAGAATGGGGACAGATTTAAGCACTGACACTACAGAGAGTACTCAGTACACAGTCCCTCTGTAGTGGTGGGGGATGCTGGCAATGGCCCCAGCAGCAGGAGGTACTCACAGCTGACCTGGGAGCCCAGCTTATGCTCCCAGACGGCATGTAACTGCTGATACTCCTGCTGTGCCAGCTCCAGGCGCTGCTGCTTCACTTGGTAGATCTCCTTTTGTGCACTCAGAGCCTCCTGGGCCACCACCAGGTAATCCTTCAGCATGTGCTCTTGCTCCCGCCGCCATTGCACCCTGGGGTCCTCAATCTGAGTGGTCTCTGAAATAGATCCCGAGGCCATATGTCAGCACTATGCACATACTTACTGGGTTGGTTTGTGGGCTACAGAATCCACCACTGGAAAACGAAAAGTATGATGTGCAGAAACTCCCAATAAATGTAAGTGGGTTAAACTTACTACATGGCAAAGAAGTTCCATAGGGATTAGTCACACAACCAAAAAATAAGTCAAGATCATGTTTTAAACAGAACGAAAGAAGAACATAATAGAGGTTCAAGGCCATCTGCTATGACTCAGTATAAAAGGAAAGGAAAATCACTAATCAGTTCTAAAAGATATGAACAGACACCATGCACTCTGTTAGCAATATAAAGTACAATCATATAATAATATAAATTAGAAACATAGACATAAAATATTAATGCCCTTGACTAATAATTCCTCCTATATTCATTTATCATAAAAATAATTTTTAAAATTCAGGAGGAGATACGAAAACGTGACTAACAGCAGGCATACATTTAATGTTACTGAGCCAATAGCTGCTCTAGGTGCTTTATATGAACTCAGTTCTCCAGTCTTTGTCTTAACTTTACAGAATTGACTCTGACCCTACTTCCATTGCACAAAATACACAACTAAGACACAGAAAGGTTAAACAACTGCTTCAAGGTTGTACAGGAAATTTTGCCTGAAAAAAAAAAAATGCATTCAAATCTTCCATTCATATTCTCATCTGCTGGCTTTTAAAGAATTATTTTTAGTGATGCATATGTGTCTATCTGTGTGTGAGTATATGTACATGAGTTTGAAAGTCTGCACAGGCAGGAGTGAGTCGTAAGATCCCCTGAAGCTGGAGTTATAAGTAATTATGAGTTGGCAGGCTCATGATGATGCTGGAAACCAAACTTAGGTTCTCTGCAAGAAGAGAACAGCTCAACCTGAACAAGGAGGAGCTCATGGGCTCCTGTCTGATAGCTGGGAAGTCAGCATAGGACCGATCCAGACTCCTGAACGTGGGTGTTGTTAGGAGGACTGGGCAGTCTATGGGCTCTCTGGTAGTGGATCAGTATTTATCTCTAATACACGAATGGACTTTGGGAGCCCATTCCACATAGAGGGATATTCTCTCAGCCTAGACACATGGAGGAGGGCCTAGGCCCTGCCCCAAATGATGTTGCAGACTTTGATGATCTGCCATGGAAGGTCTCACCCTCCCTGGGGAGCAGAAAGGGGACAGGATGAGGGGGCAAGGGAGGAGGGGAGGGTGAGGGAACTGGGATTGACATGTGAAAGAAAATTGTTTCAAATCTAAATTTAAAAATATTATCATTTAAATCAAAAAAGAAGAACAGAACAACTCTTAGCTGCTCAGTCATCTCTCTAGGCATTGTTGGGCTTCTTGTGGTAAGAGTCCTTGATATATTCTTAATGTGGGTGCTATGAAAACATTTTCTTATTTTCTTTGGTGTGTGTGTTTCAAAATGTTTTCTCCTACTTGATTTTCCTTCCTTTTCTTCCAACCCCTGCAACTCTTCTTGACTTCCTGGTCTCAAGAAGTTCCCCATCTAGTCTCTATAGTATAGAACTCTCACTTCTTAGCATTTTAGCTAAGATTAATTAAAATATCTAATGCTGAGACCAGACACATGCTATCACACCAGGCTTGGGATTTTGCCTGTGTTTTCTCATTTTAGCTTTTATGTACAGGGCTGTGGCCCATTTTGAATTAGTTTTCCCATATGGGGTGAAGTAGGGATAGAAGTAAAGAGTTATCTCTCCTACCACATTTCCATATGGAAAGCAATTGTGCCAGCAACTCTTGAGGTCTATTCTTTGTGGCACCAGGTACTCAGAAGCTCCCTTGATGGGGTCATGTTAAATGTTGTTGGTTCAGAACTAGTCATTCTGTAAAGTGGCCCTCCCACAGCCCAGGCCTCCTGCTGCCATGGCTGTGTCTCACAGAATAACGTCCTACTTGGGCAGGTTCTTCAAGATCATCCTGGCTAACTATATTTTTCAGTTCTTGTTTTCACTAATGTTATACATGTTGTTGACATGTAGAAAGGTATGACACAGTTGGACAGTGAAGCATACTACAAAGTGTACTACTGAAAACATCATTCCCTGTCCTTTCTTCCGCGCACATCTCCCCACAGAAAGGCAGCCACCTCAACAGTCTTTCAGTTTACTGCAGTTATCTTAGAGAACCACTTCACCCCCGCCACCTTATGTCCCAGATCTCTGCCTATACACACATTCTCCATGCAAGGATTGCAACTACGACACTCGGGAACTTTGCATCCTCTTGTTCCCTCACCTCCCCGCTTTCAGTTTTAGGCAGATCCTCAGTATGTGCCCACCACTGGCCTTGACCTCACTTTGCAAATCAGGCGAGCCTGGAACTCAGAGGTTCTCACCCTCTGTCTCCAGGGTGGTGGGATCGAAGGTGTGTGCCACCACACCCATCCCCTCCTGCTTCTTACATACACACCACACACCTGCCTTTCACGTACAGCAAACACATCCACAAAGTTAACAACATAGCATTTTCTGACAAGGTAGCAACATAACAACATAAAGAACAACTGTTTTAAAACAGTTTAACATCTGGGGCAATACAATTAATGATGCAGAGAATTACAAATTAAAACTAGCCAAGTAAGTCTAAACCTGTGGGGGGGATGAATTAAAGAGAGAGAGAGAGAGAGAGAGAGAGAGAGAGAGAGAGAGAGAGAGAGAGAGAGAGACCCCTGAGCTGGATTTGAACTGAATTTCTCTCCTTGAGGACTAGCTTTAATGGTACCAGAAGGCACATGAAAACTTCCAAAAGAGGGAAGCAACCAACAATGCTACCCAGCTATGACTCCTACGAAGCACAGCAACGAACAGCATAGCATGCTAAGCCTAAGGGTGCAGTAGTGGCACACACCTTGGTGGTAACCAACAGCTCTCTAATTGGACCTGATCAACAAGCCATGTCTGTTATTGGAAACCTACTTAACTACTCAGTGCTAGTGAAGTCATGGTTATTGGAGGAGGATCTACAAGCACTAATTTACTAAACCAGCATAACCCCTAAGAATAATATATAAACATGTGTCATTATACCCAAGGAAAAGTGTAGTCTTCACTCCTCATCAAGGAAATTTCTTTCTGCAACACATGGAGACTGTTTCAGAAAACCACAACCAATCAAAATGCAGAGCTGTGGAGCCCAATCCCAGTGGATCTATAAAACACTCCTGTACCTACTGGCTCAGGGAAGAGGGGGTGGAAAGATTGCAAGAGCCAGAGGATCAGGGAGTAGTTTTCTGTGATGTAGTAATGTGAGAAACGATACCCATAAAATCTCATCAAAATGACTGGCCAAACATGAGCTGTACAAGGATGTCACCAATGAATATGCAAATAAGGAGAGAAGGCCTTAACCCTACACAAAGAAGTACAGGCAATGAGGAATGCTGGACGTGGAAAAGGCAGTCTTCTCTGGGAAAGAGCACACCAACTGGATGTCCTGGTTAGCCTTGAAAACATACAAATAACAGTATGTGGACTGAACAGGTTATATTTAGGAATAGGTGTGTGTGTATATACATATGTGTGTGTGTGTGTGTGTGTGTATGCACAACTAACAATTAGCCCAAAAAAGGGGCATGAAATTGAAGGTAGGAAAGGGAAAAGCTACAACTAAATTTAAATCTCAAAAGAAAATAGAAATGAAAATAGCCATAAAGTGAAGAAGGTTGAAGAAAACAGTACCTAATGGCTGGTGGAAAAATATATTGATACAGACCTTTGAGGATACTCAATCTAATAATATATACCCAAAGTTCCCAAAGGGTTTTTAATCTTTTAAAAAATATTTGTGTCTAATGTGCATGGGTGTTTGCTTGCATGGATGACTGCATCACATGTGTGCAATACTCAAGGAGACCAGAGGAGGGAGGCAGATGCCCTGGAACTGGAGTTATCTGGTTGTGAACTGCCATGTGGATGGTGGGGGGGATTGAAACTGGGTCCTCAGGAAGAGTAGCCAGTACTCAACCACTGAGCCATCTTTTTAGTCCCTGTTTCCATCTTTTGACTTCATAGTCTCATATAGTTTGTGTCTTGGTATCCACAGGAACTGATTCTGAAATGACCCACAGATGCAAAATCTACTGATGTTCAAGTCCCTTATATGACATAAATATTTATAATAATTCACCTACACACTCTTCCCATGTACCTCAAATCATCTCTAGATGATCCCTAATACCTAATGAACACCAAGATAACTCTGCCAAGAGTTGTTATCTTGTATTATTTAGGGAACAACAAAGGGAAAGCCATATCGTTGGTTACGGACACAATTCTCTCCAAGTACTTTCAGCCTCAGGTTGGTTGAATTCACAGATATAGGATTCATGGATACAGTGCTGATGCTAATATGACACAGACACCTTTAGAAAATTATCACTGAGGAAAGAAAATGATGAGTCTTCCTCTGTGTATAATACAAACAAGGATGGGGAAAACTCTAAGGGTTAGCAATAGGGGCAATGTGGTACCTTTTTTTTACATATGTCTGCATAGGATGTACCAGTGTATTTAAAAATAGCCAATGTGAACGTCCTTCAAATACTCAGGACAGACTGAGGAGGAAAAATCAACTCGCCTAGGCAGGATGTACACAGTCAGTGGGAAACCGAATGAAACACAAAACAATGTGGGTTGTGTTTTGGAGTTCTTTGATCCTTCTGTTCAATTTCTCCATCTCCCTTCAGACTAAATCTAGTTAGGCTTTTGTTCCCAGCCCTTGTCCAAAGCTGCTCTCCAAAGTCCAGGTCACCAGTATCACCTGGATAGCTAAATCTATTGGCCAATTCTCAGTTCCTTTATGTCACACGGCTGATGGCCATCTTCCCGGGCTTCTCTTGGTTTTTCCTCCCACCTCGTGGCCACTCCTCAGGCACTGCTGACTGCCCCCTCCCCACCCTTTCCAAGCCCGAAGCCCCCATGTCGTTCTGTGGTCTCCTCCTGTCATGATCTTATCCATCTTCATGTCTTTGTTATCTACCTGCCAACACCTCCCAAATGTTCACCTTTACCTTCAGCCCATATCCTTTTTCTAGACTGCACTAAACTGGCCAGCCACCTACTCCAGGTACCTGAGGCTTGACATTTCCAAGTAAAACCTTTTCTTCCTTCCTTAACCGACTCCATCCACATTGTGGTGTCTGTCTTCAGTCAGTGGATGGCAACTGTAGCCCTTCTTTGCTCACGTCCAAGGAGGGTTCTTCTGGCCTTTTTCTTTCCTGCTTAATGGAAGCCATCAGGGAGTCCTGGCTTGTTCCAAGCACTTCACACGGGACTCCCTCTTTGATGCTTGCTTTAGACTGCTCTTAAAGCAGTCAGATTGGCCCTTGATGACCTAAGTCACCTCAAGCAGTTTGCATGTTTACAGCTCCGATGACTCCTTTCCTACCTCAGATGTCAGCTTTTCATGCTCACCTACCTCCTTTCGTTCCCCAGCGCTCCTTCTCTTCCTCATTCTTTGTGCCCTGCACATACACACTGCTTTGCTAACCCCAACCCCAACCCTGAACAAATGGAATGAATGTGATCAGGCCTCAAGGCTGTGCTCTCTCTGACCTCTGAAACAGTTCCTTCCAGGTTAGGTCAGGTCTTCCCCCAAGCCCAGGTTTATGACGGAAATCATCACTGTTCATTTCTTTCTCGCTCCCCTAGATCTATCCCAGCCTACCTCAGTTCCCAAAGTCTGTTCTCTCCTCCATGGGGCAGAACGTTTTCTAACATACAGCATCATCTACCAATGATGTTTATTTTCTGTCACTCCTCTTGAATAAAATTTCTGTAAGGGCAAAAAAACCCCTTAAGACATTTTGTAGTCTTGTGTATCTATCCCTAGCTCCCAGAACAGGCAGTTAGCTAATGTTTCTGAATGAATACAAGCTGGATTGTGAATTATAAGCAAACTCTTCAGTTATAGAGTCTATAATTCCTTGATGGTTTTTTTTTCTCCCCCCTCCCCCACTTGTTTGAGGCAGGGTCTTTTTATGTATTGCTGGCTGGCTTCAGCCTTAAGACCCTCCTGTCTCAGCCTCCCTAGTGCTGGGCTTACAGGACAACATTATGTCTGTCTCATGATTCTGCGCTGGTTTATAGTATGTCAACACAATCTAGAGTCATCTGGGAAGAGGGGACCTCAACTGAGGAACTGCTTCCGTAGATTAACCCGTCGGAAAGTCTGTGGGGTTATTTTTGTGATTAATGATTGGTGTGGAAGTGCCCCAGCCACTGTGAGAGGTGCCCTCCCTGGGCAGGTGGTCCTAGGTCATATAAGAAATTCTCTCAACAAGCCATGGGCAACAAGCCAGGAAACAGTATTCCTTCGTGATCTCTGCTTGTTCCTGCCTTGAGTTCCTTCCCTGGTTTTACTTCATGAGGAACTTGTAGGCTATAAGCTGAAATACTTTCTATCCTGCAAGTTGCTTATAGTCATGGTGTGTTACAGGAACATAAAACAAACTAAGACAGACTTGAAGAAGAATTTTGACCAAGAACAGCACATATAAGTAAAAATTGTTCCCATTCCATGGTTCTGAATGGCTAAGCCTCAATAGCCCCCACTACCCAAACCCTTGTATTTGTCTCGATATTGCCACCTACAGATAGGGTATCTTCCATCCAACAAGACTGCTTTTGAGTCAAAGGAAAACCAGTAGCATTTGAGCTGGCTAAATGTCCAGGTAACATTCTTCCTGGTTGGTTCCATTTCATTACCCCTCTGTGCATATGTGTGTGCTGGGTGCATGCGCATAACACACACACACACACACACACACACACACACACACACACACACACCACTTCTGCCATCATTCCCTGGAGAATTAACTCCACAGCCTGCTACACCCTCCTCCCTTCTATTCCCTTAGCAGGCTCTCAGAAGAAGCACCTTAAAATCCCACTCCTGCCACGAGATTTTAATGAGGGGGATGCTCTCAGCAATTAGAAATAGGAAAGGACTGATTAGGGCTCCAGCACATCAGCGTTTAACCCAGCATCTGATGCAGCCCTCCAAGCATTAACCTCATTCCCCATACACACTCAATTAGGCATATTTACTTCTCATTATCCAGTGCACAATCATGAGTGCTAATAAAAACCTTTGCTATCCCCAACAATGCCATTAATGCTATTAGCTGTCTCTCGGATACTCTCCTAAGCTTTGTTGCCAACAACAGTCTGCTCATTCATCCAGTTACTCAAGCATTCACTCATACATACCCTTCTCTGTTAGCAAAGGTTAAATGCTCATCTACTGTGTACCTTGGTGGGCAAAGGCTTGGAACTAGATAGATTTAGACATAGTAACTTCCCCAGAAGACACAGCAATAGTAGGCAAAGAATATTTAGAAGAGGAATTGGATGACCAGAAGTACAACTCCATTCTTTGGTATTAGTTCAAATTCCAGCTCAGACATGCCTTCTCCTTTCCCCCTTGTCTGAAATGGGTCCAAGATGGTCATGGGGGAAAAAAATCACTATGTAGTCCAGTTGACCTCACTAGTGCTGGGATTACAGGTGTCCACCATCTGTAATAACATGCCATGTTATATCTCTGAGCCACCTACTGCTATCTCTAAATCTCAATGAGATGAAGATGATCGCCCTAATACCCCACAGGGTCCAAAGCAGCATTGAATAAGACACTGTCTATTGAGCGTCTACCACAGCACTTGGAACAGAATCCATACTTAAAATGAAAGGTCAGTTAGGAGTTAGTGCCCTGTTCTCAGCCTTCAGAGGTCACCAGGGACATCTCATTCCCTGTCTTCTTCCTCTGGCTTGAAAGGATAAAGAGGATCTTATGGTTCTACAGACACACCAAGATAGGAAAACTCTGTCCCTCGGCACACCATTTCAGAGGACAAAGATGGTCTTGGCTAAGAGGATGCACACAGCGCCTCTCCTCAGCTGGGAATCTCTTGTCTTCCTCCATAGGATAGACAATATGCATCTGCCTTTCCTAACTAGTTCCTCCATCATGGTCCCAGAAGGAGAAAGTGACAGTAGGAATATTCATCTTAGATCAGAACACTGTGGCCATGGGAAATGGAAGTGGGCTAATCTTCTAAGGTCATACGTGTGTCTATATTGCTCAAGGCTCACTGGGGCTTCAGATGCTTGAATATGATAATGTGCATTTATTTTTTTAATGGGAAGACACCCACCCATGAACATAGGCTTATGGAAAAATATGCATATAAAACATATACAAACACACGATTGGAAATATTTGAAATAACACAGAAGAAATCATCAGCAATGTTGCCACTAAAATCAGGAAGCTGGATGGAGCTAGATCATGAGAGAAGTTTCAGATTCTATTAAAAACCCTTCTGAACTGTTGTTTTCACATGAGCATACATTATCTATCTATATCCACACTGACATCTCTAAGTCTACATTAAACAAAACACAATCTGCCTTTTAAGACTCTGCTGGGGCTTCTTCCAGATTGTGGAGGTGGGTACAAGAGAGGAGGGGATGGGCATGGGGATGGGGTCTGGAAAACAGCAAAGAACTTACTGGTATTGTGGTCTATGAAGTAATCGCCAACCTGTGGGTCATATGCTTCTTCCCATCCTAGCGGCAACTCATCGCTAATGCAGTCAGCAAAGGTAAGTGGTTTGGTGTACCTGGCAAGGAAGATGAGAAACACATTCTATCAGCTTGCAGTCCCCAATACTCCTGTGATTTGCCGTTTTTTTCTGAACTCCCTGCCTCTACTGACTATTAACAGATCCAGACATTCTGCACTACAGCTTTACCTCTGATGGCACTGTGTTAATAGGAAGGTGAAGTCATTCTACAGTAGCATCCATGAAAGGCTACCCCAGGAGGGAGGCAGAGAATGTGTATTTTGGTTCTAACATTTTTGCCGCTAACTTGGTAGTGACTTCAGAAAGTCGTCTTTCTGTCTGGACCTTGGGTTTCTGCATCTCCAATTGATAGTTCTAAGGCCAAGTCTTGGCTTCGTGACTTGGAGTCCAGCCCCCTCTGGCTTTTCCACCTGCAGCTGGCTGGCCCACCCCACTCTGGTCTTTGTCCTGGCTTTGTCATGTATTTGTCATGCCCATTTGCCCTTCGAAAAGCTGGCCTCCTGCAAGCTCCAGAGAAACAGACGCCCCAGCCCCAGGAGTCTGGCCAGCCAGCCATATTTATTTGCTGATTGAGTTGGTTCCCAAATGCCTGCACCTACTGCTAGCTCTTCCCAGCCAACCCTGGCTGAACTGATTATTTGGCAATAATAACTCCCTAAGGCCCCATCTCACAGGGTGTGAACTGGCGGTAATCACCAAGTCTTAGTGGCTAAATCAGACAGATAAACAAATCATGCAACTGAAGCAGCAAAGACTTGTCAAGGCTGGAAAACTGTACCACACAGCATTTGTTCAGGGTTTCAGCCAGAGAACAGGAAGTCGGGGAAACTAACACGTGGGACCAGTGGTTCCCCAAGACCACTTCCAAGTCTTTCCAGTGCTGCCTTTGTCTAGAAAAACCACATGTTAGCAATCAGGCCCATGTGGAGGTCAGAGGATAATTTTTGGTTGTCATTTCGAGTCTACAACAGGGTCTCTTTTGTTTTCTGCTACTGTGTGATCCTCCTGTCTCTGACTGCCATCTTGCAGCAAGGGATTGCAGATTTGTGCCACTGCTGGATTTCAGAGAAAGAACTCAGGTGGGTGTTGTACAGCGAGCACTTTTATCCATAAAGCCATCTTTCTGACCCTAAGACACTCATTCTAATATTCCTTTGTTCTTGCCTTTTTCCTCGTTCCAATTCTGGAAGCCCTGAAGATTCTGCTTCACCCCCCCCCACCTTCAACAGACTGGCAAGCTGGGGTACAATGGGACAGGAAGGGTAATGACTATCTCTTTCTTAACCTGGATGATTGCTCTCTTCCTAAACTGCAGCTGCAGGCTTGTGTGTTAGAGGCTGGAGCCATAAGGAGGTGAGACTTAAGGAGAGGTCCCTCCTCCCATCACTAGAGGTGTGTCCCTGAGAGGGAAAGAATGGGACGCTAGCCTTTTCCTCCCATCTCTTGCTTTCTGGCCACAAAGTGAGCAGTTGTGCTCTGTCCCATACTCCTGTCAAGATCTGTTGCCTCACCACAAGCTCAAGGCAAGAAAGTCCCTCAGTTATAGACCAAAGCCCCTACCTAGTATGGTGATCTGTTATGAACCCTTTCTCTATGTATGCCCATCTTTGCAGACATTTGATAGAGAGATGAAAAGCTGACTAACAGTCCAATCTAAACCAAACTTAAAATGACATGGGGATAAAGAGACACTGTGACACTGAAAAGCCCCTGGCCAACAGGACAGTGATGTGCTCACCGGCCTGCTTCACTCTCAAGGTTTCAGAGGCTTTGGTTAATAATTCACTGCTGCATTGTGGGAGACTATTGTCCATGAGACTGGGGCCAGTGGTACATTTTTATATGCAACAAACTAAGAACTATCAAATAAGCATCCACTAAGCATTGTTCTTTAGTTGAGTGAGTTGGATAAGAACTTAATCTCCCAGAGCCTCGGAATTTTTCATCTGTAAAGTAGAAACTAACATAACTCCTTAGGTTGTTGGATAGGTTAAACATGATCGTGTTTGGAGCTAAAACATGTAATTCAAAGGCTGTGGGAGACAGTACAAAAGTTAAAGGGTTTGCAAGATGATCAGAATTTAGCTCCGCAAAACCTACAAAATGCAAGGCGAGTGTGATAATCCACTTACAGTTTCAGCTTTGGAAGGTGGAGGCAAGGGATTCCTGGGGCAATAGCTAGTGAGACTATTCATATTGGCAAGCTTTGGGTTTGACTGGCAGTGTCCCTCAAAGAATAAGGTAGGAGAGCGATCAAGGACAAGTCCTAATATCAATCAACGTTGGGCCTATGTACATAAGTGTACCCATATACATGTGAACACACACAGAAGGGGAAACGGAGGCTAAAAAGGCCATAATAGTCTCTTCATTTGTTCATTTTGACAGAGGATTCACTAGGCTGGCCTCAAACTCTTAGAATTTCCGCCCCCAGCCTCCTGAGTGCTCCGATTATAGGTTTACAACAGTATACCTGGTTAAAAGGCTATCATAATCTCAAGAGAGCTGGAAAGGAAGAGGAAGAGAGAAGGGGGAACGGAAGTATGGCAGTTTGGATATAATTGGCTCCCATAATCTTATAGGGAGTGGCACTATTAGGAGGTGTGGTTTTGTTGGAGTAGGTGTGGCCTTGTTGGAGGAAGTGAGTCACTGTGGGGGCAGGCTTTGAGGTTTCCTGTGCCCAGGACATCACCAAGTATGTCAGTTGACTTCCTATTTCCTGCAAGCCAAGATGCAGCCAACATCATGTCTGCCTGCCCATTGCCATGCTACCCACCATGATGATAACGAATTGAACCTCTGAAACAGTAAGCGAGCCACCACAATTAAATGTTTTCTTTGTAAGAGTTTCCATGGTCATGGTGTCTTTTCACAGCAATAAAAACTCTAAGACAGGAAGGGAGAGGAGAGAAGAACCTGAAAGATATGAGTTAAAATGCTGTCTTGAGGCTAGGGATAGAACTTGGTGAATAGAGTACTCATCTAGCATGCTCAAAGCCCTGACTCTCACTCCTAGCACCAAATACAACTGAGTATGGGTACACACAACTGTAATTCCAGAAGTAGAGGCAGTGGGGGCTAAAGTTCAAGGTCAACCTTTGCTATTCTGCAAGCTGGAAACTAGCCTGAGCTATATGAGACTAGACTTATTTTTAAAAAAATCTAGTCAGGTGTGGTAGCATAGGCCTTTAATGTGAGCATTCAGGAGGCAGAAGCAGAGCTTTCTGTAGGTTTGAGGCCTACCTGGTCTACATAGTGAGGGTCAAGCCATCTAGGACTACATAGTCGCAACCTAACTTAAAATAAAACAAACGAACAAACAAACAAACCAAAAAAAAAAAAAAAACTAGGTAAAAAAAAAACCTTTAACATAGTTTCAGTTTTCTTTTTCTTTTATTTTAAACTAAGTTTGCTATAACAGTTCTATAGTAAGCATAATTAAATATTGAACAATGATTCTGATTCTATCTAGGCCTACAAACCACGTTCCCTCTCTGGGTAGTAGGTGTTCTTGTTTGATTTTACAAATGAAAGCACATTCTTAACAATGCATAGTTATACACCAGAGGCTCCATCTCCCAAGGCTCCCAAGCGCTAGATCCCAGAGCAGAAGCTTTGCCAATAAAAATTAACAGGATCCATCAGGCCTTGGAATAGTCTGGAGTTGACCTAGAGGTACGGAAGAGGAGATTGCATGGGGAGGTGGGAAGCAGACAAGAGGTTCTGGAGTTTTATGTGATGAGTGATTTTAGTCATTGGTGTCTTGGTACCAAGCTGCTCACTAAACATAGAAAATCTATAGTTCCTACACATAAGGATGGCTAAATGTTTCCAAGCCATCCATACAAATTCAGGAATGGGAATGTGGATAGGAGAACAAGACCCAAACTTCATTAAGTTTCCCGGAACTCATGAATACCACAATGTGTTGCAATGAGAAGGTGAAGCTCTCTGATCATTAGTTGTAGCATCAATGATGTGATAGACATGAGAAAAAGATACTGATTCCTGCCAGCGATGGCTGTAGACATTTTACCCAACAGGAAGGAATGCATAGCAAGGGAGTTGGGGGGTACATTAGAAAGAGCGGCCAGAAGAGAAAGAAAGGATTTCAGTTTTGTATTGGGGTTCCCCTGGATGCAGCCATGGGGGAGCAGCCAGCTGATGCTCAGCCTGCTTCTATGGGAAACAGGAACGTTGCTATGGGGAAGAACTATACAACTTACAGAAATCTGGACAGGAAGTTCTCTTTGGAACAAATGCCAAGAGGGAGATGAATTATTCAGTGTGCTGAGAGGTGTCATTCAGAGAATCAGTATGAAGAGACGTGTTTTAGCCTTGCAGACACACACACACACACACACACACACACACACACACACACACACACACACACACGTGTGCATGCACTCACTCCTAGTGAGAAGCAGAGCTGTTTGTGGACACTATTCATTATTCATCCCTGGGAGCTGTGGTGCTCCCGGGTGTTCACCTTGAGAAGAAGGGGCACCTGCCTTTAGATGTGGCCAGGATCTGGAACTTCCAGCCCCAGCCCTTCCAGCCCCATGACCTGGGCTGTCTAAAGCCACAGTCAGACAATCAAATGGCCCAGCTGCTAAGGAACAAGAGGGAAGCAGGGCGAGGTGCCAGGCGAGAGCGAGTTCTACCCTTTTTAATTACAAATCTCTGAATGAGCACACACATTCCTGAATGTTTCACAACTGGCCTTCCTGGAAAAACAGCCCGGATGTGTTGCCTTGGAGACAGGTAAGTTTCTGCCAGGTGCACTCTACAAGGGGACACGGCGCACCTGTCTAGAAACATGGCAAGCAGCTCGAGAGCTAGAGGCACCAACAGGCCCCCCACTTTCCTCACACAGCAAGCTGTAGCTTTCCTAGAGGATAAGGCTCTAGGGGCACGTGGCCACAGCTGCACTGGGTACTCCGTGGTGTCTTCTCTAGAGAGGCAGGAAGGAGGGGGAGCAGGCAACTTTTTGCCAAGTGTAACACTGAGTTGTGACTCTCTGGGAACAAAATTCAGAGTGGGTAAGTCATCTTCCAAGCTCCCTGTGCCGCCTGAGCAAGTCTAAGCTTCCCTCTTCATGACCGTCCAGGAGAATCCGACCCTCTCCATGCTGGCTCGCTCTTTCCAAGGGCTAGCTGGGAGGGACTACAGTCTAGAGCCCCTATCCCTACCCCAATCCAAGAACAATCCAACCTCAGCAGCAGCTTCTCCTCCCAACCCAGGCACAATGGACTGGCTGGTTTTTCCTGCCCCGGGATGTTTCACATACATAGTTTCCATAGTTTAGATGTCTAGGTTTCTGATAACACTCTTCCCCTCTGGCCAGTTTCTAAGCAGGCCCTGCCCGCAAGTTTGAAAGTCTTCTTCCTCCCTTCCCTTCGTTTGGTTCAGTGCTGACACCTTTACTGATTCCTCTAACAAACACAAGGATGATAAAAATAACCGTTTCAGGAAGTCTGCTAAGAGGGCTAAGTGTGGCTCTCAGGAGTTTTAATGAAACAACCCCAGAATCGAACAAGACAAGGAGGCACTGCCCTTCTAGAGTAGGGTAGAAGACACTCCAAACCATCAGCAAATGTTTCAGAGATTCGCGTCATTCCGAAGGAAAAAAAAATCAAGGTGCTGGAGAATAAAGGGCATCTGGTGGTCATATGAAGCCTCTGGGAAGGTGACCTCCTTGGGCGCTCAGAGGGCAGGAAGCAGCCAGCAGAGGTAGCAAGGCTCTGAGGGGAAGGCAGGAGGAGTGGCAAACTAGGAAGTCTGTGGGTCAGGGTGGTCCTGGTGCCTTTGAGAAACAGCAGGAAGGTGAGGTTGGGTGCAGTGTGCTGGGGGTTCTGGGCTGCTGGTGGGAACTCCAGGACACACCCTTTGTTCTCCGTGCTAAGCTTCCCCTCTCATTTCAGTGAACCCACCAAGCAGGAGGAGGCCCCAGTAGCCAGTGCCAGTGAAGGAGAATGGAGAAGGCTTGGATCTGCCCTCCAGAGCACTGTGTGGCTAGGGAGACAGGCAAGGTTTACAACTTCAAATGGGAATGATCCCTGAGACATTCCACAATGCGAGATGTGGCCACAGCACTCCCTGAGGCAGTGAACCGCAGGTAATTAAAGGATGTAGGGATACATGACAAGGTAAGTCAGAAAGATGTGAGAAGCCAAGAGGCTGGAGAAATGGACAGACAGTTATGGGGTGTGAACGGGGAGGGCAGAGAACCATTCAAGAAAGGGAAACGACAAAGGTGGGCAGCTTCATGTCTAGGAGGATTCAAGGGAGATGTCATCCACAGAGCGTAAGGAATTCAATGCTGGGCTGAACTTCAGGTTCTACCTTGCAAAAGCTGCAGATGTGTTAGGTAACCTTGTTAAAAGGGTGTTTCCTTCATGCATCACATGACAAGTTCCAATCTTGTAAGCATGGTGTGGCTGTACAATAAGACAACCCATAGAAAGTGATGAACACAGGCTTTGCAGGTAACAGGCCCTCGATCGCGTGCATTGGTGATGTGATCCCTGGAGAGATTCCCGTGCACTGTGAGAATTAGGTCGCCCTGCAGCTTACATCCTTACCACACGAACCTCCATCATCACCACACCACCAGCATTTCTTACCCCTGGTGATCTGCACTAACAGTTATAAGAGGCTCTGGCAACAGCTGTCTGGATTCTACATCCGCCTGCATAGGCATCTGGCTTCATTTCTTTCTGTATAAGAGGACGCTGCTTCAAACAGTGACCTCTTTAGAGAAGGCTGTGTCTAACACATGAACACTATTAGCTACTGTGCGTTGGCTTATATACCCTGATTTCTATGATACTGTGGAAACTATGGCAAAATAAATGCTCAGGCTTAAATAGCTATAAGGAGCCCCGTTCTGCACTCCAGTGCCACCCCCCCCCAACCCCCTGTGCCTCTTTCTCAATCCTGATGATCCAAGATGGATTCCTGGACCCCACAAGGTGGCAGGAGAGAACTGACTCCTGGGAATTACACTCTGACCTTTGCACACTGTGGAATCCACGTGTGCCATCATCTCCCCCACCCTGCAACAGAAATTAAAGCAGACAAGCTGAGAGATGGCGGGTGTTTGGGACTTGGCTCTCTGTATTTATTCTCTGGAGGTGATGGCATTTGCTCTGGGAAGGCTGGTGTCCCTGTTTCTCTGAAACACCTCTCTCTCCCTTTCTCCAAACAGCTGTGTCCACATTCTTCTTTTCAGACCCCAGAGTCTCCCAAGGGCCCTGCTCCAGTTTGGCTGGTTTATCCAGTTGCCTCTTGGTTCAGCCACTCCCACTCCTGGAATTCTTTTCCAAGGATAGGAAGAGGGAAAAGAGCAACCAGGAAGATTCCAGACTGTCCCTTCCACCATTGTCCCTCTGACTTCAGACTGCACCCCACAAACCAGTGGCTCACCTCCTGACACATCTCTTCACTCTGCCCAGCCTAGTTTCCGCAATCACATGGCTTCCTTGATGCCCTGCAAACCCACAGGTGAATCTGTGCATGGGCCCTTTCTGTGTATCACCTGCTGGAACTTCAGAATACTGTTGTGGCAATCGGGAGTAAAAATATTCATGGACAAGCTGCCAGCCCAATCCACCTGCAGGTATGACTGTCCACTATGGTACTGTGTCTTAAATGTGGAAGCAAGTATGCTGTGAGGGGCAGGTACCTCTGCGGTACCCAGTCCCCTGCTGTTCTTTAATGCATCGCTCTTGTACCTTATCCTATCAAGAGACACTGCAAATTTCAGCTAAGAACACAGGACTCTGAACCCACACTCCCTGGGTTCGAATCCCCAGGCTGTCATTTCTTGGCTCTCTGGCCATGGGCAAGATGCTTAAAAGCACATCTGCAACAGAAGAAAGGAAATACTTATTGAGCCCTCGCTGTGCAGCAGCAGCTGTTAAGCACTTCACAGGTATTTCTTCATTTCCACAACGACCCTTGTAGGTAAGTGTCGTTCAGACCTACACAGGGGTCTTCATGGGCCAAACAAGACAGCAAATGTAACAGCATTTGAGTGCACAGTGAGTGGTCAATAAAAGTGAGTTATTTGCTGTTTATTTACCCCACTCATGTCTAAGTTAGCCACTGAAGTAGCTTTATCAAAGAAAGTAAGAACTAAAAAGGATTTGACAACTGAATGGCCCAGCCTTTACTGAAAACCAGGGCACAAAAAATGGAGAGGAGGGGGGAGGAGGGGAGAGGGAGAGGGAGGGGAGAGAGAGAGAGGGAAAGAGGGAGAGAGGGAGAGGGAGGGAGGAAGAGGGAGGAAAAGGGAGGAAAAAGGGGGAAAAGGGATGGAGAGAGAGAGAGAGAGAGAGAGAGAGAGAGAGAGAGAGAGAGAGAGAGAGAGAGAGAGAGAGATTTGCCCAGAGCCACCCAAGAGGCAGAGCTGAGATGAAAACCCAGGAACCTGCCTAAGGGCCATACCACATTCATGACACAAAGAGATCAAGTCAGCCTAGTGCTGGGCTTAGCTTCAGCACAGTTTCCAGGAATTAATGTTAACAGCATTTTTCTAGTCACATTGACACAGAATGAAGGCCTGTGGTTGGCCCGACACCATAGCAGACTAGTGTTCCTGACATCCCTGCCCTGTTGCCCTCATAGAGCCCCAGCCCAGATGGGGAGCTAGGTTACAGAAGTCCTATACACAATCACCCAGGCTCATCCTTCCTAGCTGTGAAATCTTGGCTCATTCATTCCCCATCTTGGAGCCTCAGTTTCCCCAAAAGTATATACGTCAATCTAGAAAACTTGCTTCTCAAAATAAATTTGTGCTCTGCAATGACTCATCAGAGCATCGGGTATTACAGCCCCTCACACGAGTGGCCATCATCTTCTTTTCTGAACAAGGGATTCAGGGAGGCTTGACCCCTGGCTTTGATGTTTTTTGGTGCTGTGAACTGGGTTTCCAGGAAACCAGCCATCCAGATGCCCCCTAAGCAGTAAGAGCAGAGACCACAGACCATCATTCCCTGAAACGTAGCCATTCCTGAATGTATCTGATTGCTAACTCACTCTAGCCTCACCACCTGAGAAACTGATCCCCTAAGAAGAAAACGGGTCCTTGGTGCCCTCTCTGGGACCCCACCTTCCCAGGGCCTCCCCCACGCTGGCATGATCCAGATGGAGCTCTGAAGCAGGAGTGACATCTGAGTTTGAACCCTCCGTCTTTAGTCAAACACCCACTTTTTCTAGGCAGCAAGGAAGCTGGAATGTGACATCTCTAAGGCCCTCTTTGTGGCCTTGCCTCTGTAACTCTAGTAACCGCCTCTCCCAAAGGTAGAGGGCATTGTGAGACTGAAATGGAGTAACCTATAATTAAAACATTTGAAAGCCTGGTGTGGTGGTGTATTCCCGTAGTTCCAGTATTTGGGAGGTTGAGGCAGGGGGACTGACATAAATTCTAGGCCAACATGTTCTGCACAGTAAGAGCCTACTTCAAAAAGGAGAACAAATGGCTGGCGAGATGGCTCCGCCGGTAAGAGTACTTGCTGGGCAAACATGAGAATCTGAGTGTGTATCCCCAGCACTCATATGTAGCTGCATGGGTCTGTAACATCAGTGTTGAGGGAGAGGACGAGCAGGAGGGGCTATTGCTGAGGCTTGGTGGCTGTCAGCCTAGCTCCAGGGAAAGTGAGAGATGCTAGCTCAAGAGAAAAAGACAGAGAGCAACATCTTTTATTGCACTTCCTTCCAGAGCTCACACATGCACATACACATGTACATATATGCACCCCCACACACACACACACACAACAAAAATATTTGTTCTCAAAGCCACTGAATTATATGCACTATACAGAAAACAAGTAATGTCTTTTATCTTTACAGTGATTCTGTGAGGCAGGCACCTGCCCCCTGCATATCAGCCAATGGAGAAACAGTGAAAATACAAGCTGAATTTCATAAAACGCATGGAGGACCAGGGCTTGCCCATGACCCTTCTGTAGCATTCCATCCCATCAACTCTGAGATGCCCGTGTTGAAGCACACTCGGCTTCTCTGCAATTGTGTATGACTAACGCTGGCACCTTGCCACCACTGTCAACCAGGCTGCATCCTCAAAGAAGCACCAGCCCATGTGAGCTCAGGTAACAATGACACCAGCATAGCCCCTGGTGGAATGGATGTCATGGGCTGGGGATAAAATCCCACAAGAGTGCAGCTCTTTCAACTCCTAGGAGGAGGCAGTGGGCAAACCCGTCTAGCAACATTCCTAACGCAGGACCTGAAAGTAGGTTAACACTACACAAGTGCCAGGCAATCACTGGAGCCCAGCAGCCAAAGCTCAAGTTCCTGTGAGGGGCCAGATAACAAGGCTGTGCCAGGAACATAAAGGACAAGGTTAAAAGCACAGATATCAGCTACTCAGGGAAAAGATCAACGAAAGGAATCGGTTCCAAACATGTCTCAGGAACACTGGAACTTGATTTTGTACATGTATTCCTTGGTGTTTCCTCTGCATATTGGTGTGTGAATTAAAACAAACACCTTGGTTTAACCGCACATAGTGGTACATACCCGTAACCCTGGTACTTAGGAGGCTATCCTTAGCTACACAGTGAGTTAAGGTCAGCCTGAGGTACATCAGACCCTACACCCTCCCTTCTCAAATAATAAATATCCAAGTTCTCCTCCTCCTCCTCCTTCCTCTTCTTTTAGCATGTATGATATGAACATGGTGCTTAATTAAAAGGCTGTGGGTACAGCTTTTGGTTGCTGTACTGTGTATTCTGTGAGTAGATAACGAGTTCCTCCTAGTAGCACTTACAAGCGCCTGTCTTTGTCTTTTCCTGTTGCTATAATAAAATGCCCCAGCAAAAGCAACTTACAGGAGAAGGGGCTTATTTAGCTCACAACTCCAGGTTACTGTGCATCATGGCTAAATTTTGAGAGAACTGGTCACATGACATCCACAGTCAAGATCAGAGAGCTATGAAACGAAGCATGCTTGCTAGTACTGAGCTGGTTCTCCTTTTCATCCAGTCCAGACACTCGCCCAAGAAATGGTCCTGCCTATATTCGTGGTGGGTTTTTTCACTTCCGTCAACAGGATTAAAAAACAGTGACTGGAGAAATAACTCAGTGATGAATGGCACATACTGCTCTTCCAGATGACCTACAGACCCATGTTAGACAGTTCAAAACCACCTGTGACTGACTCCAGCTCCAAGATGATCCCATCCCTCTGGCCTCTCAGGGTACCTGTTCTCAAGTGCACATACCCATCCCTCACCACATAAACTCACATAACTAAAAATAGTAAAGATATTTTGATCAAAGGAAACTCTTTGTAAAAGCACCCATAGAAGTCAACTTAATGTAGACAATTCCTCACTGAGACTCTCTCCTTACGAGTGTCAATATGTAGTGTTAAATTGACAATTAAAACCATTACACCTGGTGGTGGTGACACACTTCAGCTCCCGATGCCACTAGGATGAGTGAACAGGTGTTAGAAAGACAGAGGATTGAGATGGATTTTTTTGTTTGCTTGTTTGTTTTGTTTTTAATTAATTGGGGGGGCTGCTGCAGGTGTAAAGGGAGGATATGGAGGAACTGGGAGGTGGGCAGGATTGGGGTTCATGATGTGAAATTCCTAAAGAATCAATAAAGAATTATGTAAGAAAGGAAGGAAGAAAAACCAAAACAAAACCAAAACCAGCCATCACAACTCCACCTTTTGTCAACTTGACACTCAAACCCATCATTTTAAAGCCATAGCCTTCCATCCTTTGTCCCCAAAGTCTTATGGTAAAGTCTGGTGTTTATCTCATTACATAAACTACAATCCGACTTTAAAAGTCCCCAAATCCATTGACTGTTCTAAGACTTTAAAAGTGCAAAGTCTCTTAACTGTGAACTATAAAACCTATAAAATCAGAACCAAATGATACATTTCTAACATACAATGGCACAGAGTAAACATTCCTAATCCAAAAGGGAAGGGTTGGGGTATAAAATAATCACATAATTCTATTTGCTTCTTTGTTGCTATGATAAAACACTGACCAAAAACAACTTGATGAGGGATGGGTTTCTTTGTCTTATACTTCCAGGTCACAATCCATCATTGATGAAAGTCCAAACAGGAACTCAAAGTAGAAACCTAGAAGCAGGAGCCATGAAGGACACTGTTTACTGGCTTACTCACTGGCCTATGTTCAGCTAGCTTTCTTACATCCCAGACCCACCACCTAAGGATGGTTGACACTCACAGTGGGCTGGATCAATCATCAATCATCACCAACCAATCATCAATCTCACAGACATGGTCACAGGCCAATCTGATCTGTGCAATTCTTTAATCAAGGTTCCCTCTTTTCATGTGACTCTATGTTGTGTCAAACTGACAATAAAAACTATCCAGCACACATTAAAACAAAACCCACCAGGGAAAACATCAAACCTTGCAGCACCATATCTGGCATCTGGAGCTTGTAATGTAATCTACTGGGCTCCAAAAGGCTTAGACAGCCCCATTCTTCTGGCTCTGCCACTTGCAGCATTCATGACTTCTCTCATAGGCAAAAATCTGTAGTCTATAGACTCCCAAGTGTTTGCTGATCACATCATAAAGGGTAGACTAATGGGACCAGGAAATCTACATTACCTACCCATCCAATTTCTTCTCACTTAATTTTTAGGACCACAGAGGACAATTGGAACTGGTAAAGAGGAGATCCTCAGAAGGACTGAAAAAAAAAAAAAAAACAGATCTTCCCTTCTAAGAAGTAACGATTTTCTTCAATCCCCTCACCATTTCTTTCTAAAGAAAAAAACGAATAGAATGTTGCTTCCAAAGAGGAAGCCTGTCAAGTCAACATGGAACACCAAAGTGTTCTGAGGTGAAGGCAACTGAGTTAAAGTCAGCAGCGCAACACATGAGCAATTAAAACGGCTATTTTGGGAAGCCCTGGAAAGAGGTAGATACAGTATGAATTATTCATTCTCACTGCAAGGATAACTTTAGGGCATTATCCTCTCTCTCTGTGGGTACTTGCTCTTTCTTGTTCATTCAGCCAGTCAAGCACAGACAGGGAACACAATACCCTGGGCTGTGCACTCATGAGTGAACATATACACACATATGCACACGACCACAAGGAAGGCAGGAATGCCACTCCAGATGGTAAGCCACACGGAAAAGAAACCAGTACACAGTTGGCAGACTCATTTAGTTCCAGTGCCAGGAGAGAATGTCTGCATTTCCAACTGGCCTAGGAAGAGTGAGGGAAAGGAAGAAGGAGACACATGTGGTACACACACATAAGGGCTGTGGAGATCTCAGAATACTCACATTCCTGATATTCTGTGAGCTTCCAGCTGGGGTCATTTGGGTAGGATGCAGACCAGCTGATCCCAGTGTCCTCTCTGAGATCCCCAGAGTATGGCAGATAGAACCATGGAGCACTTTATGGGCCTGCCTCGGTCTGGACATTACAGGGTGTGCCTGGTAGCCTTGCTGCAGGCATGTCATCACAAGTCTCAAACACTGCCCATTACTAACTAATGCCAGGAGTGGCATTGCGACATTTTAGCTTCACCTAGGAGACCTTGGGTCCAATCCTTCCTCCCAGGACATGTATTCATATGTCATTTTGTCATAATGCAATCATAGAGAGTTGGCTTAAATGTTTCTTTTTACTTGGGGACATGAAAGCAGCACTAACAGTTGCTCAGGACTTTACATGTCTTGTGCTGTGAAGTTCTTACCGCAGTCTTGTCACACGGTTCCTTTCATATTCCCCTAGTACAGATGGCGCCGTGTTAGGTCGATTGAGGTCACTTGATTATTTAGAGATAGACTGCAGATTTGAATTTGGGTCTCTACTGCTGCTCAGAAAATGAATGCAACAGCTGACTCGATAAAGCTGGGTGACCAGAAGCAAGGGGTTTGTAAAATACTATGCAATTAGAAATAATTCCTAGAAGGTGCCTCCCTTTATGTTGTCTGGAAAGAAGGAAGAATTAAGGGTGATTTTTGCAGAGAAGGTAGCTAGCTGAAGGAGACTAGAAAGGAGGGAAAGTACGTTAGGTAACTAGGAGACACTTGTTCTCAAAAACCAACCCAGGAGCAGCAGTCACTATTGATGACCAATAGAACAAAAGTCAGAGAAGGATCTAGGAGGGATGGGCTCTAAAGAACTTCACTTGTATGGAAGACAGATGCATCACTGAATTGCCATTGTTCAGAAGGTAACTACTGAAGCCTGGAGATGTGGCTCAGGGGTAGAACCCTTGCCTAGCATGTATGAGGTCCTGGTTCAATTCTCAGTTATACATTCATTCACTCATTCTCTCTCTCTCCCTCTCCCCTCCCTCTCTCTCTCCCTCCCTCTTTCTGCCTTCTTTCCCCCATTCCTCTCTCTTCTCTCCCTCTCTCTCTCCCTCCCTCCCTCTCTCTCTCCCTCCCTCTTTCTGCCTTCTTTCCCCCATTCCTCTCTTCTCTCCCTCTCTCTCCCTCCCTCCCTCTCTCTCTCCCCCTCCCTCCTTTCTCCCCTCCCTCCCTCCCTCCCTTCCTCCCTCTCTCTCTCTCTCTCTCTCTCTCTCTCTCTCTCTCTCTCTCTCTCTCTCTCTCTGTCCCCCTGTCTCTCTCCCTCCTTTCCTCCATTCCTCTCTTTCTCTGCCCTACCTATTTAGGTGGAAAGATTTATACACAAAAAGTTCAACACAGCATTATTTATCACAGGAACAGGGTCTGAGGATACGGCTCAGTGGTAGAGATCTACCTGGCATGTGTGAGGCCTGGGGTTCAATCCAGGATGCAACCCTGTCATCCTACCGCCCACAAAAAACATTACACTTTTATCATGGGGACATAATGAAGCCAGCTTCGATATTTAGAGAAACGTAGATAATGGTTAAGGCATCCGACTCTTTGGAATAAGGTATTCTGAATGGCATAGGAAAACCTTACAATATAGAATTTTTCAAGAAACTTTAAAAAATAGGAGACAAATTATTATAGATAGCATTATCAAACCTTCTTGCAAAAAAATGACTGTAAGGAAAAATGCCCTAAATGCTCATTGTTTACAAGAAACAATGCCAAAATGCTGATTATATTTGCCTTTCAGTGAGTGGGGATAAGATTTAGGGTTTTTTGTTTGTTTGCTTGCTTTAGTGTGCGTGTGTTTATAACCAGAAATATAACAAATAAACTTGAAAAGGTTAAAAATATTTTTCTACCCAATTTTAATCCTTCTATTTGAATCTCTTATTGTCATCTCCTCATTTAAAAAAAAAAAAAATCATTCCAGGGACTGGAGAGATGGCTCAGTGTTTAAGAGCATAGGCTGCACTAGTGAAGACCTGAGTTCAGTTCCCATCACCCACACCAGGCAGCTCAACCAGCTGAAATTCTAATTCCAGGGTATGTGATGTCCTCCAATGTCCCTTACAAGTAAGTACCCTCACACTCACACATGTGGTACACGTGAACACACACACACACACACACACACACACACACACACACACACACACACATTTTACAAATTCATTCCAAAATGAATTTATTTTCATAAAAAAAACCACCCATAATTGAAAGTTTGGAAATAAATGACTATCTGAAGCTAAATCTTTTTCTTCTTTCCATTACAAAAGGGTTTTGCTGTGATAGCCCAGGTGATCCTTGGAGCTCTCTTTTGTCTTGCCTCAGTCTCCCCAGTGCTGGGATGAGAGGTGTGTGCCACTATATCTGTCTGAAACTTCTTGAGCATCAACGTGACACCAAATATTGAAAAATCTACCTTATGTGGCAGGTTGGGGTTGAAAGGAGTTATGCTAAAAATACCAGGCAAGTTTATGTACTACCTGCACATGTAAAGTGCATGGGAAACAAATAAATTTTATATTTAGGCTTGGGTCTTGTTCCTAAGACTGCTCATTAAGGTGTACACAAATATTTACAGATCCACAAAAAAATCCCATCAGCAGCTGATGGGAGCAGATGCAGACACTAGGCAGAGCTGGGGAGCTGTGCATTAGAGGGGGGAGGATTGTAGGATAGCAGGAAGCAGAGGGATGGAGGACACCAGGAGAATCCACTAAGCGGGGCTCAGAGGGGCTCACAGAGACTGAAGAAAAGTGATTCCTTTACAAGATATTTGCTTTTACTCTCTGCCATATGTTGTCAACTCCAGGAGTCCCATGAGGACCTGAGAAGATTCCAACTGACACAACATAAGTATCTGATTTGAGAGACGTTCACTGAGGGAGTAAATGAACACTTAAAGATAGTAAGAAACATCTCATTGGAACTCCTGGCCCTGTTCTCGGGTAGTTCTGCTTGTTCAAACAAATGTAGATCTGCGCTAAGAGAAAACCACGAGGCTCTGAGTGTTTCTGCCTGCCATCATAGTTTGGTTCTCAAATAACCATCATGGCAGCAACATTGTGACCCTCATTATTATCCCTCCATCTGGCAGACATCCAAGGGACATCCAGAGACTCTCCTACAGGACAAGGCCCCTGGGTGCCTGTTTTGTGCCAGGGTTGGATGTGGGCCACTGGAACCCTGGCCCCACTTCTCAGTCCCCTCCTCCATGAACTCTCCCAGAGGGCCTCTCCCTTATTCCCAGCTGGTAACTAGAGAAGTGTGACTCCAGCCAATTCTCCTTCTCCTGGGAGTGGCCAGCCTCTAGGGAGTTTACAGAGCTTCTGTCTGTCACCCGTTTCATTTTCATCAGTGGAATCATCCTCATGCAGAAGAAATAAACCCATCCTGGCAACAGCTTCCCTAGCCCTTGGATGGCTCTGCTCAACAGTGTGGAGGGAGGAGGAGATGCAGACGGTGGAAAGGATCCTGCAGACTGAATGTAGGTGTCAATTACATTGGAGTCAAGACTGATTCTATCACCATGTGGGATGCTTGGATCTGAGCAGGGTGTGGGGCGGGGAGCTCAAGCAGGCTGGATGACTTGAGTGACCCTCGCCTGACAATGATGTCCCTGGCTCCTCTCCTGGACACCCATGACACACAGGAGCCAGGGGCCAGGGAAACAAGCATGGGTTTTGGAACCACAGGGTCCTACTGCCCCAACTTGGGCCAGACCCTTTGCCTATACAGCATGTCCCCGAAAAGAACATGGCTTTCTCTCCAGGAGGCCTCTGATAAAGATGCTCTCAGCTATGTAACAGGCCTAAGACAGAATGAAAGATTTCATGGTGGAAAAGAAGAAATCTGGCTATTGTGCCAGTGTATGAGTTAGTTCATTCTTCCTCTGCTATTTCTTCTACCCTGTCTCCCCCTACCCCACCCCTCCATCCTACAGGGATGGGAGACCAAACCCCATGCTCCCTTTTCTAACCTTGCCTGGAGTCTCAAAAGCCCCCTAGATTGGCCCCGCAGGTTCTCACCCCCAAGGGCACCTTTGACATGTCTCCCCAGCTTTCTCTCCCCCCTCTCCTCACTTGCCTAGCTGTAGACCTTTTCAGATCTTCCACTCCCTCCTTCCTGTTCACTCTCCCCCCCCCCCGCCTTCTCCATAATAAAGAAAACCCTGTAACTACTCTATGTTGTCATTATCTCACTCACCCCTTCAATGTCTTCCCACCCAGACTAGATGAAACTCAGACTCCTTGCTGAGGCCTGTGCAGTCTCCCTGCCCAAGCCTTTGCTCACCTCATGGGGCACGTCCTCACTTCTCAGGCCATAGTAAGCACATTCCTAACTCACAGCTTTTGCTCACACAGGTCTATGTGCACTGGGTGCTGTCATGGCCTGTCCACACGTTCATCCACCTTTTACAGGACCATCTCCCGTCCTTTACCTCACAGCTAAAGGGGCCTTCCCAGGCAGCCAGCCCTAAGTGGGCCACCCCTTTCCTTTGGCCGTCTGTCTGTCCTCTTGTTCATTGCATTTTGGCTGTCTTTCTATCAGAGCCGCACCTCTATTTTACCAGTCTTAGTGTGGTCCAGCCTAAGTCCTGGCATGGAGCACATGCCCACTAATAGGTGTGGGGTGGCGGAACAACAGAAGACGTGTGTGTACCCCTCTTCAAGAGGGGAGTCTTGGGCTTCGAGGGCTTGGTTTTCTCTTTTCTTCTCGAATACCTGAGTCTTACACTTGTAGAGCCAGTGATCCATTTCTACAGAGACACAAAGGACTCTCCCGGGCCTGCTACAGGTGACAGAACTGTTCACTCTTGAAGCCCACTGCTCTCCACGTCCCCCAGCAAGCTGGAGAACACTGAAGAATGGGCCCTGGACACCTGCCTTCTGCAAAGGATGCATCCTCACTTAGGGGGAGGGAGGCAGCCAATAAGTAGGCGTCTAGGGCATCGCCCTACAGCAGCCTGACCCAGGAGCAGGCTGTGGGCTGTTGCTGTTTGGTCATAGGAGCATTTTGTCTCTTTCCTTGCAAAGGGCAAGAATTACTTCAAGGTCACGAAGTCTCTCAGCAACCGCGTGTATGTGTTCATGTGTGTGTGTGTGGGGGGGGTCTGGGAGGTCAAGGATAAGAAGCAGCAGCATGAGAAAGAAGTATGTCCTGGGCCCCTGGATGGGGTCTCAGAGCCATGGAGGCTGAGTGGGCCGGTGGGGATGGACACAGAAACAGTGCAAATGGCCTGCATGGCGAGGTGCGGGGGTAACAGCACTGCTAAAAAGTTGAGAAAGGAGACCTCCTTTTGCATTTTCCTTGAATCCTAGAAGACTACATAGGCAAAGTGGACCAGTGTAGCAGCAGCAGAGAGACCAGAAAGAGAAAAGGGGGTGGTCTGGGCGACAGTAACAGACCACTTTAAAGTGACATCTCCTAGACTTGTCCAGTATGGGAACCAACGTATTCTTCTAGCATTTAATACCCACCTTGGCTGATGCTCCTGTAAGAGATTTCAGAGGAAGGGCCTGGGTGGTGAATTGGGTGGATTGGCATCTGGGGGGCACAGGAAGGTACTGTCTGTATGGATCGCCATCATGTTTGCTGGACAAAAGACTATTTTGAGGAAACAAAGGGCTACCACAGAGGCTGCTGATGGTCACAGACTTGGGGCTGATGGTCCAGACTAACTCTGCAAAAGCATCAGTGGAGTCCGCCTCTAGCCCTGCTCTCTTCCTTTCTGAAGACACAATGAAACGGGATGAAATGGGCTAACGAAATGGCTCGGTGGATGAAGTGTCTGTCTGTCACATGAACACGGCGACCTGAGTTCAGATCCCAGGTCCATGTAAAGCTGGGCATGGGCATGAGAATCCCAGAAGCTTGCAAATGAGTTGGCCTGGTATATGTGATCATAAACTATTAGACATTCGGTCTTAAACAAGGGTACTGAAACCTGAGGATGTTCACTGACCTACACGTGTGTGCAATGGCATGCTCACACTCACACAGTCTAACCTGTGCATGTGGGGGTGGGCTGGGGTGGGGATTGAGACAGAAAGATTGAGATTTAAATAAAAAGAGCTGAGCCAGGGTTCTGATAGTGGCAGTCCTACTATGCACTGAAGAGCAGACTGGGTAGAAGTCTCAGCCCCCTCTCACAATGTATCCATGGGCAGTCCTTGCCAGGTGCTAAGAAATACAAGAATCACTAAGTTCGTTGTGTAGGGCTGAGCTCAAAGAGAGGCCAAGGCTGCTGGGACACAGTTGTGAGAACCTAGTATTGACATGGTTTTTAGAAATAAGTGCCAATCATCCCAGTGTGGAGGACTCCAGCATGAACAACTCCAGAACCTTGGGCACATCAGTAAATCTTGCTTTGCTTACTTTTCTCCTATATAAAATGAGAATACTAACAGAGTGACAGAGAGGCTTACAGGATGGTATGCAATACCAGGTGATAAAACTGGAACTCAAAGAATTCCAGATATATTAGTAGGGCACCTTCACATCACTCAGCAATTTCATCTCCAGGGGAGAAAGCCTCTTCTTCACATTTCCCCCAAGCAAGGAATCCAGACCACAGGTTTTGGGGCTTGACACCTTTAGCCCCACCCCAACCTAATTCCTGCTGGGCCGCATTCAGGAAGAGCTTTCCTGGGTTGATCATTTTCTTCTTTGTGTTTCTCCAGTGGACCCTGACCAGACAACTACACTTCAATCCTCCTCATCCCCAGCCCTCCGGATGGAGCCTTTGTGTTTCCTCCTTGGAGAAGCCCTTGTTTGTGATGGCCATCACCCCCAGCTGGCAAGATGTGTAGGTCTCCTCTGGCCTGTTGAAGTGGCATAATGGCAGGCCTGTGTTTGCAGCCAAGCTCCCGCCCCACCCCGGAACTTCTTGAGAGGTGTGCTTCAGTGAAAGGGACAATGATGTGTGGCCCTTCCCTCTGCCAGCAACAGTCCCCATCCGGCTGTGGATTAAAGGAGCCTGGGTAACTGCCCAGGCGGAAGAAAGCCTGCAAACATCCTGGGGATGTACCCCTCACTGGCAGGAGGACAGGAGAGGGGGTTAGGGTGATGGCTGTGGTCTATGAGCTTTTGCTACCCAATCACACACACACACACACACACACACACACACACACACACACACACACACACACACACCACATCCCAAACACAGAAGCCAGGACTGTGTGCCCTGTGTACAGCACTATACTGGGAGCTAAGAGCGACCCCAGGGTTGAGAAGAATATGACAGCTCAAGACTCTCAGGCGTTTGCCTAGCATTTGCATGAAGTGGTATTCTGTGTTCCCTTACATGGTAGATATGTTGAACAATTGAGTGGCTGTCTCCTGAGCAAGACACCGCTACCCATCCAGATCCACTCAGACCTCACCTCCATATGCCCTCAGCCCCTCTGACTGCTTCTAGTGTTTCACAATGCATTACAGCCTTTCCCTGGGGATGATGACCACTACAAAGGCAGGGATCGAAGTTTGTCCACTGCTGCGTTCCCACTGGCCAGAATTATTCTTATTCTACAACAAGGATAACAAGTACATACAGTGTGGTGGTACATGCCTGTAACCCCAGCACTAGGAGGCTGAAAGTGGACTACACAGCAAATTCCAGGCCAGTCTGACCTACGGGGTTGAGACTCTGTTTCGGAGAATGAAAAACACATAGAAGAAAAGTCACCCCCCAGGCTGGTAATGAAACAGCCCTGACACCAAAAGTTGCAGAGGGAAAAGAGAATGCATACTGAGTATGAGCTGACAGAATGGTAAAGGAGGGATGTGGCGACACTTCAGTGGGAGACCCAAAGACAGGTCCCAAGTAAACCTTCTCACTCTCACTAGCATATCAGAGGAGGTGCAAGAATATGCTGGGGCTTCCAAGCTCCATCTTCCAGTGTGGTTGAATGTGATGCGGGGCACACTGAGGTGTGGACCTCTCCTAATCTGCTGGGTAAACTGAGCAGCTCCGGAGGAGCTCTGCATTACTGTAAACATTTCCACAACAAAACACACCGACAAAGGCAACAATGGAGAAAGGGTTTACTTTGGTTTGCATCTGGAGGGTCCACCATGGTAGGGAAGGTTTAGATAGATGGTGGCAGGAGCAGAAGGTTAGCTAGTCACATTGCATTCATGTGCAGGAAGCTAGTGTTCAACTTGCTTTCACAATTTTTTGAGTCCAGGACCCACAGTTAAAGTAGATCTCCTACCTCAATGAACACAATGACAGGTAGGCCGGAGGCTTATATCCTAAGCAATCCTAAATTCTGTGTGCTGATATTAACTATCACAAAAGCTTTTCCTTTTGGGGTTGACCTGAAGGGTCAATGAACTTACTCCGTAAGTCAAGAGCTCCGGCTGCAGCACACCGATGTCGATGTAGCTGACCTGGACAGACCCTGACCTAGACCTCCAGAGAGGATCTGGTTCTCAGTGTGTAGGGTTTGGCCAATGCCTGGAGGTGGTTTCCAAAGACCGCACCCTTACTCCCCCATCCCAGGAGAAGGAGGAGGAGTCTCGACTGTATGCAAATCCAGTATCAAATCAAAGACTAGATTCACTTTCTGGGAACAAGGGAAGCCATGACTGTCAAAGGAGAAGCTGTACCCTTCTGCTTTACTCTGCTGCGCTCTTCGTGACCGAGGCCCAAGGTATCTTTAGAATGTCTGACTGGTGCTCCTGTGTCCAAGAGGAAGAACCTTAGGAGACTGGATGAAACACAGGGTCTGGCACAAGCCAAATGGCACTCCTCAAATACACAGAACCAAATGTCTGTGCCACGTTACAAAGGCACAGATGGCAATCCCTTCTAAATTGCCACCCATTTATGAAACAATCTCACCGGGACAGCATACCAGACTCGAGCCCTGGGAGGTCACTAGTTTTTTACTTTTTAACTAATGCTAATTCTTTGGCCAGGTTTCTCCACAGTGGTTTGCTGGAATTCCTCAGCTCAGGGCCAACCAGAAGTTATTCAGACACAACAGGCCTTCTCCATGTGTTTGGTCTCCAGCATTTCAGGGTTACCTACTAAGTGTAGGATCTGTGCAAGTATCTTGTTGCAATGTTTTGCTACCTGCAAAATTCAGATTTTTTGGCCCAACCCATCTGAAAGAGCCTGTTCCTCCCACACCCTTATCCTTTGTCCTTTTTGTATGAGACACAGGGGCCTAATATAGGAACAGTGATTGCAGGTGGCAAGACAAGCAAGGACCGTGGCATCCCCAACATACCTGCAGGATAGTTCACCATCCATCTGATTGTCATGAGACCACTATCATCCCTCACCACATACCTGGTGCTGGAGAGACAGGGCCTCTCAACACACAATACTCTAGTCACGGGTAGTATGGTCTCCAATCCCTTCTACCTGCTACAGAACTTGGTCTGTAAAATGAGACAGAACTCATGAGCTGCAGCATCACAGAAAAAAACTGGGGCACACGTAAGTTTATTTATTTATTTTTTATTAGGAATAATCACATTTCACCTTTGTGGGAAGTGTCCATGCAGACCAGGTAAAATTCTTCACAGCTGCTTCATAGACCCTTCATGGAAACGTCCTGCCTTAGTGAACAACACTATTCCCT
Organism: Cricetiscus sungorus; assembly: GCA_030556225.1. Lineage (NCBI taxonomy): Eukaryota > Metazoa > Chordata > Mammalia > Rodentia > Cricetidae > Cricetiscus > Cricetiscus sungorus. The sequence continues at coordinate 17,736,643 of JANBXA010000069.1, forward strand.
TTATACAGTCGGTAATTGAGGCTATCTTATCAAGAGCTACTGATACTATATAAATAGAAACTTAGGTTCAAATACAAGCGGTTTTCATCATGAGAAACCCAGAAACTGAATATTCAGGTTTTACTTAGATTACTTGGTAAAGTGGGAGTCATCAAAATGTTTGACCCATAAAGTGTGAGCTTATGAAGCCCGTGCTTGCTCCAGCATCATTCCCCATCTGACACCAGTGTCTGGACCATCAACAGAAACCAGTACGGGTTGGTCAGATGTCTGAGATCTGACCAAGCAGGGTAAATACAGTGTACATCACTGGTACTCAAAGAGCTGAAGTGACATTGAAATTACTCAAATTACACCCAAGGAGAAATGTAGTTAACAGGTAAGGAGATGAAGCCACCAGGCTGTGATGAGACAACAGGTCCTTGCAAATGAAAAGATTTCATCCGCAATGGAAGTGACATTAAAGGGTTAAAAGAGGCTGCCATGAAAACTGAGTGGTTCCTTCTAACATTTTGCAAAAGAAAATAGGCTTCCCTATGAGGTACTAAAAAGTCAAATGAGGAGAGCTTGTCAGGTTTTGCTCTGTGTCAAAATAATTATGCAGTAAATAAACACTGCCTTGGCCCATACGAAGTCAGGACACAGCTGCAACTGTCACTTCAATTTTGTTAAGAATAGTCATATGCCATGTCACAAAACTACAGTCAATGAAAGACCGAACCCATGAGATGATAACAGGGCTGAGGCATTCCTACACAGATGGCCTTGCAGTGTTAACAAACTCCTCGGGTGTCTGTAGGGGTACAATACTTGGTTGTGGCAGTGAACAACTATTACTGGTTTATGAATGACTGCACCTCTGTATTGGTATTATAGAGCATATGCACTCTACTTTTTGAATAAGAAAGTTTACTGTAAAACAGCAGGCCACGTCACAAAGGCAGCAGCCTCATGTCGCTGTTTACCGTGTCCCTTGGACACAAGAGGCCATGTCAAGTGACTGCCTTGGACTACCTAGGTATGAAAGTATACCGTAACATTCATGCAATGATGAAATTGACTTACAGCTCACTTTTCATGAGGGGTACACTTGCTATGGCACCCTGGCCCACGGGCCAATGCTGCAGGACAAAAGTCACTCTCACAATTCACTGATAAGAAAACCGAGGTTCAGATGAAAGTAGCCTGTCAATGCCTCTTAACCCACCACTGATAGCTTTGGGAATAGATTCTGGAAATTTTCACCTACCTATAGCCTCCTTCCTTTGGAATTTAACTTGACACATAGTAATTGTACAAACTCATTGAGTACCATGTGACATCAATTGCATGTATAGGACATAGTGCAATGTAAATAACATAATAAGACCAGGCTGGTTGGCATGCCTCTTGCTTCACGGATTGCCCCTTTGTTGTTTGTTTAGAAACAAGGTCTTGATATGAAGCCAGGCTGGCCCCGAACTCAAGACCTTTCTACCTCAGCCTCTGGAATGCTGGCATTATAGACATGCCCCTACCATACTCACCGTCGATCCAGTGTTAGATAACCATTCTTCCCCTTGGAATACCCACCTCTCTCAAGTTTGGGGAAGAAAACTCAAAAGTTTTGCAGACTAGTGTCTTTTTAGACCAATGCATTCTTTTTAAAAGCTAGATGCAAAGCTACCTTAAGACAGTTAACACATCTCCTTTGCTGTCACAGAAAAGGTCCAAGAGAGAGACAATGAGTGCATTGCCTCCACTGCCCTACTGCAGTCACTCTAGGTGGAAAAAGTAAGTCTCAGAAGAGTGATCAGAAAGGCAGGCCTTGCGAGCTGCTCTTTGTTGTGTTGTATAAGAGCCAGGAGTTAGTTACAGGAGGCGGGGGGACCAGACCGAGCAGGGTTCTTTAATGCCTAGCTGGGCAAGGAAGCCAAGCATGAACTATTAAGAAATTCCATCCATGAATGACTGGATAGAGGGAAAACTTCTAAGAGGACTAAGTCCTTGAGAACCAGGAAGTAATGCTTGCAGAAGCAAGCGTTCAACCCTTGAAGTGTAAGTCAGCAATTCCTCTGCAATATATGCTGCTGCTGGGAAGCAGTGGGGGGTAGTGGAGGAAGAGATACTCTAGCATCAAGCAGGCCAGACCTCTGTGACTCTGGGAGGCTCAGTATTCCTCATCTGTAAAATGGGTGATGACTGTACTTGTTATTAAAGAATATAGGACAATGGGAAACACAATACAGAGCCTGCATCATGGTTAACACTCAAATAATCAGGGCTGTCACGAACCTTCAAGTGCAGGTATGTGCTAACATCCAATCAAGATGAGGTCCCTTCACTCAACCCCTGAAACAAGGGACCTTATGACTTTCAAAACAATGACTATCAGCAGGGTGCTGGTAGTGCATGCCTTTAAATGGCAGCACTCGGGAGACAGAGGCAGGTGGATCTTTGTGAGTTCCAGGCCAGCCTGGTCTACAAACTGAATTCCAGGATGGCCAGGGCTACAAAGAGAAACCCTGCCTTGAAAGAATAAAAACAAAACAAAAACAATGACTATCGTGCATGCCAATTTGAAAAAGAAGGAAAGCTGGGTAAATTCTGGGGGGAGAATTCAATCTGTACCAAATGGAAAAAAATGCAGACCTTTTGGGATCTTAGGGCTGGGGTGGTACTCCCAGGGTTGAACCCCAAGCTTTTGGGAGCCTAAGAGGTCTGGGAAGCCAACTGCAGAAAGAACTCACTTAACCCTAGAACCAGACACACCCCTTGGATGCTGCTGGTACTGATGTGGGCACTAGCAGTGGACTTGTGGTCAAGCCCCACCACCCCGAAGGTGGAAATGCTTGGATGTCCTACCCTGGGCCCTCAGCCATGTCCAGTATGAGCCCTCAGCACTTTCCTACTCTTGATTTTTTACTTGAGAATCTATAAATGAGGGGTGGAGAGATGGTTCAGCAGTTTAGAGGGCTTGTTATCTTGCAGAAGACCCAGGTTCAATTCCCAATGCACACATAATGGCTTACAATCATCTCCAGATTTAGTGAACTAATGGCCTCTTCTGACTCCCAAGAGTACCAGGAACACATGTGGTACATATGCATACATGCTGGCAAACACCCATACACATAAAATAAATAAATCTTTCAATTTTTAATTTTGTTTTGTTTTGTTTTTTGAGACAGGGTTTCTCTGAGTAGTTCTGTAGACCAGGCTGACCTCAAACTTACAGACAGGGATCTGTCTGCCTCTACCTCTGCCGGGATTAAAGGCATGCACCACCACTGCCCATCTTACAAATACATCCTTTAAAGGAGAAAGCAAACTTGGGATGCTCTCCTTATCTGGGCCTCTAAGGCTCTTTTCCATCTGCCCTTTGGGTATCCTCTCTCTCAAGAACCTCATCTGTCATGTAGTGTGTCCCATCTAGTCACTGTGTCCCTCTCCAACCTGATGTGTCTGCAGGTGTCTTCTGAAAGCATTTGATCCACTCCAAATTGGTCCATTTTGCTTTTCGTGGTCCTAGGATTCATTCTGCTGGTGTTCCATAATTCCTTATTCACACACAGCTTGCAACACATAACCTGGATCCCGCCAAACACCTGTGCAGCTACTTGGGGCTTGCTGGATCTTCTATTAGCCCTCCCCTGTTTGGCTCCATCAGCTTCTAGAGTTTCCACTGACCCAGGGCTCTCCTCTACCTTCCTTAGCTGCAAGTAACTCAGAACCACAGCTGCTAGCTGCTCAGGAGCTGGGGAGAATCTTACCCCCAACTGGAAGCCAGCCCAGAAGTCCCAGCACCATTCCCCATCCTCCCATACCGGGGTTGCTGGCCAGGAGATATCTTACTGTCTGATGAAGCACTCTAAGCCAGTACTATACACCATCACACCTCACATGCTGGTATGTGATAGGCTGAGCTCTGGCTCTGGAGATGGCAGAGAGCAAGAGCAGCAATGGCTTTAAACCTTAGAGTCTAAGGGGGCAGGTGATCACAATAGCTCTGTGCCTGCTATAGACCTACTCAGACGATGAGGATGGGTTTTATGGCTGGTAGCAAGGGCCCCTTTCCACTGACCTTCAATGAGCCACCAGGTCTTCTGCATGGCTCAGAAGGGGACAAGGAAGGACTGTCTGCCCAAACAGTAGGCAGTTTTGCATCTGGTGATTGAAACCTTTACTTTTTCCCAAATCCATTTATTTTTTTTAAAACCAGGAAAAGACACCCACAATCCCTTAGAAGTGGAGCGGATCTTCTTCCCCGTTTGAAAGGCCAAGTGCCCAGAGGGCAGGAAGATGAAAAGCGCCAGTGTGGTTCTGATCTGAAGCATGCCAGCCTTTTGATGTTAAAGATGAGAAGAGGGATCAAAACTCATGTTTTTCTGACAGAAAGTGGCAATGCCCGACAGTCAAATACGTTCCCGCCTGGAGCATGAGCTGGAGAGACTTTCCTCAGTCAGTCTGTGCCTGAGATGGGGACTGAGTAAAAGCTCAGCTTCTCAGGACTGTGCCATCCAGACCTTCTCCCAGGGGCTTGAGCCCCCCTCAGGGGGCTGTTTCCTTCCTTTCATCTCTGCCTGGGTAACAGGAATCCTAAAGATCTCCTCTCCTGGAACCTTCCGTGCCCTGTCTTATCTGACAATGACAAGCCTCAGTCCCCACCTGCTGAATCTTGGAACTCTCCACTGTTACCCTTAATACAGTTATCTTTGGTTACTGTATGTTGTCACCCTAGAAGCTTAGCCAGGCAGAGGCATGTCTGCTCTGACTTCCCTGGTCTGTTTTGCTCCCTACACGATAACTGCTGGGTAGAAAGTTCTCAGGAGGGACACTCAGAAGGGCATATGCTGAGCAATGTGTCACTATAATCCCAGTAATGGGAGATGGACTATGGAAGGATCTTGGGCTCTTGCTGGCCAGCTAGTCTAGCCAATTTGTGAATCTAGGTCAGTGAGAGACCTTGTCAGTCAGACCTGGAGAGATAGCTCAGAGGTTAAGAGTACTTGCTGCTCTTGCACAGGGACCTGGGTTCAGTTTCCAGCACCTACACTATGACTCACATCGACCTACAACTCCAGGTCTACGGGAATCTAATGTTTTCTTCTCATGTTCACAGACACCAGGCATACACGCAGGCAAAACACTTGTACCCATAAAATAAGTTAGTACTTTTTAAAAGGTCATCAGGATGGCTCAGAATGTAAAAGTGTTCTCTGAATAAACTTGATTCCCTAAATCCAATCCCCAGAGGAACAGGGAAAGAATTGTATGTCACATGTGTGCCATGGCATGAGCATGCCTACACACACTAACAAAGATGTAAAAAAAAAAAATCAAATTGGAGAGAATTAGGGGAAGACCCTCTAGCCTCTACATGGACACACACATACACATATGCACACATAAACACACACATTTTACCACACACCAAAACAAGAAATAAAATAAAAACCAAACAGAAATACATACAAATGAGCTATTAAAGAGGAAGAAGAAAAAAGAAGTTCAGAATAGGAAATGTCGCGTGACAGACAGTAGGTTATCGTTTGCCTAGGGCTAGGCAGGAGGTAGACCTGAAAATGAAAACTAAGGGATACAGGCTTCAAAAGGTAACTGTCAAAATGGTTGTAGCACTCTGTGAAGACACTAAAAGCCACTTGACCGTGAGTTTGAAATGGATGAATTAACAATAACAATGACTAAAACACAGAGAATCCCAGGTGGAGATATAGCCTTGTGACAGCACTGACTGTCTTAGTTTGAGTTTTTATGATTGTGAAGAGACACCATGACATGACAACTCATAAAAGAAAACATTTAACTGGGGCTGGCTTACAGTCAGAGGTCTAGTCCACTATCATCATGGTGGGAAACATGGTGGTTTGCAGACAGATGCGGTGCTGGAGAAACTGCTGAGAATCCTACATCTAGATCCTCAGGCAGCACAAGGAAACTAACTGTGTGTCCCACTGGGTGTTGCTTGAGCATATGAGACCTCAAAGCCTACAGTGACACACTTCCTCCAACAAGGCCACACCTACTCCGACAGGCCACACCTCCTAATAGTGCCACTCCCTATGGGCCAAGCAGTCAAACTTATGAGTCTATGGGGGCCATCCGTACCTATTCAAACTACCACACTGACCTAGCATGAGCAAGGCCTGGGTCCCATGCCCAGCATAGGGAAACCAGAAAGTACTTCACAGGGCTATATAAGAACTCACTAGTATCAGCAAACGTGTCTGTTACCAAGGCTAACTATATAATGAGATGTGCCCCGTGTTCCTGATGGGTAACCCTAAACAGCACCTCCAACACAAAATGGGATTCTATTTTCCCCACTCTACAGGTGAAGAAGCTGAGGTGACATATCTTCCCTTAGGTGACACAGCTGATAAGCAGGAGAACCAGGCAAGACACCAGAACATGGTTTTCAACAGAGGACCCAGGGCCTTGAAGCGGGAACAACCACAAACTGAGTAGCAGTCTCTTGAACCTCAGATGACCGCCTCCCCTGCCCCGCCCCAGGTCCTTCAAGCTGTCTGCCCCGCCCCAGGTCCTTCAAGCTGTCTGCCGGCTTTCTCTCTTCCTATGCAACTGGGAGTGCGGCAGCTCTGATCTTCCCCACTTCTCAGCACACTCCCACAGAGAGAGGATGACAAGCTCCCAGTTGTATCATTCTAGCTGTCCGCATACCTCCTAAGGAGCCAGTGGCTTCCCTGGTGCCTGTAATGTCTAGGCCTGGTTTCCTAACACATCCCAGTATGCCCTCCCTCCCTTTGTGGATGTTATTCTCTGAGACATAGTCTCTCTATGTAGCCTTGAATGGCCTGGAACTTGCTATGTAGATCAGGCTGGCCTCAAACTCATAGAAATCTGCCTGCCTCTGCCTCTGCCTCTTAATGCCTGGCTACATCCTAGCTTTGTCCACCTCACCCCCAACCCCCAACGGGGTTCCTCTGTGTAACACAGCTCTGGCTAGTTCTGTCCTAGAACTAATTTTGGAGACCAGGCTGGCTTCGAACTCACAGTGATCCATCTACCTCTGGAGTGCTGGGATTAAAGGTGTGTGCCACCATAGCCTGGCGATCCTAGTATTTTTAATACTTTAAGATCCTTTCCAATTAATATTCCTGTTTCTGTTTCCTTATCATGTGTGTGTGCGTGCGTGCATGCCCTCTGTTTTTCTTTGAGATTGAGTTACTGTGTAGCTCAGGCTGTTCTTAAACGCTAACACCATGCTGCCTGTCTATGAAGTGCTGAGATTAGAAGCATACACCACCATACACCCTCCCTCTTTCTGTCTTGCCAGGTTAACTCCAGTGCTCTGGAGCCCAGGTTAAGGGTCACATTCTTATCTGAGCGAGCCATCTTAATTGGTCCCTAGTTCCTTCCCACTATGGCATCATTTACTTCCTTTATGAACTTGCAACAATTGACAATTGTTATTTCTTTGTTTCACTGAGTGTGTAATTCACTTATGTCTTCATCACACCCTGTAGAGTTTACAAGAGCCAGAGCCACAGCTGACCTGTTCATCACTAGGTCTGAACAGAGGGTGCTCAGGATGGTATTCCAGGACATTTCAAATTTGGTCTTCACTGTGAGACACTACTGGCCACACAGCTGGATCATTCTTTGTTGTGGAGGGCTGTCCTATGCCCATTAGGGTGTTCCTCATCATTCCTTGCCTTTAATCATTAAGGGTAACCTCCTGGTTGTGACAATAAAAAATGTTTTCAGACATTGCCACATGTGCCAGATGGTAGGAGGAGTAAGAGAGGGAGAAAATGACAGTTTCCTTCGATAAAAGACACTGAGGATTTCTCAATGGTTGAGCAGAAGAGTTCCCCCTGGAACCCCTCAAAGTCTGTGAGGGAGGCACAGGAACATTGGCTTCTTTAGATGTGGAGCTAGAACTCCCGGGATCGGGACAATGTGGGAAATACTGTCTATCAGCAGTGGGTATAGACGGCAGAGTGGCCAGTATGAGGAATATGAGGCCATATTCCTATTCCTTAGGATGCCACTCTGGTTACTCTGTGTAACCCAGGGATATTTAGCTCAGTGTTCTTTTCCAGCTGTGGTCATGACATGTGAGAAACCACAAGTTCTCCTCAATCAAGATTAACACAAGGATTCTTGTATTCTGAATTTCTTGGGACCAAAGGTGTTTCAGATTTCAGAACTATCTTAGGGAATGGAACCAGGTCTAAGCAAAAGATTAATTGTATGTTTTACAAAGAGAGAAAAAAGAAAAGAAAAGAAAAGGAAAGGAAAGAAAAGAAAAGAAATCCCCTGTGTGGCCAGTGATGTGGCTCAACAGGCAAAGGCGTTTGTGGTATAAGGCTGGTGACCTGAGTTTGCTCCCCAGAATCCAGATAAAGGTAGAAAGAGAAAACTAACTCCACAGGGTTAGCATCTGACAACCAACTGTGTTCCCATACACGGTTCATACACATACACTAACAAATAAATCATTTTGTTTCATGTACACTTCCTTTATGTAGCTTACAGGTGCATTTATGTAATATTCTTAATGCCTGTGTTTCAACTATTACCGTGTATGTCACATGAGGGCATCTATAGAATTTTCAACTGGTGTTGAAATTTTAACATGTATTGGTGTTCAAAAGATTTTGGATTTCATATCATTTTGGATTTCAGATGCTATTGATAGCTGTAATAGTTTTTTTTTTTTTTTTTCTTTTTGGACAGTTCTTACTATATAGGCCTGACTGATTCCAAATTTGGTATTCTTCTGCCTCAGCCTTCCACAAACTGAGATGACAGACATGCGCCTTAGCGAGGCTGGTGAAATGAGCAGAATAGCTAGTATTGGGGGGGCTGGAGAACTGCTCAGCACGTAACAAGTGCTGCTCTTGCAGAGGACCCTGAGTTTAGTTCCCCCCACCCTTGTCATGCAGCTCAGCTCTGCCTGTAACTCTAGGGGACCAACACTCTCTTTTTTGTCCCCCTTGGGGGATACACTCCGGTATGCACACATGTACTCAGATAAACACCTATACATAAGTAAATAATAAAGCAAGCCTTTTTTGAGCTGAAAACTAGGGACTGAAGTGGTCATCATTACTCTTTCCACACATGGGAGCAACAAAGGAACAGCCAAGCTGGGTATGTTGCCCAGCCATATGTACACAGATGTGAACAACCCGGCTTAGCTACTGCTAAGCTATACTCAATCAACTACTAATTCATGGATGTATCCCACACATCAGAAAACCAACTGCACACTTGAAATGAGAGTCCCTTCAGAGTTCAGGCAGTGTTCACACACAAGAAAGAACTCTGAGACCAAGTTTGGATCCTTCTGCCAGGGTCCTAAGGGGCCAGAGTTCACCAGACACTGTGTTTTGCTTTTGTTGATATTTTGTGGGGTAATGGTTTTGTTGAAATAAGCCCCCCCACCCCTGCCAAGCCCAGGCTGGCCTGTAACTTACAATGTCACCCAGGCTACTTAACCTTCCAGTAATCCTACTGCCCCAGCCTCAGGTATCCAGGATTACAGATGTGCATTAGCATACATGGCTAACGCTTGGCTTAAAAGTGACAACACATTTCTTGGCTCTTTCACTGGGCCAAGAAATCACAAACACAAAGATGGCCATTTCAATGGCCATTTCATCGATTTGATTGAATTCAGAACTACTGTGGAAACCACACCTCTTCTGGTGGCTAGGGCGGTATTTCCTGGAAGATTTAATTTAGGTGGTCAGTCCTACTCTGAGTATGAGTGGTGTCATTCCCTGGTGTGGGGGGGGAAGGGTTTGGGGGTCTTAGACTGAATAAAAAGGCCAGAACAAACAGCACTCATGTCTGTCTATCTGTCTGTCTGTCTACTTCTTGAATGCAGATGCAATGTGACCAGCCACCATATGCTCTTGCCCCCATGCCTTGCCTGCCATGAATCCCACTGTAAGCCAAATATACCCTTCTTTCCTTCCTTCCTTCCTTCCTTCCTTCCTTCCTTCCTTCCTTCCTTCTTTCCTTCTTTCCTTCCTTAAGTTGCTTTTGTCAGGGTACTTTGTCACAGCAATGAGACAAGCCACAGATACAGCTGCTCACGATGGGCCATCACAGACAGCTGAGATGCACAGATGGGATCCCAGGCACCACTTACTCAGGTGGGCTGAGGCAGCAGGGACCAGGAATCAGAAGAGTGACCAAGTTCAGTGCAGGTCCCATTTAAAGACACGGCTCTGAAACCATGTGAGCATCAGAGCCTTCATTTAATAGATAAGGAAACAGCAGGCCAGAGAGGAAAGTGTTCTGTCCTGTGTAACACAGACTTCCCTTTCCCCAGAGGAAGGAAAGCTGACACCTAGGGCGTAGATGGAGCTGTGGCTGAATTCAGTCCTGCTATTAGGTTTCTCTAAACACAGCTATTCATCAGCAAGAAGCAGACTAACCTATCTTTCTCAACAATTGATACACAAAAGTGGGTCAATGAACACAAAGCCCAGAAAGACAGAAGTAACCATGCTGCTTGGCCAGGTAGGTGGTACAGTCAGGGAGGGGTAGGTGGTCCCGTGGTTAGAGTTGAGGCTTGGGAGCTGAGAGAGGGGTCCATGTTTAAACACCAGCACTTCCACCCTGAGCCATGTGACAGTATTTCTTCCAGCTCTAATTCCTCCTTTGTCTAATTGCATAATAATTCCCTGTAAGCAAGTGTACTGGGAGGTCCAGAGTATTTGCAATGAGTGAAAAGGACAGTTCACACAGTCATCTTCTAACCATCTCATTATAGGACCTGTCTGGGAATGTTGCTGCAAGTGCCTAGGGAATATCCCCTGGGAAACTCAGTATCTCCTAAGAGGTCAGAGATAAAAGTATCTGCATCAGCAAGAGAAGGGCCTGGATGACAGTGGGGGATGACTTGGACCCAGCGTCTAGGGCCCCCACACAAAGAATGTGTTGCATCATTGTACCCTTTATCTTGATTCTTTTTTCTTTTTTCAAGTGGGGGTGGAGAATAAAGGCAAGAACTTCAAGGTCAGGTTCACTTCCCTTCAGGCTCCTTCAAGGCTGCAGTGAAATTTCAAGAATGCAGCCTCTGGGCCCAGTTTACATTCCCACCCTCTTGGTATCCAGGATACTGGAGGGACCTGCAGCATTCCGTCTTGCCAATCAGCCTCCTTGCTGGTCTGGTGGCCTGGGTCTCAGTAGCTTGCACCTCCATCCTAAGCTGCCCTCCTATAGGGTAAGGTCTGCCCCTGGTCCGTGGGAAAAGCGCCATTGCTTACCAGGAGGGTCATTCATTCATTCACTGGCCCAGCACACATGCTCTGGGCTCCCTGCCGCAAGGCATTCTGGTAATCAGCTGGAACTCCCAGTACACTGGTGGAAACTGACCAGAAATAAGCTGAGTGATTCTGCGAAGTGGCAGCTCGCAGTGGTGTGGCATGGGGGTGATTATGTTCGAGATCAAGGACAGCCTCTGTAGGAAGTGACGATTAGACTATCAGACTATTAGACTCTCAGAATTGAAGGACGTGTAGGCAGACACAGGTGGAGAAGAGAGGGAAGAAAATTCTAGATGGAGGGACCAGCATTTGCAAGGCTCTCTGTATTGCAAAGGTTACCATGCTGGTGCCTTTGAAGACCTGTGGCCAGCCTGTAGTGGAGACTAGAGACAAGAGCAGATAGACTTCCGTGAGAATCCTGTGCGTGTGGGCATGATAGTCATTATACCAGGAGCTACAGCAGAGGGCTAAAAGCATTTTATGCAAAGAGACTATTTCCATAAGGATTTCCTAATAAAGGGACCGAAGAGATGGCACAGTGGCTAAGAATGTTTGATTCGCTCATAGAGGATGCAAATTCTGTTCCCAGCACTGACATCAGGTAGCTTCAGAGCTGAACTTACGATCTTCTGACAGTACTATTGAACTGCTGTCTTCTGGCTGGCTTCTCCAAATATCTGCACACTTGTGGGGTGCATACAACACATACGCACACGCACATGCACACACACTGACCAAATATACATTCATACAGTCACTAAGAAAGCACCACATGCTCACAATATTACATGCATAACTAAGAAAGAAAACACTGCAGCACTCTATGACTTACTGCTTTAAACACACACACACACACACACACACACACACACATGCATGCACACACACTCTTTGATTACTTTTTTTTAGTGTATGTATATACCAGGACATAGAGTTCAGAGAACAGTTTGCAAGACTCAGTTCTCTCCTTCCATCATGTGGGTCCCAGGCATCAAACTCAGGTCAGGCAGGGTGGCGAGAGCTTTACCCACTGAGCCATCTTGCCATCATCCCCCAATGCTTCCTTTACTTTGCGAAACTGTATTTTTATGTACTCAAAAAACAAAGACACAGGATAAGTTTGCTAAAGCATTGATCCCTGCATCACAGTCGTAAAGTGCTGTTCTAGCACCTGTTCTGCAAAGCCCTGGGTTCCATCCTCAGCACTGGACAAAGTCCCCTATCACCAGTGGCAGTCTTTGTGCCCCCGAATGCTGAAACATTTCTTTTTTTTTTTTTTTTTTTTTTTTTGAGATGGGATCTCTAAGGTCAGAGAGATGATTTAGTGGTTAAAAGCACATGCTGTTCTTGCAGAGGACCTGAGTTCAATTCCTAGCACCCACATCAGGCAGCCCACAACTGACCAGAACTCCTGCCCCAGGTGATCTGAGACAAGATCTCTAGCCCACTTTCTTCCAAACCACTGAAAACTACTTTAAGCTTTGATTCCGGAGTTTGATTTTACTAGGGAAGACAGAAGAAATATCCACCCTAACCCCTCCCCAGGCACCAGCACTGTGGGGTTGCCTCATTCCTGCTACATTTGCCTTCTACCTCTGACCTACATTCCTAGCCCCCCCCAAAAAAACATTTATTTTAAACAAAGTCTCATTAAGTTGTTAATGCTGGCTTTCAACTTGCAATCCCCCTGCCTCAGCTTCCTGGGAAGCTGGCATTACAGGACTACCAGGCCCAGGAGAAAGGTGTTTTGATAAGGTTTGTTTGCAATGGTCTTGAAGAGTTTTCACTGAGAACAGAGACTGGCTACAGCCTTCTGGATTCACCACAAGCACAGCACAATCCATTCATGGAAGGCAATAACAATGGCCAACGGCATCTGTAAGACTCACCCTGATACAAAGATGTTCACAGGCTAAAAAAACAAGCTAATCTCGAAATTGGTGGGCTGCACTATAGTGCATACACAATCTCCCTGGCTGGGGATGTAGCTCAATTGGTAGTGTGCTTGCCTGAAGTTAGGTGGAGCCCTGGGTTCAATCAGAAGTTCAAGGTCATCCTTGGCCACACAACCAAGTTTGAGACCAGCCCAGAATATATGAAACCTGGTCTCCAAAAAACACAAAACTCTGTAGAGTCTCAGCTGACTTAGGGTGCAAATTCAAATCACCATGGCCCAAGGAAGCAGGGTACAGCAGTATAGAGCAGGGCTGTGCTGATCAGGACCTGCTAGGCCAGCAGCTTTGTGGGCCAGGCGTGACTGTGAAGTTAAGTCTTCAGTTTTAACACCTCTCTCTCTCTCTCTCTCTCTCTCTCTCTCTCTCTCTCTCTCTCTCTCTCTCTCTCTCTCTCTCTCTCTCAGGCTGCTAGATCTTAGAACTCTTACTGTTTCGGCTCTTGTAGCTCTGTCTCACTGTTTAGCTGTGTTTGAGTAGCCCGGACTGGCCTTGAATGGCCCTGAAGCCTCATATTGCCCAGGCTATCCTGAAATCTTATTCGTTCTGCCTCTGCTTCCTGAAGGTAAACACCATACCCATCATGCCCACCTCTGCCTCACTCTTTCTTGTCAATGTCCACTGCATAGTGGCTCATCACATAAGGTCAGTGTATGCACACATCGTGCCCACCTCTGCCTCACTCTTGTCAATGCTCATCATACAACCTTTGCAGCCTCTGGTAGAGAGGTGCAGAGGGCTGGCGGCTAGTTTCCTGCTCTCAAATGCCTGGCCGAGGCAGCAAGAAAGCTGTAGCTCTGACTCACAACTGGAGGGGCAGGGTGCACACTGTGATGGCCCGAAACTGGAGAATGGCTGTGTGGTCACCTAGCTACTCCTTGGCGCTCTGTCTCATGAGTGAGGCCTCAGGAGAGGTGAGGAGGGAGTGATGGAGTGAATGGCATCAGCTGTTACCCACAGAAGATACTGACAGCGAAGAGCGACAACTCCTCCCCAGTCTCCTAGATATAGAGCCTTAGAGCCCTCCCCCAATCCAGCTGCTCCTGCCAATGGCCCCAGACAACTACACTGCACCCATCTGTTTGTACCATATTGCCTTCCCTCTCTGCCTCCCCAGCACCTTACAGGTGCACAGAGGAAAGAGTAAAGCCAGAGAGGTTTCTGTAAACCAGTGCATGAGGGGGGTGGGGAGGGGTCGGGGTTGGGGAGTGGGGGTGGGGACTCAGAAGAAGGGCACAGCTTTCATCTCAGGATCACTCCTTATCATCGTCTCATCCTCTAGCACATTCCATGCACCCAAGCTGAGCGCCATAGGGAGGGAGTCACAAGAATGGCCCCATAGACAATTGCTGAACACTGTGCTGAGTGAACACAATAAATAATACTAATTCTAAAGGTGCCTGGTGCTCACTTCAGTTTATTAATGAGAAACCTGAGCGTTGGAGAAGGTCAAGGGTACAGCCCGTCAATGGCCTCCCTCCAAAGAATGTCTTGCTTGCTCATGGATTCTTTCCAAGGTGGTGTTTTTCAGGCCCTCTTCTGAAATTCACCATATTTCTTCCTGAAAGTGTGGGCCCTGAGCAGCCCCAAGGGCCCTCTACTCCCTGCGCCTCCCAGGACCATCCTGAGAGTGCTGAGGGACCGGGAACCTTTCCTTCACTCATCCTAAAAAGATGAGTGTAAATCCTAAAAAGGTTTACATTTTTCCAGGGCTTGTGATCAGGATCCAGTTGCATCATTTCACTTTCCCTCTGCTTACCTTTCCACCCCTTTAATGACTGGTGCTGCTCTGCTCCTCCCACTTACAGAGAAGGGAAGAAGCAAAGGGGGGCTTCCTAAGCTTGCTTCTCCAGGGGCCCAAGAAGCCCCTGGAGAAGACCCAATTGGGAAGACCCAATTCCAGGTGCATTATTAGCTGAGTTATAAACACCAAGTTCTCCTCCTCCTCCCAGCCCTCTCCCCCAAACACTCCAAACAGCAGATTACCGGTTAACTCTGGCTGACAGAGCACCTGCTTTTGAAATCTTTTCTCCCCACCCCCACCCTCTGAGGATTTACAACACGCAGGTAAACATTGACACTGGTTAAGAGTTACCGAAAGGAAGCAGAGCCTGGATGGAATGCTGGCTCTGAAGTCCTGCCTCCAAAGGGGTGAGAGTCCTTTCCAAATACCCAAAATGAGAAAATAAGGGCTGGGGAGAGGGCACTTGCCGAGGACCAGGACCAATCAGGTGGTTCACAAGCACGGGTAACTTCAACTCCAGGGAATCTAAAGCCTTCTTCTGGCCTGGACAGTCACACACACACACACACACACACACACACACACACACACAATAATAAAATAAAAGTTTAAGAAAAGGACGAAAAGCAGCTCAGGGTGGCAGAGGAGACATCTGAGGCTTCTTGGTGATGCTCCGCCAGATTCAGGGCCATCAGGCTTTTAAGTCAGTACTCATTAAATCCTAAACAGGAAACTGAAGGTCTCTGCCCCCAGGTAAACAGGGTTATCAGTCAACAGTGTATTCAAGTGACCTGGAAACTCTTGCAGAGAACTTTCTTCTTGGCTGAGATCCTACGGAGGGAGGGAAGGAGGGAGGGAGGCAGGAGCATGCTACGAAAAGGAACCAAAGCATCAGAGAGGCTCGCCAGCAGGAAAAAGCCCACCTGCTCATGCCAGACAAAGCTGGTCTTCTCAGCAAGGCATGGATGTTTTAGTAGTGGTGGGATGGTGGTTCACAGCCAGCCCATAGTGCATGCTGGCTGACATGACAGAGTAACAGATGCCATGCAAATGGTATCACCAGACTGAGGCTGTGCAAGTGCTTTGACTGTGGGAAGATGAAGGGTGGGATGAAAGGCAACTCTGTCAACAAGCGCACCACTGCTCAAGTCTTGATGGGGCAGACTGAGTGATGGATTAGTTTAGAGATACAGGAACTTACAGGAAACAATGTCACTTACAGCCAACTTTGTCCCAGGTCCCTGCTGACTACTGTGTGGACAGTTACGATGGCCTCTGAAGGGATGGGTGAGGGGGACTAACCTGGCCAAGGTTGCAAGGCTCTTTCTACCATCCCTTCCAGATAGAAGATGGACTGACCGTCAGAGCAGCCTACAGCCCATGGCTCAAAGCGCTGAACCTGGGCTCTCCCACTGTGAGGCCGAGCTCAGTCTTGAGACACTGAGTCACAGTGAGCAAGTGATTTCACCCTCGGCAGGGGCTCTGATCCTACTTCTGGCTTCAGCCTCATGGGCTGCCCACTGCTGGAATAGTCTGCGCCTGCCCACTTGCTCTGACTTCAAGGGCCATGGTATATCACGATCAGCATGACGGTAACACCTTTTGATTGGGGCATCCCTGCTGCCTGGGCTCTTCAGACAGTGACAGCCATGTCATCGTTCTGTCATCGTAACCTGACAGAATCATTGCACACTTGTCTGGAGCTGGAAAAGCTGCCAACTTAAGGCTATCCCAGCTCCATTTTATTTTTTTTACACTTTACAGCCCTGTTTTCTTTAGGCAAATACCTAAAGTTCCGGCGGCTCATCCTTCAACCAAGCCTAAGCTGCCCCCTTCATTGATAAAAAGCAGAAGCAGAAGCCCTGGGCATGGATTTCTACCACCTCCAGCTCCCTGAAATCACATAAAGGCCAAGGGTCAGAGGAACTGCTTCTGTATCCAGCAGAAGGCCCACCACCACAAACCCATTTTTCTGCTATGTTTTGAGAAGCTATGAGGAGACCCTAGATGGTGAAGTCAGGAGTGTGCCTCCCTTGTGCTCTGGGCCCTGCAGCACAAAGCCGGTATGAAACATGCATGACAGAGAGGATTCAAACACACAGGGCAAGGGAAAGCAAAGGACCCGATTGCCAAGCGAAGGAGCAGACTGAAGGGACTGGAAGGGTCTGGAAGGCCAATGGCTACTTTGAGTTTTTCTACTACGGTTTTCTATGGACAATGGAGAATCGGGAGGTATTTCTGGGAAGGCAGCATTTGCTCTTCAGTTTCTGGAGGAAAATTCCAAAAGTAGGGGCTGGGGATGCAGCTCAGCTGGTAGATATTTGTCTAGCATGTTCAAAGCCCTGCATTCGGTTCCCAGCACTTCATAAATCAGGTGTGGTTGGACACACCTGTAATCCCAGCACTCAGAGGATGGAGGCTAGAGGTCATCCTCAGCTACACAGCAAACAACACCAGCCTTGGGTTAGCTAGTGAAACGGTCTCAAAGAAGAAAATCCAGATTATTATCCTGATGGCTAATAGTCACAGTAACTAAAACGGTAGGTAACAGCTCAGCCAATGACCATGGGCAGAAAGTGAATTGGGTCAAAAGACACAACCTTTCCACGTGTCAGTCGGTATCCTTACAACTGCAGATACACAAGGGTAAATTTGACCAGTTAGCTGTTATTCTATCAACAAACGTGGCATAAAACTGTCACACCCAGCAACCAAAACACTACTTCCTGTTTCATTATCTTAAAGAATAGAAAGAAAGGAAGAAAGGAAGGAAGAAAACCATCTGTCCACATCATGTTCATAGCATCGTACCAGCATTGTTTGCAGTAGCCAAAAGGTAGAAGTGACTAACCTGTGCCCATCAATGGATGAAAGGCAAATCACAATGGGATCTGAGTATACTCTGGATCTATGGTCAGGCTTAAAATGGGAGGAAATTCTGATACAGGCTGAACCCTCGGGACACTGTGTGAAGTGAAGAAAGCCAGTCACAAAAGAGATGGATGTGGTGTAATAATTCCACCATCAGGAGTGTGGAGTTGGAAAGTAGAGTAGTAGTGACTAGCAACTGGGAGGGAATGAAGAGCAGAGAGTTGATGATGTGGTGGGTACAGCATTTCACAAGACCACTACAGACAGACGGCAGGGGGTGCTAAGTTGTACACTGTGAAGGTACTTGATGCCACCGGAATAACTAAAAATGGTCAAAATAAATAAAAACACTTAAAATACAAATAAATGGTAAATTATAGCTACAGTTCTATTCTGGTGCTGGGACAAAACACTTCAAACAAAAGCAACCTGAGGGAGGGAAAGGGGTTATTCGGCTTACACTTTCTAGCCACCAGGCCATCCCAGAGGGAAGTCAGGGCAGGAGCTTAAGCAGGAGCTCGAAGCAGAAACCATGAAGAAAGGTGCTTGCTGGATCACTTGTAGGCTCATGCTTGGTTTGCTTTCTTACACAACCCAGAGGAACAGTGCCTCCCAGGGTGGGCTTGCCGCTCCTACAGCAATTAACAATCAACACAACCACCAAAGACATCTTAGAGGCCAAGCTGATCTGAGCAGTTCCTTAAGTAAGACTCAGTTCTCAGACAGCTCTGGGCTATGTCAAGTTGACAGTTAAAGCTAAGTAGTGCATGTGCTATGCATATCTGCCATAATTTGTTTTTAAAGGAAAAGAAGGAGGGAAGAGAGAGAGAGGACAGGAAGGAAGAAGAGGTAAAAGGGAAGGAGGGAGGGAGGGAGAGAGGGAGGGAGGGAGGGACGGAGGGAGGGAGGGGAAGAAGGGAAGGAAAGCAGACTGGTGGGCACACATGCTCCACCAGCATGGCTCAGATGGCCTGTCAGCACACAGGGCTGCCTGAAGCACAGTGCTCTGCTAGGCACACATTCTCCCTGGCAAGCTCCTTCCTCTTCATCTCCCAGCAGCTCTTCATCATGACTGAAAAAGCCCCCTTACTTGCTCTTGCTCTACCTAGGCTCCTTTCAGCATCTAAATACAGACAACCCAGGGATGACATCACTTCCCTCTCTAGTGTTCTAGGTCCGCCCAGAGCTTCTGATTGATCCCACCTGCCACTCTAGCACCCCACCTAGCTTTCTCCAACACCATCAAACATGGTCCCAGGTCCTGGCTGGCATCCCACGTGAGCTTGGAAGTTTCTAGAAAACTCTCCACGGCAAGGAAAGCTAGGGGTGGAATATCCCTTGCTTGTAATTTAAGACAAGCCTTCTGTGAGGGGCCTATTTGTAAGAGACAGCAGGTCTTGATGCTGAGGACAGAACAAAGCCTCTGAGTTCAGCTCTTCTACCCACTTCTGTCCTTTTCAGTGCTTCATAGAAGTCCAGGACTGGAATGAGGAAGTGGATCCATGGGTCCATCTCCTGCTGAGAGCCACCAAACTTGCTCTACCGGCTCCTGTCACCTCTCCTCGCATTTGAACTCAGCTATCAGGCATTTTTGCCTTGACTTCTTGGTGGATCGGTCTGTAATTATTAAGACTCCTTTTGCAGCACGCTGATGGCCGTTCTAGTTCTTGTCTCATAACTGTGGTGTACCGTTCTTGAGCTTGTACTTTTAACCTGCCACTGAACTGAGTTAGGGTGAATCTCTCCTAGGCAACCTAGTTATTTGAGTCATACTTTTCCTCCCAACCTGACAGTTATCTCCCTTGGTTTTCTTTTGAGTTATTACATTGAATCCAGGGCATTTATGCATCTTAGGCAAGTCCTTTAACACTGAACTACAACCCAAGCCCAATAGCCACCTTTAAATCGAAGTGTTCTATCTATTAATTATTTGATTGATTGAGACAGGGCCTTACTATATAGACCTGGTTAGCCTTGAACTCAGAGATCCATCCACCTGCCTCTGCCTCTGAGTGCTAGGGGTAAGGGTGTGCACCACTAACCCCATTCGGTCCATTTTAAAAAGTTTTACTTATTTTTATCTGTTTCTTTGTTTTGTTTTTCAAGGCAGGGCTTCTCTGTATAGCCTAGGCTGGCCTGAAAACTGTAGACCAGGCTGGCCTCAAACTCAGAAATCTGCCTGCCTCTGCCTCCAAGGTGCTGGGATTAAAAGCACGTGCCACCACCAGCCACCAGCCCATTTATTTTTAATGAATTACTGATATGGTTAGCTTTTAGCCAACCTTCTTCACCTTTGTTTTGTATTTTCCTCTCTCTGTCTTGATTTCTTGTGCCTACTTTTCAACTTTTAAGGGACTTATCCACAATGCATCACTATGAGGTCTGCTTTGGTTTAGTCAAATCTCTTAACAAAATGAAGACAAAAATTACGTCTTTGAAAGCTGTGGCAGGCTGGTGGCCAACATGAGAGACTAAGGCAGGAGGCAGAAAGACTGCGAGTTCAAGGCCAGCTTAGACTGCAATGTGAGATACTGACTCAAAAACCAAACAACCCTCCTTGTGTTTCTGGTGCCCTGAATTTCTTAGGCAGAATCAAGCTTGTGGGCTTTGTTACACAGCTCTACTGGCCATAATTTCTCTCAACCTTATACTGCATTTGAAAATGCCTGCATCTTTCCCCCTCATTTTAAAAGGAGGCTGTGTTACAGGAGTACAGGCTGGCCCTCCATCCTTCCCTTTGCAGCACCCTCAGAACTTCACCCCATCATTCTCTGACTAGCACAGCTTCCATCCAGAAGTTACCAGAATTTCTTACTGTTCTCCTCTGGCCAACCTTCTTGATTTCCTGCATATTACGCCCCAGAATCTTTCAGATTCTCACCAGCTCCCAGGTCTTCATCAGTTGATGGATATGTCTAGGAGTGTCTAGGGTCTTTGCATGACTGCCCATGCTCCTTGGACTCTGCTGTTTCTTGGATCTGTAGGTTAGTATTTTCATCAATTTTGGAATTTTTTTTATTCTTTATGCCTTTATAGCTACATGTCATACCCTCCTCACAAACATTCCTCTTCATTTCCTTCATGAATCCTGATAGGTTTCTTTTTATTTTTTTAAGATTTATTTTACTCTTATTTATGTGTATATGTGTATGTGCATATCTGTGTTGTGTGTTTCAGCGTGGGGATTGGAGAGCACCCTCTGAGGCCAGAAGAAGGTGCCAGATTGCTGGGAGCTGGAGTTTAAAAAGGTGCTGTGAGATGTCTGGCTTAGGTGCTGGGAACCAAGCTCTAGTCCATTGCCAGAAGAGCAAAGGGTTTTCATCACTGACCCATCTCTCCAGCTCCCAAACACATAATCTCTTTTCTTTTCTTCAAGGTTTTTTGAAACAGGGTCTATGTAGCTTTCATGGACCATGTCCAGCAAACGCACATTTCTTGGACTTCTTTACAATGCCTCATATACCACTAAAGTTCTGAGACCCCCCCCGCCCCCGCCCAGCAGCTTTCTCATTTTATTCTAGTCTGACACTTTCCTAGTGTGCTCATCCATGCTCCCTAGTCTTTTCCCTACAGTATCCAGCTTAGCACATTTTCCTTTTCAGACACAGTAGTTTCCACCTGGAACTTTCATTTGATTTAATCTCTCTTGATTTCCTGTGCTCTGAATCTTCCAGCCTACCTATAACAATTGTTTTAAAGTCATTTCCAGCTAATTCTGCCATGTCTGGCATCTCTGTTTCTATTACCATTCTTGCAAACCAATTACTTTCCTATTATACATTACATAATGAGGAATGCTCTCTCAGTTGGACTTTAAAGAGTGTTAATTTTTGTTCTGGTGCATGGTTAATTTATTATCTAGTCAGTGAGGCTGGCTGCCAAACATAGGAGTGAGTTTAAGGATTTAAAAGAATGACAATATAGAGTAGAATGGCATAGGTAGTTTGGGTCCCTGATGATAACACCGGGACAGAGCATCCCAGCCCTAAGTGGTGGAGGGTTATGGGGAAGGGGGTCATTATCTAGCTCTGGCTGCCTTTGGTCTTCAGATCCCCCTGCGGTAATGTGCTGCAATTACCGGCATAGTCTATCATCTTCATCTTTTTTAAAATATAACAAGAAAGCCAACATCCATTTTGACAGGGAGCCACCATTTGACTTCTACTCTGAGCAGCTAACCAGTGTTTCTACTGAAGTTACTGGCATTCACCTGGTAGGCCCTGTGCAAGGTGCTGGGGGTAAAGCCATTTATTTATATGACAGACAGGGCTCTAGCTCTCTTCAGAGTTATTAATTCAGAATACTGGTGGCAAAGCATAGCCTGCAGGCAGAATCTGCCATTATTCACTCCCCAAAACTATCGCTGAGACACAGCCCTGCCTCGTTATTCACATACTGCCTTGATGATTCACAACTGAATATTTAAGACAAAGATAGTGTTACACACAAAGCATAAAAGATTTACAGCCTGGGTCTTTATTGAAAGAATCCTCCCAGCCCTTGTCAAGCACAATAGTTCTTGGACCTTCTGGCCTCAGAACTCCTTCACTTTCTTCATTGAAGGTTCCAAGAACTGTTGCTTGTGAGGATTTTTACTGACAACAGTTATCATATTAGAAATGAAAAGTGAAGGCTAGAGAGATGGCTGCATGGTTAAGAGCAGTTTCTGCTCTTCCAGAGGACATGAGTTTGGTTCCTAGAACCCACAGTGGGTGGCTCACAAGCCACCTGTAACGCCGGCTCCAGAGGATCTGACATTCTCTTCCGGCATCCACACATATGTTAGACATACACACATGCACACATAAATAAGTAAATCTTAAAACAAACAAAAATTCCCCCAAATTGGAACCATTTAAATATATTCCCTGGGCTGCAAGGTGGCATAGTGGCGAAAGACATGTACAGCTAAATCTAACAGCCTGAGTTCCCTGGGACCCACATACTAGAAGGGAACAGACTGCTGAAGACATGACTACATGCATGCTCATGCAAGTGCATGCACATATGGACACACACACACACAAATAAATATATATCATTAAAACAAAACAAAACACAGCAGAGTGGTGGTGTTACACACCTTTAATCCCAGCACTCAGGAGGCTGCCGGCTGGTTGCAACTAAATACTTGATCCAGAGGAAAACTACTGTACCCGAGAGCACCTTGGCTCTATTCCGGAGTTCCTGCACAAGTGACTTTTAAAATGGGCCATGAGGACAAGCGTAGCCAGGCAAAGGTGGGGAGGGCGGAAGTTCTCCCTTCCTTTAGTACATCTGTTCTTTGCTAAGGGTGTTGAGTTTGACATTAAAGAAGAGATGGAGATTGCTTTCTCCCATGTCATCTTTCCCATAGGTGGGGGATCAGGTTAGACAGCTGCCCCAGGACAGAGAGGAAGCTGTAATGAGGGTCCCTCTGATGCTCTGAGAAGCAACACTCATGGTAGGACACCAGATGGCCACTATAAGGAGAGACTCGGGGGGTGTGGCTTGTGAACAGGAACGCAGTGTCCTATGAAAACACACTGTTTTTCATATCCCTGAGCACCTACTCTCTAGCTGGCCATTTGTTTTAATAGCTATTGCCTGAAAGGACATGGCAGTTAGCTTCCCACTTCACTCTCAGATTCCCAGCAGCTGCCAGCTCTACACACTCTCACTCAGGCACTGCTCATCTCAGGCGGGATCCTGAAGGCCTCCATGATTCTTCCCCTGATGTGTTTACCCTGCCAGGTTCTGGCTATCATTTCACTCACATCTTCCAAGCAAGGCCTTTGCCACCCTTGAAAAAGGACAAGGCAGAAAAAGAAAAGACGCCCAGGTGATGGAAGGTAACAGTTTATGCTCAGTTCAGGTCCAGCACTCAGACAACACATGAGAGGTTCTATGGCAGGCTTTCCTGAACTTCTGCCTGCTGGGGCTGTGAAGCTAGCTCAGCAGTTAAAAATACATACTGCTCAGCTAGGCAATGGTGGCACACACCTTTAAACCCAGCATTCCAGAGGCAGAGGCAGGTGGATCTCTGTGAGTTCCAGGACAGCCAGAGCCACAGAGAAACCCTATCTCAGGGGAAAAAAATGCATATTCCTCTTACAGAGTGTCTGAGTTCATTTCCCAGCATCCATGTCATACAAGTCATAGATCCAACAGAACCTAATGCACCTACAATCATGTGTGCATACCTACTTACAAATACACACCTACATATAATAAAAATAAGCCTAATGGCACATGCTTTTAATCCCAGCACCTGGGAGTCAGAGGCAGGGAAATCTAAGAATTTGAGTCCAACCTGGTCTACAGAGGTCAGTTCCAGGACAACCAGGGGTCCACAGAAAAACCCTGTCTTGAAAAAACAAACAATAATTTTTTTCACTTTTGCAGCCTCTTTTTTGAGACCATAGGCATGTAAGTAGTAGGCATAAAACAAACAAACAAACAAATGTTTTTTAATAATAAATCACACACACACACACACACACACACACACACACAGAGAGAGAGAGAGAGAGAGAGAGATTATTTAAGGACTAGAAAGGTGGCTTCAGCAGTTAAAGGCACTTGCTGCTCTTGCAAAGAACCAGGATCTAGTTCTCAGCACTCACGTGACTGAGCCTTTTCATACAGTTCACTGTGTAGCCTATTTTGCAGATGGGAAGGTAGAGAGAGAGAGGCAAATGACTCAAAGAACAAATTGAGGAATGGAACCCAATGAACACCAGGTGTCATGGTTAAGAGTCTGTCACCTGAAATTTTTTAGTCATAATAACTAGAGGGTGAAAGTAACCCGGGCCACAATCGAGTGCACAAACACAATGTAGTATACAGGTAAAAGAGAATTCGACACAGCCTACTAGCTGCATGTATTTTGAGGGCAGTATGCTAAGTGAAACAGACAGACCCAGAGACAAATGCTGTGTGAGTCCACTTAAATGTCATCTATACAGTAAGTTCACAGAGGCACGAGGTGGAATGGTGGCTGCCAGGGGCTGCGGGGAGGGAGAGATAGAGAATTGCCATTTAATAGGTGAACAGTTTTGGAGTGGGGGAGAAGGGTCAATCCTAAGGCCTCCCAAGTGCTGAGTGGACACTCTGCCTCTGATCATGCCTCCCCTCTTCCAAGCCCAGAGTGGCGGTTTTGCAGGATGAAGAATGTTCTGGAGTAGGAAAGGGGAGGCAATTGTGCAACAGTGAGAATGTCTTCATGCTACTCAGTTGCATAATTTTAAATGGTTCAAATAGGAGCTGGAGAGATGGTAGGCACAGTGCTTACCAGCACATGCTGCTCTTGCAGAAGACAGAAGTTCAGTTCTCAGCATCCACATCAGGTGACTCACAAATCCTGTAACTTCAGCTTCAGGGGATCCAATATCCTCTGTGGGCCTCCAAAGGCACCTACACACACACACACACACACACACACACACACACACACACAGAAAGAGAAGAGAGAGAGAGAGAGAGAGAGAGAGAGAGAGAGAATACACAGAGAGAGAGAGAGAGAAAGAATACAGAGAGAGAGGAGAGAGAGAATACAAACACACACAGAGAAACATAGAGAGATTACACACACACACACACACACAGAATACACAGAGAGAGAGAGAATACAGAGAGAGAGAGAGAGAGAGAGAGAATGCACAGAGAGAGAGAATACACATACACACAGAGAGAGAGAATACACACACACACAGAATACACAGAGAGAGAGAGAGAGAGAAAGAGAGAGAGAGAGAGAGAACACACACACACACACTCATGCATGCATACAAATATTTAAATATTTGCCTTGGGTGTCCAGGAACTCACTCTGTAGACCAGGCTGGCCTCAAGCTCACAGGGATGCACCTGCCTTTGCCTCCCAAATGCCGGGACTAAAGGCATGTGCCACCACTGCCCAGCCTATCTACCTTTAAACTAAAAGATAATTTTTTTGAGGAGTGGGGAAGTATGTGTTCAGTTGGGAGACTGCTTGCCTAGAGTGCAGAAGATACCACATACACCAGGCATGGAAGTACATACCTGAAAGCCCAGCCCTCAAGCTTGGTTGAGGCGAGAGGACCAGAAGTTCAAGGTCACTCTTGGCTATGTGCTTAAGTGTGAGGTCAGCCAGTGAAGCGTTAAGACACTGCTTTGTTTTCAATATGCTAATAACCAAGTTTCCCTCGATGTAAGCTATAAAAGCTTCTATACAATATGGCTGAGGACCTTTCCGTGCAAGTATGGTCAGGAGCATCCTGAGTAACAATCTAATAAAAATATAATGGGCAGACCCCACTTCTGCACTTCTGCACACTACAAATACACCAAGTATTGTGGACTTCCCTTGGTCCACATGGAAGTCCAGAGCAGTGAAGAACAGCCCCAGACTCTCTGACTCATTTTAAATCAGATTTAAAAAAAAAAAAATATATCATATGTATCAAAGAAAACAGAAACAAAGCTGGTCAGCCTAGGGGTTGTTCTGTGAAAGCTGCCTTTACAGAGCACAGGGCCTGTGGAGGTGTTCTCACATCACCTGGTCACTGCTTTGCAGAATGGCCTCTGAATGAAGATGGGGCTACCTGAGAGGACCTCTTCCCTGGGCTATTAGCAATGCCATTGGTAGCACTGGCCTTTCCTCCCCAGAGACCTAGGGCAGTAGAAACCCAGGAAAGGAGGTTCTGCACACTCACTCATTCTCACACAGCTAGAGTCTAAGTGGGTAGCAAAAAGGGGTGGCCCGAACAGAGGATGCCCAATGTCCATCTCTGCCAGCCACACTGCCCACCTCTGGGACCCTCTTGTCCTCAGAGCAGGATCTGTGGGATCTAGGAATGAGGCAAGACCCTCCTCCAACACTCAAACTCCAGCCACTGCGCCCTGGGGTGTGAGCGTTTAACCAATTCTCTAGGTAGACCACACAGAGGAAGGTTCTGTGAAATGGCAGCAAACTCGAGTACCCTTGAGGAGACAAGGCATGGGGCAGGCACTGAAAGCCCAGTACTCTTGCCAACTTGTAGTGTGACTATAGAAAGTTCCTGTATCTCTCAGCCTCAGCTGCCAGTCTGGCCTGGTCTGAAAGATGAGGCCAAGAGAAAAGTAAAGATATATATATATATATATTTACCTTTACCATAGTATGATATCTTTTTTAAATATGAAATCTTGACTCACCAGCTTCATTCTTGAAGCATTCACTCCTGGAGCTCTCAGCACCTCTGAGCCCCGTTGGCCTATTTTCTCTTCCTTTTCAAGGCAGTTCTAAGTCTTTGACAGAGAGGGGCCCCTTCCCTAACTTCCCAGCTGTGGTCAGCATGGCTATGGTCAGCATGTAGAGCCTCCTTAAGCCAGGCCTGCCCTTTCCAAGTCTCACTGCCTGCTATGAGCCAGCTCAGAGGAGGTACCAGGACTGGTAAGGCAGGTTTGGGGGTGGCAGGGTCCAGCAGGGAAGAACAAGAAGAGAATTTTGTTTTGCAGGACTGGGTGATAGACACCAATCTTTAATCCCAGGAACCTGGCTCTCCCTACAACCAGCACAACAGAGACAGCCTGTCTAGGGCACTGGCAGCTTAGTCTGGTGTCTGTTGATCTGGTCAACATTTTTTCAGGTTGGGCCAATAGTAATGGTGAACCTGTCAGGCAGATCATGCCAGTGAGCTGCTGAAAGCCATGGGAAACCCTGAGTTTCATGTCCAGCAGCTCTCTCTTCTTCCACTCCTCCCACCTAACGGAGGGGAGGGCAGGGTAGCCTGCACACTGTAGCCATGCAAGGCTGGTGCTGGGAAGTGGCAGGGTCTTTTTTTTTCTTTCCTACAGCAGAAAGACTTTCAAACAACAGCATCTTCCCCAAATCCAGACAGAAGAGTCAGTTGTGGTAGCACACTCCTATAATACTAGTGTTTTAGAGATGGCGGGAAGATCAGTAGTTCAAGACCATCCCCATTACATAAAGTACCGTCTTAAAACACACACACACACACACACACACACACACACACACACACACACACACAAATGCCGTGCTTCCCCAAGGACACCTCAGTCCCCTCAGTTCCCAAAGGTAAGCAATGCCTACCAGTCTCAGCTTGGTCTCTCCTAGGCTGTAGCGCTCAGGCCTTTGGCAGGATGCAGAAGGAAGACTGTTGGTAGGAACCACTGCTTCTCATCCTACTCTGCAGGGATCCCCAGCCTGCCAGCCCCATTCATCCTTCATCGGTATTCTGTCTCACCAAAACTTAACTAAGCCTTGTAGGATGTTCCACCACTAAGTAGAGCAGTCAGGAACAGTGGAAGCTGTGAGGGATGTTCTCAACAGAAGAATGCAGGTGGGCCCCACACAAGCAGGTCAAATGGGGCACCTTCTAGAGAAAGACACTCAGCCACACTGTTCGTGAGAGTGATGTCTCAAGGCAGCTAGCTATACCTGAACCAACCAGGAGGTATTGAAAATGCAGATTCCCTGAGGGATGGGGGAGGGCTGGGAGGAGTGGAAGGAGGGGATGTGTAGTGTGTGAGAGGAAAGAAGAAAAAAGGAGATGGGAAAGGGAGAGGGGAGGAGGAGGGATGGGAAAGGGGGAGGGAGGGAAGGAAAGAAGGAAGGAAGGAAAGAAAACAGATCCAGGGAGGGAGAGAGGAGGGGAGGGAGGGAGAGGGATCTGGGATCGATGTGTAAAATAAGAAAAAAATAAATAAATGAATGAATGAATAAATAAATAAATAAATAAATAAATAAATATTGAGAAACTAAAAAAGAAAACGCAGATCCTCGGGAGCCCTGAGATTTTATACTAAGGTTGTGTGGAGGTGGATGACACAGGAGGTCTGGGGACCACACTGAGAAACCCTGCTTTGAAGGAATGGAAGGGGGAAAGCTACTTGTGGCTTTGATAGACTCTTGGTTTATTTTCCAGGGATGTTCCCAAGGGGACTTTGGGCAGATTGCTAATTTACACAGACACACACCAATGGGAAACAACCTAGAAACGAACCCAGGAAGGATGTCCTCCTCTCTCCCACACACTACAGGGTTTCTAGGCAGGACGGGGGTGAGGGGAGGGCAGTAGCAGGGCCTGGCCATATTATCTCAGGAATGTGTGGGGCAAGGTCCTTGCTCACCTGAAACAGAATTCACAGGTGAGCCCTACCAGGAAGGGCAGTGTCCCAATCTAGAATGGAAAAACTTTTGGAATCTGGCCACACTTCCTTGCCACCTTCATGCTAGGAGAAGGCATCCAGAACTCTTTGCTGCCTGTGGTGAGCTCCCTACCCTCTGGTAGAAATCTCCAGAGTAGGTAGGAGCTACCCTGTGAAGCCCCAGGCTCAGGCCAGGGTTTACATGTAGGGCCCTGGCTTAGTTAGCCCAAGCCTCCGCCACCTCCATACCTCCTCCCTGTTGGTCCCTCATTCCTGGGAAAGTGGCCCACATGCTCCTGCCTGGGAGACTTGCTGGCAAACCTTAATGCCTCCTCCTCTTGCCCCTGTCCATGGTCTGTCTGCCTCTGTGATGTGTTAGGTACCTTACCATCTCCTCATTATACCCAACAGCCAATAAACACAATAAGCTTGTGAGGGTCCTATCACTGTCCCTATATTTCCCATATACCAAGTCCTAGCTTGGCTTGAGTCTACTCTAACCTTTGGTATCCAGCCTTGCTGGTTACCACCATGTGTCCTCATGGCCTTGCATTTTCTTAGCAGGTGTGAACCCCTAATCAAATGAACTCCCTCCTCCCACCCCACCCAGCTTCAGTATCTTACCCCATGTTGGGCTTTGAGAATAGCTAAGAAACTCCTTTCTGATAGTGTTTATAGCTGGCCATAAAACTGACATCACAGCCATGTGACATATCCCAGACCAGAGCTCAGGGGGCTCCGGCTGCACCAAGAAAAGAGGCCATACAACCTGTATCACTGCTGGACACTCAAGGCCTGTGCTCGCATCCCATGCACTGCTGGGGCCCTCGGAAAGTACAGACTGCTATGCAGCACGTGCATGCCATTGAAACATGTGCACAATGAATGTGTCACTTAAACATTTTTTTTTAATTAATGCAGATGTTGATTCAGCAGGCACCTCAAAAACTCTAAGGCGTTGGACATGAGCTGGTCTAGAACTCATACCCTGAGGAAGAAGAGTAGAGGATAGGGTTCTCACGAATAAATGAGAGTTTGCCACGGGGGTTGGTCTGGAACAAAACAAATACTTATATGCAGACCTTGTGCATCGCCACGAACTTTAGAACAGTTGCTTGTGTGGTTTTGGAATGGGATACCCTAGAGGTGTCCACAGCAGGTGACATGGACCTATGCTATGGTCAGTATATGACTATAAACCACGAGACTCCAGTTCAAGGCCAGTCCTTTTCAGATACAGCTTGTCAATGAGCATCTCTTGTTGCTTGTGTCTAGATTGAGGGCTCAAGGTTAGCTAGAGCCTCACACATGAGTTGGTCACCAGCATAAGAACACGAGAGTAGAATACTATCTACTGATTTTCAAGGGTTCACCAATGTCTCAGGTTAGTAAAAGATAGGTTCATACACAGGGTCCCCGAGGAGGACAGAGGGAAAAGTAGGGGGGCTACAGTACCTCAGTTGCTCCCAGACTCTTGTCCAGTGAGGCTCCCATCTGCCCCAGGTGGGCCTGAGTTCTTATCTTTGGATTCCTGAGAACCACCCCTCCCTGCTACCATTGCCCTATCCCCACTACCCTAGTCCTTGTGAAGTTTTGCTTTTCTAGGCCTGGTCTTTATAGGTCACCGTGGTTTTGAAACAGAATGGAGCTTTTGGTTTTTTGTTTTTGAGACAGGGTCTCATGTAGCCCAGGCTGATCTCAAGCTTACTATGTATATGAGGTTGACTTTGAACTTCGACTCCTTCTGCATCAACATCTGAATGCTGGAATTACAGGAATGCACCATCTAACTTGCTCAACCTGGGACTTTGTGCATGCCAGACAAGCCTTATCCTAAGTGAGCTACAGCCTCCCTGACTAGAATAGAACTTCTTAACTCAGGCATTCCCCAAACCAGAAGAAGCAGGGAAGACAGGAAAGAAAGGCTGGTCTCAGGGAACCAGTGTCCTGAAAGACCGTGGGGTCCCTGTGGTTATAATGAGAGGTGGGGGAGCCACGCAAGGGGGACAGCTGAGTGCAGGGCAGACTTCAGAACTGTCCTGACCCACACAGGCTAGAAGCAGAGAACCAGTGCCAAGAATTTGGTAACTCCATCTACTGAGGATTGGCCTTGTGAGTGGGGACACTGTAAAATTAAAAATTAAAAGGCAAAAGACTCCAATTTATCCTAAGTTTTCTGAATACTGAGAGTTGAACATCTCTAGCCCCAAACTGCTCTGAAATCTGAAAATTTTGAGCATCAACATAGCATGCAAATGGAAAGCTTCACCCCACAGCCCGCAGATCCATATCATATGAGCAAAGTCACTAAAAATGTGTAAAATAATCTTCAGCCTGTGCATACAGGGTGTCCATGAAACACCAGTGAATACTGTGTTTTGACTTGGCCCCCAGCTCCAAGATGTTGTACAATGTGAGGGAAACATAACCAAGCTGGAAGAAATTGGAAATACCTCTAGTTCTCTGACTGCAAGTATTTACATTTCATATGGAGCCTTTAAGCTGGATACTATGAGAGAGAGAGAGAGAGAGAGAGAGAGAGAGAGAGAGAGAGAGAGAGAGAGAGAGAGAGAGAGAGAGAGAGAGAATACACACAAAGCAAGCAGACATGAGAGACAGTAAATCAAGATGAAGGAGGCATGGGAATTTTTTCATTGTAGCTTTACAACTTGGCTGTCTTTCTGGAATTGTTGCTAACATAAGATATTGAGGTATGCATGAGAAAGCTGGGGATTTTTGTGTGTTTTTTTATTTTCCTGGTTCAAGGGATGAAATCTGGGCCTCCTGAATGCTTAGAAAGTACTCTACCACTGAGCTATACACCAAGTCCAGAAAGGGCTATTTATCTACTTATGTGTTTTGTGGGTACGGATGTGTATGTTTGAGGGGGAGGAGGGTGTGTGTGTGTGTGTGTGTGTGTGTGTGTGTGTGCGCGTGTAAGGCCAGAGGTCCATGTTGGGCATCTTCCTTAATCACTTTCTGCCTCCTATTTTGAGATAGAGTTTCTCAGTGGACCTGGGGCTCTCTGATTTAACTATACCAGCAAATTCTAAGGACCTTTCTATCTCTCTTGCCCACACCTGGCTTTTATGTTGGGTTGTGAGGCTCAAATTCACCTACACAGCAAGTACATTAGCAAACGGAACCATCTCCCCAGCCCCAAAGAGCTTCTAAAAGGTTCTTTATAAGTGATAGTTTATAGCTAGGTCTGGAGGTGCATGCCTTTAGTCCCAGTACTTGGGAGGCAGAGGCAGGTGGATCTTAGTGAGTTTGAGACCAGCCTGATCTACACAGCTCTAGGACAGCCAGAGCTATGTAATGATGCCCTGTCTCAAAACAAACAAACAAACAAACATGATAGTCCATATTTTTAGTCTTAGCACTTGTAAGGCCGAGGTGGGAGGATTGCCCATAGTTTAAGGTCAGCCTGGGCTGCAGAGTAAGAACTGGTTTCGAACACCAGCAAAATAATAATAGCATCAACAGTAAGGCCAGCACTACTATTATTCCCCCCTTATAAGGGAGAACGATGAAGCTTAGGACGATGAAGCTTAGAAAGTGGAGACAGGCCAGCTTCCAAGATGGTGGTCAGCACTGGGTTGTGATACAGGAACGTCAAGTTGAGTGAAGGCTGGCCAACAGAGGGAGAGCCCTCTTATTTGGTTTCTAATGTTACCTCTGTAACATTAACTGTAAGAACCCAGGATAAGGGATGAGGCATCAAAGCCTGGAAAAAAAGAACAGAATTTGGCAGCTGAACAGGAAGTGGGTCTGGCCATGCTTGGATTACCTTTCACTTGCACACATTGGGTAAAACTGAAACTAAAAACTCTAAGCCCAGTGTGGTGCACACACCTATAATCCCAGCATTTGGAAGGTGGAGACAGGAGGTTCATGAGTTTGAGGCCAGCCTGAGTTATACCATGAAACCCTGACTTGAAAAGAAGCCATCTAGTGGGTCATCTCAGACTTGATGGCTTCTAGTGGATTCATAGCAAACATCCTGAATGGATGAGCAAAAATGCTCCGGACCAAGCCCATTGGCTTTCCATGCCCCTAAAGTACAGCAAGATCTGGTTCTTGCCAAGCAAGGGTGATTGGAGCCAAATCGCCTGATGGAGCGCCATTCAGCAGGACAGGGTCTCTAGGAAGGAGAAGTTTGCACTTGGATAGGG
Source organism: Cricetiscus sungorus (assembly GCA_030556225.1). NCBI lineage: Eukaryota > Metazoa > Chordata > Mammalia > Rodentia > Cricetidae > Cricetiscus > Cricetiscus sungorus. Next base: position 17,769,749 of record JANBXA010000069.1, read on the forward strand.
CCTTTGGCCAGGGAAACCATTACCAGGAGGGATGCTAACAAACCAGGTGGACTTGGAAGAGCACCCCAACCCCCATACTGACAGGCAGGGCTGCTAAAACAGAAGAGAAAGCTCTAAGTGACTTCAAGTGGCTATCTTGAAGGGGTCACAGAAAGCGGTGAAGGGAGCTATGGTTGAAATGACCCGACTCAGTATTGCTCTCCTTAACAGCTGGCCTAGTCTGACCTCCAGAATGGTGAAGAACACCAAGGCGGTGAGATGGCTCACAAGACAGTGGAGCTTTGCAACCACAGGCAAGTTTTCAATCCCCAATACCCCAGTTTTCCCCATCAGCAGGATGGAGACGCCAAGGGTTCTTGCCTCAGCACTGTTACCTAAATGAAGATGAATGATACAGTAAAGCACACAGCCCAGAAACTGACACACTGTAGAGCCTTAATAAACACTAGATAATATCAGTTCTGGACAACAAGCTGTGATGCAGAGGGGGGTGAACATCAGTACCCACTCTCCAAGAGGCTGGTGGATGCAGGTGCATGGGTGGAAGCCAGAGCCAGTCCGGCTGATGGGAGGGAAGCTGAGCCTCGCTCCCAGGCTAACAATACTAAACAGCTTAGACCAATTTATTTCAAATGCAATGGGAGTGGAAGGTTTTTGCATCCAGGCAAAAGGAGCCATTGATATTCCACACATCAGGAAAGCAATACCAAGATACGCATAGAAGAGGGGAAATTACAAAAAGCAAAGTACCTGACGTTCCCTAGATACCCACTTCTCCACTTCTTGCAACTATTTTTTTGAACACTTCCTGAATCACTTTAATTTCTCCAAGCAAAACTGTATAATGATAAGTTTTGAGATGATGTTCACATGGGTGCCCTTTATGTGGTACTTTCTCACAACCTCATTCAAATTTGACCCGAAAGCATGCATGTTACTATAGCTGTGATTCTCTAATCTAGAGGTACCCCAGAATCAACTGGGGATTTTCTATTCTATTTTTCTTTTTAGGCGGGATCTTACCATGTACCGAAGGCTGAACTGGAACTCGCTACGTAGCCTAGAGTGGCTTTAAACTCTCCACATACCCCCACCCCTCGCCCCACCCCATTTCTCTGCTTCCTCAATCAGCTTTTCTCAACCTGTGTGCTGTGACCCCCTTTGGGGTTGAATGACCCTTTCACAAGGGTCACCAAAGACCATCAGAAAACACAGATTTTTAATTAGGATTAATAACAATAGCAAAACTTACAATTATGAAGTAGCAACGAAAATAATTTTATGGTTGGGGGATCATCACAACATGAGGGACTGTATTAAAGGGTCACAGCATTAGAAAGGTTAAGAGCCACTGTCCTGAGTGCTGAGGTTACCAAGTGTGCACCACCACACACTTTTCTCAACGAGAAATTTTCTAGAAATCCCAATCGGGCTGTACCCTGAATTTACTAAGCCAGAATTTCAAGGAGTGGCTGTGTGTGTGTAGATTTTGAATATTTCCACCATTGATGGGTGGTTCTAATATGTAGCATTAGGTGGGAACTACTTCCCTTTTTCCCCAGCTCCAACAACATCCCCTCATTCTCTGTGATGCGAAGAAATGAAAGGTCTTGATTCCCTGTTGAGAAGTTACAGAGATCCAGTCACAAGAAGAGCAACAGACTTGCTCCTACAAGGTTGGATCAGAAACAGAACATACCAGAAGGTGGTGGCAATACGCCTTCAATCCCAGCACTCAGGAAGCAGATGCAGTCAGAGCTCTGTGAGTTCGAAGTTAGCCTGGTCTACAGAGCGAGTTGTAGGACAGCCAAGGCTACCAAAGAAGCCCTCTTTCGAAAGGGGGATGGAAGGAGAGAGATGGAGAGCGAGCGAGCGAGCGAGCGAGCGAGAGAGAGAGAGAGAGAGAGAGAGAGAGAGACAGAGAGGGAGGGAGAAGAAAGGAGAGAGACAGAGACAGAGACAGACAGACAGACAAAGAGAGACAGACAGAGAGACAGACAAAGACAGACAGACAGACAGACAGAGAGACAGAGAGAGAGAGAGACAGAGAGGAAGGAAGAAGAAGGGAGAGAAAGAGAGACAGACAGACAGAGATAGAGAGACAGAGAGAGAGGGGGAGAGAGAGATGGAGAGAGAGAGAGAGAGAAAGAGAGAGAGAGAGAGATGGCGAGAGAGAGAGAGAGAGAGAGAGAGAGAGAGAGAGAGAGAGAGAGAGAGAACCCAATGCACTTGGTCCTGAAGCATGCACCTCCCAGCTCGAATACTCCTGCGACATGCCAGCCACTGAACTATCCACTAGCTAGAACTGGGAAGATGCAGGTGGCCCTGCCATAGCTCATACAGTGCTACAGGGCCAAGGCAGAAAGGTGGTACAAGACTTTTCAATGCACCCGAGAGCTAGAGCAAAATGCAAAGATGTCAAGTGACCATGGTGTGCCTAAGGAAGGACACAGTCAACACAAGGGCATGATGATAAAATGTTCACAAGTTGATGAAGATCAATTCAACTGGCCACACAGAACTGCTCCAAAGACTGTGTAGTACTGGCCAGTGCAGTGAAGGTAAGGTCCCCTAGAGGACTGTGGTGAGGACTCCATAGCAGGAGGCATTGGCCTTTTCCCAACATGACACCTCCTGCACTTTCTAGAGTGAAAGTGATGGGAGTTCCCAGGGGCAAGGGATCTCTGAAGTCCTCAGGGCACAGCTTAGCAGGGAAGGCAGTCATGGACAGATAAATTCTATACATCCTAGAAAAAAAGATTATAACTCCAGGCTTCTAGAACCTTCTCAGATTGTGTGCTTTATTCCAACATGAATAAGAAAGCCTCACAGGTCTAGATATCTAGGTGTCATGGTTTAGGCCAACAATCTCAGTACTTAGTAGGTGGAAGCAGGAGGGTCAGAGGTTCAAAGCCAGCCTGGGTTATGTAATTTAAAAACTAAGCACATGATTTGGTTATCAAAACCAGAAAAAGAATGCTCCAAACAATCATGGAAGTGTGATATAAAAAACTACTTCCTTAGGCCCATTTGTGTAGGGAAGAGCACGACATGACTCTACCTCTATTCATTTCATCGAGGTAAGCACTCTTAGCTTTTTGCCATAATTGGATGAGTCAAGACATCAGTTCTCAAGGAGTAGGGTAGACCCACAACCTGACCAGGAGACCTGTTAGACACAAACATTCTCGAGCCAGAACCAGACTCCACCTCCAAGGCTTTTTAGTACCTTCTAGGGCCTTCTGATAGCTCCTAGTGGTTGGCAATCAGTACTCCCCAAGGTAAACCTCATGAGGGCAACGACGTTTGTAGTCATACTCAATGCTGAATCATCAGTGTGGAATGCGGGCTGGCATATTCCAGGCACACCATCCAATAAATATTTGTCAAATGACTGGATATGTCCAGATGAGACAGGGGGGGAAAGGAAATGGGCTCAAAGGGCCTGGCACCTCTAGCCATATTTGCTTAGTTCTGAGACTGCTATGTCGCTCACCAGTTTGTAGTAAGCTCCATGAATTGGAGACTTTGCATTTCATAACTTACTTTCCCAGCACTCAGACCAGCTCTCAGAAACACCCTATGGCAGGCACAAAGGTCTCTAGTTTCCAAACCCAGACTCATACCACCAGCATGGCCTGTCTATCTCCCTCACGTGGGTAAAGGAATTCGAAAACCAAGTCCTGGGTCATAATGCAACTATTTGTTTAACCATTGGCTAGTCTTCCTCAACCAAGTGTCCACCCCACTGCAGAGGGACTTTGCTCTGATCCCCAGCACTGCAAGAACTCCATAAATACCTGTGGAGTGAATGGCTGACACCTGGCTGGGTGGGACTGATAAATGCCAGGGCCCTTCTGCCCCTCCAGCACGCCCAAATCCCCAGATTCTCCAGGGAAAGATACGGAGGGAAGTGACCCGCTACCGATCAGCAGTTACAAGAGAATGCTCCTCTGTAAAGCCTTCTTAGCTCTGCCGTAACAACCACAATTCATGACTTCTGCTTCACACACGCAGCAGTCCTGGTGCCAGCTTACCCGCAAGTCACTCCACTCAAGAAATTCCAAAGAAGGGCTTGCCTCTGATAAGACCCAGGAGGAAAAGTTTATTGATTTATTTATATAATGAGTGCTGCCAAGATGGTTGGCAAGCACTATTGTCAGCATGGCTCAGGTGAGCTATGGCCATCAAGAGCCTTTAGCTGGAAGGGAAGAAACAATGGGGTTAGCTCCTCTACTGATGCATAGGTGGATAAGTTAGTCTAACTAATAGTGGCTTGATTTGTAATGCCCAATAGTAGGCTATGATTTTACACTTGGTATCATCTCATCCCCAAACAAATCTTTTTACATCTCAGTATTTTACAGGAGAGAGGGGTTGGTTCAATGTCACTTGCTAAAGAGTGCCAGACTAGACTTACTGCTCTCTGGTGATCTTTATGAAGTACATGGAATAATGGGATGGGTCATACTTAGGGTAAACAACAACCATGCATGTATTTTTCCCTATAGTGACAAAGTATATGCACCGACAGTTATGTCTATTTCTTTCACTGGAGATACTAAGTCCCCTTCTCTTTGGTTCCCCTCTTTCTCAGAACCCAAAAGAAAAGTCTGCAGACGTGGAAGGAGTAAGGCTTTGAAATTTTAACCCTCTTGCATCTGTATGACCTTGAAATTGTTGCCTACTTCAGTTTCCCTACTTGTAACATGCCAGGAACTATGGTGCACAATAGGGCCTGGCGCATGACAGACACTGGGTAAACATCGATCATTATTTCTCTTGAACAACACTATCATTCCATGCCAGTCATGGCTCTCAGTACTGCTTCCTGACACAAAGGCAAGCCACATGCACAAGCAATTCCTGGAGTACACAGCGAAATGCTCAGGGAGCTTGACAAAGCAACCCTAGAGGCAGAGGCAGAGGCAGGGTGGGAAGGCTGTCCCAGTCACCTCACAGCAGCAGACACCTGATGCCTGTATCTTGATATTTTATCCCTCGGAGTCAGTTGCCAGTCCGTGAATCCCAGGGATACCCCAGTGATGGCCCAAGAACAGGAGAAGCCAAGGTGTTGGGGATGGGGGTTGGGAGACTGCCACCAAACCAGGGAGGGACAACAGCAGGCAGCCGACTGGGGAAAACCAGCAGCTGCCACTGGCCTGGTGTCCCTGCTGCCAGCAAGTGATGAATGGAAGACTAAGAAAAAGAAAAAGCCAACAAAGGTGTCCCTGATCTTGATGTGGCTTCATTTCCTCCCTCCCTGGCTGACCATTGAGTGAGAATTTAAGCCTCCATCCCTTTTCTTTGGCAGACATTTGAAACTGAAAGATCCCGTTTCTTCCCAACTGGGAGATGTCATGGGTAGAAGCATCTCGGAGGCACTGGAGAGGGGGGAGAGAGATGGGGGAGGAGGGACACGTGACCCAACACACTTGTCCTTTTTGTTCTGTCCTCCTCATTCTCTCCCCTCATTTACTCTCCTCTGACCAGCATTTTTATAGAATGTTCTCCTTGCCCAAGTGTGCTATCCCATCCTCCCAACCCACTGCATTATTCTGGAAGGAGGTTTTCTGCCCAGGAGCGAGAGGCTTAAATGGTTTGTATGCAGAGGTTAATTAATAAAATCTTACTTTTCTCTCCCTCTATCACATTCTGAAACAAGGATTCAGGCCTGGGAGAGGCACTGCATGGTCTTCTCAAGAAGATTCAGCTCCAGTCCAGCTTTTGGTCCTATCCGGGAGAAGGGCTCCCTCATCCAAGAGCCCTTTGCCTGTGACAGAAATGCCACTTTAAGTGAAGTTGATTCCACTTATCTGGGCCCCTTACTGAGAGAGTGGGGTAGGGCGAGCTGAGAAACTGCCACATGTCATCAGAGAACTCCTGGCACTCTGTGTGGACAGCCACCAGCCCCTAGGTTAGCATTCTCTAAAGATGCCATCTAAATCCTGAGCATGGATTCTCCCTGAAGCAAGATGCTAGCCACCTCCTGCTCTCACATAGTCAAGGCTGTCTCTCTTTACCTGCACCTGCATTTGCCAAGCCAGCCTTCCTGGTAACTAAGGAAACTTGATTCTCTGTCTTCAAAAGGGCAGTGTTTCTCTCACAGCTACCTGGGACCCTAGGGGATTGGAAAACCAGGTCAGTTTGGCTAAGCCCTCTCCTAGAAGCGGGGAGGGATGGGGACAGAGAAGTGTTGTCTCCTCCTCCATCACTCATTCCCTGTATGGCAGGAGATTTGCTCAAGCAACTTGGAAAGGACCCTGACCTCCCTGATACAACTTTGTATCCTTCAGAGGCTCTGCCTCCTTCTGTGGTCTCTCATCCCCATTGCTTCCGTGTCCAGCAGGTACAATAGATTCTAATCACTCTCCCAAGCTGCCACGGGCCCCCACTGGCTTCTCTTATCAAGAGACTTTAGCAGCATCTTCTCCTGAGATCAACATCAGATTTGATCATTCCGAGAGTATGCAGTAACTAAAGGCTAATTTGTCCAAAGGGCTCATTGCGGGCCTGACATGGGTGGGCGAGCTACAGCAGGCTACAGCTAATAGATAGGGGTGTCGATCGAGAGGTCTAGCTTGCTGAGGACTAATTATTACTTAACCTTTCTAAGTTTCCTCATGTGAAGACGGGAAGGGTAATACTATTGACTTCATACTGTTGACAGGTTTAAATGAGATCCTACTACAAATGCTAACCACATAGAGTGAAAAATCAACACATGGTATCACTTATTATTGCTTTAGGCATTTGGGGCCTTCCAAACTTCTCGTTTTTTCTTGTTTATCTCAAGTAGTGTTTTATAATCCAATTATTTCTTGAAATTGACACAAGATGTGCCTTTGCACAGTAGGTGTTCATGGAATATGTATGATTACATAGCCCAGGCTAGCCTCAAACTCAGTATTCTTCTTGCGTGCTGGGACTACAGGGCTACTCCATCATGTCTGACTGCTAGAGAAGTTCTCAAGTGACCTGCATACAGGCACTAGTGTTGCAAGTATATGTGTAATGGGACATTAAGAGTGTAAGCATGAAACACACAGCTTTGGGCAAATTCCTCAGCAGGCCTGTGACACTCCACCTGAGCAAGCATGTCACAAGGTAAACTTGGAAAGTGACAACAGTCAGATAGTGTCCCTAAATCCATTTTAACCAGAAAAATCCTAATTCTCATGTCATCACTGGCATTTTCGCTGTCCTACATATTGCAAGTTCCTGTGACATAACATACTTGATACCAATGGCACTTGCTTATCTAGCACAGACAAAAATGATAATGAAAGAACTGCTCACCAAATCACCACAGATTAGGAGAACCTGGAGTTGGTATTCAGGGGAAAGTTTCCATAAGAGAAAAAAGAGAGATGCCCTTTACTCAAGGCTGAAATCGATTGCTGTGTGACCTTGGGTAAGTCGCTTGTCTGAGTTTCATCAGTGAAATCAGAAGCCTGGATTACATCACCAGAAAGGCCCATTCCAATTGCACAGCTGGGTGGAGATTCAACTTCTGGTTGACTCAGGTGTTTCACAGGTACTTTTCCTAGTAAGAGCTGAAGAACTGACATTCTCCGGTGCCTCTTGCATGCCAGACTTCATGCTAGCCTAACTGCTTCTGCTTCTTCAAAGTGCATAGCCTCCTTTGATGGTGTTTATGTGTAACTCTTCATGCAAAAAGCAAACAACCAAATAAAAAAGAAGCAGGCAAAGCCAAGGTGCAGAGAGGATGTGTAAACTTGCCAAGGTTACTAGAGGGCAAGTGGCAGAACCAAGATTCCGGGATCCAAAGGCTCACCCCTCTTTCCATTATTCATATCTGCCTCCCTGGTTGACCATGACCACAGAAGAATGCTCACAGGTAGGTGAAACCATTCTTGGCTCAATTCTACTCCCAAGGCCAAATTCCTACCACTGTGGGACAGAGGGCCTGAGCTAGCAACTCAGTGGGCTGGAGATGGAGGCTGAATGGTGCAGTCGTTAGAGATGTGGGCTCTACCCCAATACCGCTAAATAAGATAAACAAATGTATAAAATAGAAAATGCAAGGCGGGTTTTATCTAGACTCGACCTGTCTAACATTCATATAGTTTTACAAAAGTTGGGTGACTCTACCTGGGCTAGTAGCTCAATGGTAGAGCATTTGCTTAGCAAGCCAGAGGCCTGGGGTTCGATCCCTAGTACTGTTAAAATTAGTTAAGTGTAAAGCCAGGCAGTGGTGGTGCACGCCTGTAATCCCAACCCTTGGGAGGCAGAGGTAGGTGAGTTCGAGGCCAGCCTGGTCTAGAGGGTGAATTCCAGGACAGCCAAGGCCACACAGAGAAGCTGTCTCAAAAAATAAAACAAACAAACAAACAAAATAATTTAACAAGTAAATGAAGTTGTGTGGCTTCACTGCATTTTGTTTGTCAGAACCTCAGATAATTCAAGTCCAAGGGCTGATGGGAAGACTTCCAGAACTAATGACCCATGTAAAGCTCTCAGTAGACCTCCTGAGTACAGTGAAGGCTCAACCATTATCTGTTCTCCACCAAACAGAGGGCTGAGAGATGGCGGCAAGCAACCACTTTGCAAGCTTGTCTATGGCAGGAGTTCACTGGGCCCAGAATAATGTGCAGAAAACCTCGTTTGCACTTGGAAAGTCTTGCTGTTCTTTCAGACTACAGGGCCTATAACGTGAATGCTTTTAACTACTAGAGCCTCAAGCTCCTACAACAAAACTTACTTCTGAACAGGTTCACAGGCAGGTTTGGTGGTTGGAGAGATTACAGGGTCCTGAGCTACATGGGTCTCAAGAACTCGCTCGAACCCAGAAAACGCTCAGAGTTCTCAGGGAGTTCTCGAAAGATTTAAACACAAAGCCCAAGAGCAGGAAGCTCCTCTGTAGGGCCAGTCCCCACGAGCCACTCTTCCTCAGCGAACAATTGGTGCATTTGTTTTTATATACCATGAAGCTGAACACATGTGGGAGGCTGGTCCTTTGCTGGCAGCTTCAAGAAGCACCTATGTTCAGCTGCGAAAGGTACCCAGCTCTGAGGGGGTGTTCACGGATGACCTGCCACAGCACCTGGTTCTCTAGGGACCTGCCCCTCCCCTGATTGGCCTTGACTTGGGTAAAGCCAGGGTGCTGCCGCAGCCTTTGGCCCAGTGGGCAGGGTCCAAGCTGCCCACTGGACCCTCTCCTGTTGTTGGGACAACCGTCCTCAGGAATTCCAGCCTCCCGGTCTTCGCTGGGTGAAAAGGGGAGAGAGCTGGCAAAGCTGGCAGCTTGGCTGCTCCTCCACCCCCCTGGTGAAAGGGGGAACTGAAAACTGGATTCTCTACCCCCAGCAGCTCCACGGACAGCACACAAAACAGCTTAGTCCCAGAGGGTGGAATGTGCCAAGACATTCTTTAGGGTTGGTAACCGGAGACACTATTTTGTCCTTGGTGGCTGAGAAATCCCTTTTCCAACTGAAGGACCATTTGACTGACTCCTTTGAAATTCAGGGGAATGGGTGGGCACAGACAGCCATGAAGCACGCTCAGATACACACACTCTGAAGGAGTGGGACTTCCTTACATATGATTTTTCATTTGTTTGTTTCCCACCATTAACTAGCTGTAGAGGTGTTACTTACTACCCTGGGAGAATCTGCCCCCACTCCCTAACACCCTAGCGTAAGGAGAGACAAGGAAGGCTGAAATCATAGCTCTGAGACCTCCATGGAGAACACTCAGCCAACCTCTTCCATCACCCAGGAAGCACTCAAACCTCAAAGTTAGGCAATGCCCACAAAGGTGGGGTTAAAAGGCAGAACCCCTAACCAGGTATACAAGAGATTTCAAAGGCAGAGAAGCAAACATCCTTTGCATAGCTCCATCCCCAGACTCAAAACTGGCCACAAGAGTGATCCCCAGCCATGACCCCAAGCTCAGGGGCTATGTAAAAACCCAGGGCAAGTGGGATGAATGGGGGGGGTGCACAAAAATAAAGAATGTGCAGCCCCATCAAGCAGCAGTCATGATTGTGTGCTTCTCACCAAGCCAATCTGCCTAAAAACAGAGGCTGTGTTGCTTGGGCCTGGCCTGGTGCAGAAGGTAAGACATAGTATATATAGTCAAAGTGGAATTTTTTTTTAGAGATTCTTTTCTATTAATGGCAATACATAAATAGTATCCCATTTGTTAAAGTAATACAAAAATTTTAAGTGGGTTGGTATAAAGCCATGCATTAAGCAACAGTTCAGGTAGATATATCAAAAGGTTATGGATGTGGTGCACAACTCTATAAGCTGGGATATTATGTTCTAGCCAGATCCACTCTTGGGAAGCTATTCACTTGCCCTCTTCCAAACGCAAAGGATTACTGGTATTTTCCAGTTTTTGATGTTGTATTGTTTCCTTGGATGCATGCTCATCAAGGCTGGCAGGGTAGTCCTCATCCACAAACATGACATCCTACTGCTAACAGCACCCAGGGACTTACAGTATAGGACACATGAGCTTGAAGTTGTCTGTTCTAAGGAGAAGGCAAGGGGAAGGGGACTGCCAAGCTCACCAACACAGTTCTAGATCCCCTGGGGTACCTTGACCAGAGAGGCATGGGCTAGAACAGAGGACAAGATTAGAGGTTACAGAGTCAGAGCAAATTAGCAACTTCCTTCGTGGAAAGAGCTAAACAGTAGAACAAATCACATTTTCTGATTTCTGATTTTCTCTGATATTTACAAAAGGGGAAATGGGCTAAGTGCAGTGGCACGAACTTTTAATACCAGCCCTCTGGAGGCAGAGGCAGGCAGGTTGCCTTGAGATCCAGGCCAGCTAAGGCTACACGGCAAGATCTTATCTAAATAAATAAATGCCAGGCAGTGGTTGCTCACACCTTTAATCCCAACATTCAGGAGGCAGAGACAGTCGGATCTCCATGATTAAGAGGTGAGACCAGCCTAGTCTACAGAGTGAGTTTCAGGACACCCAGAACTGCCACGGAGAAACAAAAACAAACAAACAAAAAACAAACAACCCCCCCACCAAAATATATAATAAATGAATAATGGGAAATGGGAGTTCATGAAATCATTTGCCTTTGATCACTGGAGACAAACCATCTCTTACAAGTTGTCCACTGACTGCCACATGCACACACATACACACATACACACCATTATTAAGCAATGAAAGAGAGAGAAAGGGGAAGGCACGGGGAGGAACTGGGCTTACATTTTTCATATCCCTTCCAACCTTTTTTTGAAACAAGATCTCAGTATGTAGCCCTAGTTGGCCTGTCTTTGGCCATTATTACTCCTTCCTTTTCCAAGCAAACTATGAATCAGACACAAAGGGAAACTGAGGCCAAAAGACTAAAGCAGCCTGCCTAACATTTTCTGGCATTAAAATTTTCTCTTCCAAATGACATGAAGACCAGTGCTGAGCAAAGAGTAGGCATTCACGACATGAAGAATGAATGAATGTAGTCAAGAGAAATTAAACTCCTTGCTTTCTGCTTTTCTTTTTCTCTTCAATCTTGACATACAGCCCATCCTGGACTTCTCAGATCCCCTCATCTGAACCCAGTAAGATGAAGGGACCTAGGTTGCTTCACTGGCACCTAATCCCCAAGGTCACAGACCAGGTGAAACTTCAACATTCCTGGGACACTCCACCTGCCTCAGTAAAAACTACACCCAGCGAGGTGCCCACCAAGGTCAGCACCGGCTGAGGAGCCTTGGCCCCAGAAAGGAGAAAGGGAGGAGAGGAGGCTTCGGGCAGAGTTGGAGATTTGTCAGAGGCCTCTCACCTCCATCTGCATCCCAGCACCTTCCAGCTTGCTGAGAGATTCCTGGAGAACCAGTCTCCCTCTCTTGCCCTCCCCCGCTCCCTCCTTCCCCTCCCACCTCTGGCTTCCCCAGACTTGCTCCAAAGCTTTTCTCGGCAGCCAACGAAGCACCTGTCAAAAAGCTGCTTTCTCTTCGCCAAACAGAATGTCCTTCCCAGGAGTCTCCCAGCGACCCTCGGGCTCCCTTACCACCCCTTAATGCCTGAACCGCCCCTTCTCAGCCAGGGGAGTCCCCAGGGAAGATTCGCTTCACCTGGCTTGGTCTCTGCCTTCATCCTGGCCCAGACCCCTCTTTCTGAGGGGTCGGGGACTCCAGCCAGAGCATAAGGTCAAAACTCTGGGCAGGTGCCACTGGGGCCTAAGTCCTCTCCACCTGGGGTTGGCTGCGGGCGGCCCGCTTGGCGTCCGCCCTTCTCTGCAGCGTTTAGGGCAGGAGTGCAGCCCAAGAGGGGGTGAGGGTGTGGAGGGGGGCAAACTAAGCCCTTTTAAGAGGCACGCAGAGTTCCCCTGCACACCAAGGGCAGGTGCGGCCCAGGCGTGGTGCCGGGTCCGGATCGGAGCTCCCCGGGTCCTACCTGTCCCGTGGGTCGATCCAGCTGGTGGTGCGGTTCCTGTGGTCTATGTAGTAGACCTTGCCGTCGAAGTCGCGCGCCTCCTCCCAGCCCTCCGGCAGGGGCAATTCCGGCCGGGGCATCTTTCCGAGCGCGGCCCGCGCTCCCCCATGCAGCTCGCGGCCGCCGCGGGGCTCAGAGGCTCCGGCTGGCCGCTTCGGGTCCAGGCGGCGGCCGAGGTAGCATGATCGGGGGGTGGCGCCCGCGGATCGGGGGCCCTAACGGGGGCCGACCGGAGTGGCGCCGCTGTCCATGCGGCCCTGCGGCCCCAGCCCCGCGCCGCCCGCCTCTCACGCTGCCATGTGCGCCCGCCGCGGCGCCCAGCCGGCCCGAGTGTGCGGCCAGCCGGCCGGGAGAGCGGCCCGAGCCGCCGCCTGTCGCCTGCCTCCGTCGCCGTGCGCCGCGCTCCACGCCGCCGCCTCCTGCAGCCGCTGCCGGCGCCCCGCCGCGCGCCCCGAGACTTCTGCCTCCGCCAGGTGTGGCTCCGGCGGTGCAGGTAACTGCGCTGCCCCGGAAACAGGAGGCGGAGCGCCGGGCTCCGGGGTTCCCGGGTCTCCTCCCCGCGCCCAGCGCCGCGAGGGCGGGTCCTAGAGCCCGAGACGCGCCCCCTCGTGGGACAGTCCCGGTCGCTGACCACCCCAGCGCTACCCCAGTAGGCTCGCTTCTCTCCACGCCGAGTGTCCAGGCTCTTGACACAGGGAGCCCCAAATCTTGACACACCCTGCTTTCTGTGATAGAGACTCAGGAGTCAGGCAAGAAGTGGTTAAGTGAAAACATTCTTGCAAATCGGGGAACATAAGTTTTCCAGGATCTCTCGTCCCTTCCCCCAGCACTCACACCATCTGTCTCCCTCCTATTCTATTCTCCCCACGTTGTTTCAACCCTCCCCTCCGTAATTTGCAATTGTAGCTGGCTTTCCTTAGGGTCCCTAAAATTAGGAATGCTATGGATCTGCTTCCCTAAGAGGATTTCCAGCGGATGGCTGGGGAGGAGAAGGAAGGACACATCTTGCCAGTCACAGTGAAGTGCACCTGTCTCTCAACTCCTTGAGAAGCTGAGACAGGAGGATTGTTTGAATCCAAAAGTTCCGTGCTGAGTCAAAATAGCAAACACAAAGGAAACAAATAGAAACAAAACAAAATAGCAAACCCTATAGCAAGAATAAATAAATGCCTTGAGAAACTAAAAATACTAAATTAAATACGAAAAGAAGATGGAGTTACCCAGCCAAGGATCCTCCGGCTTTGCCATTGCCTGTTCCCTCTTAGGTCTGGTGTTTCCCTGGTGTGAATTTAACTATGCCTGGGGCAGGAAGCTGGACTGGGAGAGTGAAGTCCAATGCCTGGGTATCCCCTTGTCGGAGTCCCTTGATTTGGGGAGTAGCCAGTCAATTCCCTGTACTGTGTGGAAATCCCCTGTTTGGGCTTCAGTTCCTTTTGACAGACAAGGCCTTTCAGGGTGGGCTCCTCACATCTAAATGTCCTGAGGGCTGACCTAGGGGATTAGTGGAGAGCCCTTCTCTTCATTCTATAAACACTAAGCTTCAAAGCCAGGGATCTCAGGCCTCAGGGGGGTCCTCACCATCCAAAGGCTGGAGTCCTCCCTTTCTCAATTCTTCATCTGGTGGGCCAAAGCCCTCACTATTATAAACACTTCTAGCTGTTTTTATCTGTGCTGTCAGGAACCAAACCCAGGGTATCACACCCTATCACTAAATTGTTCCCTCAGCAAAACCATCCAGTGTGTTTTGATTTTTTGCCTTTTGAGACATAGCTCTGGGTGGCCTGGAGCTCCCCATGTAGATCAAGCTGGTCTTTCTATCTCTGCCTCCCAAGTGTTGAGATTACAAGTGTGAGATCCCAAGTCCAGCATTTTCCGGTTGTTAGAGTTAATCATCTCAATGCAAAGGTGTCCCCATGCATGATTTCACTTAATCCTCACAACAAAGCTTTGGAGAAGGTGGGGTAATGTATATTTATACCCATTCTGGAGAGGAGGAAACTGAGGCTTCGAGATAGCCAGAAACAGAAGTAAGAAGACAGGCAAGTATATCTCATTCAATAGAACTAGTTAAATCGCCAAACATTAATCCTGCATTGGTTTTTGAGTTTGGTGTGTGTGTGTTTTTTTGTTTTTGTTTTTGTTTTGTTTGTTTGTTTTGTTTTAGAGTCTTGCTATGCAGCCCAAGGTAGCCTTGAGCTCACCATCCTCTTGCCTCCCCCTCTGAGAAATGTAATAATTTAAGACTCCTTCCGGCTGGTTGGGAAGAGCAAGATGATGTGAGAAAAATAAAAGCTTAAACCATCACCTCAGAAATCTCACTAATCCATTTGGAGTACCCTGGCTGGTGACCAGCACATGTCTATAAAGTGTGAGTCAACTGAACTACTTACTTTCTGCCCAAAAACTCATGTCTTTTCCTTCCTGAAAAGTATGCATGGCTGCTATGACAAGTCTAATTGGTGTGTGTGTGTGTGTGTGTGTGTGTGTGTGTGTGTGTGTGGTATCCCAGATCCCCACAGTCTGGCATTTTCCAGGGGGCTTGCTCCTCTATGCCTTTACACCAGGCCTCAAAGCAAGAATTGGTTCCTTAAAGCCTAGGCCTTCCTGCCCCTAACAAAAGGATCCCAGGCTATCTCCCAGAAGCAGCCAGCAGGGTGATGTCATTTACAGATGGTGGCCTGCCCCCTGCAATGCCGGATGAATCATCTCCAGGCATTCAGAGGCCCAGGGCAAGCATGCAAGAGATTAAAGGTAAAACCTGCTGAGCCTTGTTATAGGTTGAATGGGTTGTTATTCTACAGGTGACTGAACCGCAGGAATCCAAACTGAAGACAACAGTTCTGGCCTTTCTGGACTTCCTCTTAGGACTCTGACCATGTGCTGAGTTCGTGAGTCTGGATATATCGCTGGGGCTGAGCAGAGGGGTCTACCAGTCCCACCGAGGCTGCATTTGCCTTTATGGGTGGTGGCTCATGGGAGACGACAACACAGGCTGCCTTGGTTTTAAAGTCAGTATTGACTTAAACAACAAAGTCCACTCTCCACACACTTCTTAAGAGATGTGATAGGAGATTTCATGAGACTGAGAAGGGGAAATTAAGTGCAAAAAGAAGAAAGGATAAAAGAGAGAAAGGGAGGGAGGCTGGAGGGAGACATTATTTCCTAACAGGACAGGATTTGATTCCCAGCACTCACCCACACCTGGCAGCTCATAACTATAACTTCTGCTCCAGGGGCTCTGACACACCTCTGGCTGAAAGGCACGAGGCACTGGCAATCACTTACACATATATTCACAGTACAAGAGAATAAAGTAAATCTTAGAGAAGAGTGGTGGAGAGACAGAGAGGGGAAGAGAGAGAACAGCTGTGTCAGAAAAGTGGTTTCTGGCTGGCATCCATATGCTTTAAGGGCTTGGAGAACGTTTCCTAGAATTTGTCTTCCTACTCTATGACTATACGTCCCTACCTCATGCTGTCTAACCCACATGTCCTGGAGAATGCACATTGTTACCTTCCATGACTGAGCCAATAATGGGCGCCAAGTTCCCTTTCTTTAGTCATGCATTACTTGAAATTCATAATTGTGCCCTGAATTGGTGGTTTCAATGATATAAAAATACATCTTAAACTGGAGAGAAAGTCTGGGTAGAGGAAACCTTGGCAACAGGAGAGTCCAGGCAGAGAACGTTTCTAATTTACCTCCGGGTGCTCAGGGCGTAAGACAGTGCTGCGAAACAAATTAGACCAAGTCTAAGATCGCTTCCTCATTTTCCAGAAGAGGAACAGTTACTGTGCCTAATGAATTGAGTCCTTATTCTTACTGGTTCCACTCTATAGAACCAAACTGAGACTCTGAAAATCAAAATGACTTTCCCATACTAATAGAGCCCAGTTTCCAAAAGTTGGCTTCCAGTGAGGTATTTATTTTTTTAAGATGTGATCTCAAGTAGCCCAGGCTGGCTTCAAACTCACTTTGTAAGTGAGGATTACCCTTAACTTCTGATCCACTTGCCTCCACTTCCTGAGTGCTGGGATTGGAGGCACATTCTACCGCACCCAGTTTATGCTCTGCTGCTCATCGCCCCCCACTTCCTCCAGACAAGGACTCTCTCAATTGAGCCCTAGCCTTAGCTATCTCTGCAGTGGATTTTCACTCCCGGATTCCCAACAGAGCCAGAAGGCTAGAAAAAAGAAACTTAAGGGTCACAGGGAGGAGTTAGGGTAGTGTTTCCAGCATAGACCACCCTTGAACTCCTGCTTTTATTTGGTTGTGGGTCAATTTGGAATGATAGCAGAAAGTTCTGGAGATTTGGAAGGACGGCTGAAGTCAGACCGTGGCAGAGCATATGTGAGCTGAGGGCTCTGAATTTCATGCTGAGGTTATCCACACCTCCCCCTCCACCTGCACAGAGCTGTCATCAAGACCCACTTTAGGGGCATAAGGGGTAGAGAACAGGGATTTAACAAGCAGGGAACAGGGCATTTTCTTTCTGAGGTGCCCGCCTCCGTTCTCAGCTCCTTCCCTTCCGGCTTTATTCATTAACTGAACTGGCTTTCTCCCACACCAGTGGCTATCCCGGAGCGTGCTGGACAGGTTGCATCCATCCTATTTCCAACTCTGTCATCAAAGAGTCCTCTGGGGCCTGGGAGCTGTTGTGTCTTTCACCCAGGAGGAAATGAATTATGCACCGTAGGAGGTGGAGATGAAATCGCGGTTTCAAGTGTGGGGGTGTGCAAGGAGAAAGGGAGCCTGCGAGCAGAGGGCGGGAACTGGCGCACAGAGCGCAGGCGTGTTCTCCTCACTCCTACCCCAGCAGCTCGAGCGGAGTCCTGGTGGGAAATGGGGGTGGCGCGAGAGCGCAGTAACTAGCTAGCTGGCTGGCTGCAAGTCCCCAGGGTATTTATAGCACTTCATCGCCATGGTACCCAGAAGCTTAAATTAAACTCTAGACCAACCACTAGAGATGCTGGGGGTGGGATGCTCTTTACCTGTACACTGTGCAGGTTTGACCCTGAATCCTCAGAAACTTAATCACGTGAAGATGAGCAAAACACGTGAATTTTACAAACCGCCGGGCAAGAAGGATGTAGGGGAGTGGTTTAAACCCAGACAACCTGCCTCCACTAGTTGGCTGGGTAGAGAAGACAGAAAAGAAACAACAAACCACGGCTGCAAGTTGGTTCTTCAAATTGGTTCTTCATCTTGGTGGATGTGTGATTTTGGAGTGGGGCACTGTGCCCCTCTGAGCTTCAGTTTCCAGAGAGTAATAATGCCCACTGGAACTCGTTATGTAGACCAAGCTAGACTCGAACTCACAGAAATGCAGTTGCCTCTATCTCTCAGGCGCTGTGATTAAAAGTGTAGGTCATTTACTCCCACCTGGCTTGTCTATGATCCGTGATAACTAAGTGAAACGATGCGATGATTGGCTTTAATTGTCCACAGACTCTAGAATCACCCAGAAAGAGTCTTAACGAGGAATCTTCTAGATCAGGTTGGCGTATGGGTGTGTCTTTGAGAGGTTGCTTTGATCATTTTAGTTGAGGTGGGAAGGCCTGCCTATTGTGGTGGGCTGCACCATTTGGGTCCTGGAGGCGGTTAGCAGAGAGTGAGCTGAGCATTCGCAAATATGCATGCATGCATGCATTGGTCTGCCTCTGCTCTAGAGTGTGGCCAACTGCTTCAAGTTTCCACTTTGACTTCCCAGGTGTGTTGGACTGTCACTTGAACTTGTAAGCACAAAAATAAATCCCTCCCCCCTTAAAGTTGTTTTGTCAGGGTATTTTTGTCATAGCAACAGTAGTGACACTAGAACAGAAACAAAGAGCTCCGCTCAGTCCTGAGTTTGAAGTTCTTTTAAGGGTAGGAATTCCGGTTTTGGATCTAAAGTGTTCCAGCCAAGTGTGATAGCACACACTTTTGATCGATCCATGCATTTGGTCGGCAGAGGTTGATGGATGCCAGTGAGTTCAAGAGCAGTCTGGTCTACATAGTGAGTTCCAGATCAGCTGGGGTCACACAGTGAGACCCTATCTCAAGAGTAAATAAACAAATAAGTAAACAAATAAATAAACAAGGCATTCCCACCAGCCAAAGGCTTGGTCTAGACCTGGGGGTGCTGTCAAAGGCAATTGGAGCAAGACAGTGCTAATGTCATTAATGTTGAACGTGCTTGGTTAGAGGAAATGGGTTACTGGGGGGTTGCTCTTTTCCCAATTTCCTTTCATTTCTTCTTTCTTTCCTATGCTATGTTTCTGCCTCTGTACAGACTTGAAAGCAACAGAGCCAGCGCACTGAACCATCTGAATTCACGAGCCAAAATAAATTCTTTCTCCCTTGTTTTCTCAGGGGTGAGAAACAGTTACACAAAATTGGCTTCTTTGCTCTTTTTGTCTCTGTGACTTGTTCACGAGACAAACCTTTTTTGTTTGCTTTTTTCGTACCAGACAAGATGTTGTGACATGGAGCTGGTTTCTAGACTGGTCACAACTTAATGAGCGTGGGATTCATAATAAAGTCAATAAGCATTTGTAAATCGTTAAGGATAACACAAAGGAAGCTGAGGGCCCTGAAGGTTTTTGTAGGCTTCATTGCTACTTTTTAAAAAAAAAAACTTCTGTAATTTTGCTACTGTTATAAATCATAACGTAAATATCTGGGTTTGTTTTTGTTTTTTGTTTGTTTGTTTGTTTGTTTGATGATCTTAGTTTTCTCCATAGTGGTCTTTGACTTCCAGGTTGAAAACCACTGTTCTAGAATAAGGGAACAAATGTGGTAAGGACCCAAAGATGTAGCGTGACCAACATGGCCAAAGAGCCTTGTGTGCACTGCTCTGGAAACAGTTGCTGGGTGTTTTCCATGAGAGGCAGGCTCTCACATCTCTCAAGGTCGTGATGTCAAGCATGTGGCTTCCTATACTGTCATCTCAGTTCTCACTCTGGCAATCAGAGTTCTTCTCCCTAGCTCTGGGTCAGCTGCTGTGACCTCTGGGGTCCAATATAGCCTAATAATCCTGTGCTCTTTGCTTATTCTGACCTTTGGTTTTCAAACATCTAACCCCACGTCTTGGTATAGATTTCTTTCTATTTCTCTTGTTTGTGATTCACTCAGCTTCCTCAAGCTGTAATTTTATGCTTCCCATTTAAGCCATTATTTGAGTCTTTGTACAGTTCCTACGCTCTTTTTTTCTAGGACAGAATTGGGGCTTCCCTCCCTCCCTCCCCTTTTCTCTCTTCTCCTCTTCCCTTTTGTTAAAAAAAAAAACAGTCAAAACAAAGCTACTTCCTGTTTATTGTTCATATTTGGTAATTTCTATGATTCTATATTCAAATTAATTCCTTCTTCCATCTATCTTCTGTTCCTGGGGTTAGAGAGCTTAGGCTTCTGTTGGTGCTTTGGAGAGAACCATTGTTGTTTACAGATTGGCCGCCTCTCCAGTGCTCAGTCTGGGCCATATAAAAGGAAAACTGGAGGGATTTGCCAAAATGTCACTTCTCACAGTGAGAGGTCCCCTAGTCACCCTACCTTCTTCTCAGCACCTTCTAGGTTCTTCTCATATTTCCTTTACATATAATGTCCAAAATTTTTATTTAAGTAGTGAGAAGTGTAGAGGTGCATCTACTCCATTTCCTTGGAAGCAGAAGGAGGCCATTGCTTACCTGGAACCAACAAAACTCAGTGTGTCTGAGTTAGAACTCACTTTCCTCTTTTCTGCTTTACTGTCCCACCAGGTCCCGGTCGTTAGGCTGGAAGCATCAGCACCCAGCTTTGGTGGCCTCCTGTGTCTATTCCTCTTCTTTGACATAAGCTCCTTTATCTGCCTTCTGACCACTTTCATGATGTTGTACTGATCAACTATGTCCTCACAAATCTTCATCTTTTAGTGACCCTCTCTTTAAAAAAAAAAAAAAATATTTTTTAAGGCTGGGCAGTGGTGGCTCATTCCTTTAAATCCCAGAACTCTGGAGGTGGAGGCAGGCAGGAATTCTACAAAGTGAGTTCCATGACAGCCAGGGCTACACAGACAAGCCCTGTCTTAACAAACAAACAAACAAAAATCCAAAAGTAAGCGTTTACATTTTAAACATATTTTAATTTTTTAAATTTATGTGCGTGTTCAGGTATTTGTGTGAATATATGCCACATGTGTGCATGTGCCTAAAGGGTCCGAGAGAGGGCAAGAGAGAACCTAAAGTTGCAGGAGGCTGTAAGCTGCCCAGTGTGTGTCTGCTGGGAACTGAACTTGGGTCCTCTGATAGAGCAGCACGTGCCCTTAACCACTGAGCCATCTTTCCAGATGTCTTGTTCACAGGCCACCATTCCCTGCACCTCTGAGAGCCTCCCAGCTGAGATTCTTCAAGAGCATTGAGACTGCCAGTCTGAAGTGGCCATCAGCTAAGCATCTTTCCTGTTGTAAACGAGGGTGGGCTGGCCCTGGTCATCATAACTTTCTGCCTCCCTCCCTCTCACTATACAATGAGGCTGTGTGACCTTCATGCAGAGAATTCTCCAGCTTAGATGTGACTTCTCCCTAGGCCACTCAAGGTTGGTCTGTGATCCCTTCTGTCTTCAAGGGGAAAAAAAAAAAATCATTTCCCACACTTCCTCTCCTGAACCACAAAGCTCAGTGAGGACAGATTTCTTGGTTCTTCGGTTTGGGTTTTTGTTTGTTTTTAGTTTTTCCTTCTTCCCACACCTCCAACTCCTAAGCGAGGTGAACCACAGATAACCTCTGAGGATGGGATTATGGTTACTGGGGTAGGAGCTGAACCCTGGTCAGGGCCCAGGGCCTATTATTACTACTTTTTGCCCATTTTTCCTGCTTGTAGGGAGCAGATGGCTTTAGTCTGTTGGAATAATTAGGAGCCCATATGCCCTTCAAAGAAATCATTTGCCCATCTGTACTGAGGAATGAGACTTATACAGTTTCCAAGGGTCCCTGCATAAAGGAGTTTTGCCTTAGAGTTTGAAGTGTCTTCTATACCTCTTTATCTTTCTGGAGCTTTCTAATTAAGAAAATGTTAGAAACCAAATAACAATATGAGCTTCACTGAGGATCGTGGGTTACATCACAAACAAACGAATACTAGCAAGAACATTTTAGATATTACTGGAAAAACGGGGATACGGACTGCATTTCAGGCTGCTGTCGTCATGTCAGCATTAAGCATCCGGGGATTTATGATAGTGTGGTAGTTACGCAGGAGAATAATTCTTGTACTTAGGAGCTCTCTGATGGCACATTCAGGAGTGCTAGGCTGTCTGTAATATACCTTCAGATGTTCCAGTAACCACTGGAGCATTTCAGAGGGAAGGAGAGAGTGTAATTGTGGCCAAACTGTTAACAGCTAGCAAATAGTAACATAAAATATTGTATTCGATATTTTATTAAACTCCTGTCTAGTTCCTCACAGTGTCTCATATGGAATATTTCTCCATCAATACTGGCTGAACTACAATAATAATTACTAGGTTGTCTAAAAATGTGCACTGAATTGCTTAAGATCATCTATTGACTTCCTATCTATTAACTTTTGATTTGGAGCCTGGAGCAGCTTTCTAAACAATGAGCCCAGCGGATTGCTATCATGTACTCCGTGAGCCACATGGCCTGAGTTCAAAATATATTTCACAGAGCTTTTATTTCACAGAGCTTAATATTTTATAGCAGATGCATTGATAAAGAAAAGGAAGGGTAGGGTAGGGAGGAACTTGGGCTAGCCATACTATCCTGAACGCACCTGATCCCATCTGATCTTCAAAGCTAACGCAGAACGGTTCAGCACACACTCACTTAGTACCAGGTGTGGATCTGGCACTTCTCAAATCCCAGACTCATTCCAGCCTCTAGACTTCGGCTCCAGACTCAGGCCTGCTCAGCATACACATATAGGATGCTAAATATCTGGTAAAATTTAACCCTGAACACGTAGAAGATTGCACCAGCTTGTGAGATCTTGCACCTGAGAACTTGGTAAAGTTCCAGATTAATCTAAACAGGGATCCATAGACTGCTATTTTGAGAGTATGAGGACTCTTTTTCAAGGTCTCATGCCCAGCTCTTTCATCCCAGAAGAGAAGCTAATTTCCAGTCAGCAGGTTAACAGGTAATGAGGTTGCCTCAGGGGAAGGGTACTTTTATTAAAGCAGTCTAGATCAGCAGGGAAGCAATTCCCACTTCTCCTTGGTACCACCTGGCATGGACACAGCCACTGGCTGGAGAGCGTGCAGCAAAGTCCTCCCACCATGGGCCCTGGGAACTCCCTTCCTCCAGGTGGTGGGGAAGCTGCCATCTGTGCAGCATCCTCTGGTACTGAAGGAGCCAGGCTGGGTTCCACTATTGGAGCTTAGTTGCCAAAAAGCTGCCAAAGAGAAGGCTGGTGTTTGTTGGGGCTGGAAGCCAACAAGTACTTCTATGTAGGGCCCCAGCTCATTCCTCTGGAACCCATAACAAGATTGGGGTGAGCCAGAGGGAACATGAGGTTAGAAGATGGGATTCTTGGAGTCTGACTTAGCACAATGAATATGCCCCAATCTCCCCTGTGACCTGTCAGTGAACACATGAATGGACATAGTTTGCACGCTCTGCGGTTTTGAACTTAGGTGAGCAGCAGAAACTGAGATTTGGCTCTGACACTAGGGGCTGCTTCTGACTCATCAATATCATCTTTTCCACTAAAAACGCAGATGAGCGCGATTCTTCCCACTCTATGATCTTCTTACAGCAGTGTGCACCTGTAGTCTCATCCACTCAGGGTGCTGACGCAGGAGGATTTCTTGACATCAGGAGCTTCAGACCAGATTGAGAAACACAGTGAGATACCTTTGTCTCAAAAATCAACTAACCAATCAGACAAGAAAATGAACCGTTAATGTGGGCTGTGTGTTTGTGACTGTGTGCTGTGCTTGTCTGGTTTTGTTGCTGTTATGGTTAATTACATTTTAGCTATGTGTGTGTGCGTGCGGTGTGTGTGTGTGTGTGTGTGTGTGCGCGCACACACACACACACACATGCTGTAACATGTGTATGGAGGTTAGAAAATAACTTGTGGGATTTAACGATTGCCTTCTGCCCTGTGGGTCCCAGGGAACAAATTCAGGTTGTCAGCCTAGGAGGGAGGCACCTTTGCCTGCTAAGCCATCCCACTGGGCCAAGTTTGACTTAATTTTGTGGGGGGACAAGGTCTCCCTGTTTGGCCCAGGTTGGACTTATAGTCATGGCCCTCCTGCCTTGTTCCACCAAAAGTTGGGATCACATGAGTGAGTCACCATGCCCAGGACAGAGAGGGTGCCAGTGTCTTCATGCTCAGATATCTGTATGGGACACAAAGCAGAAGTTTGCCACCACACAGGTCTTATGTAAAGCAAAATCCTGCAAGCAGGTGATGTCCTTTTGTCTACCTCCCTCCCCGCTTTGCCTTTCAATGGGGGATGCCAGTTTTGAGCACAAACACCAGCTTATGTGGTCACGAACTTGACTGTATTTCTCTCCATCCAACAGCCCAGTTTGAACTCTCTACAGTAATGCTATAGCTGTGTGTGCTCTGAGACAGTGTCCTGCAGGGGTTCCCTGCAGAGCTCCAGGAATGTCACCACCCACTTCCATGGGGATGGGAGGAGGAGAATAGTGGTTCCAGCCTTCCTAGTGTTCCCTCTTCAGGAACGGTGGCTTTCCATTCCCTGGAGATGGACCGTGGGCTCATTTGTGCACGAGAAATTTCTCTGCTTTATCAAGAGTAATACTTGGGAGGGCAAGAAGGAGAATGGGGCTCAAGGATGGGCAGAAGGAGCCTTGTCCTGGATGCTGACACAACTATGCCTTGGCTGGTCCTACTGGGAGCTTGGGTAACTCTTCAGAGGCGCCCCTCACTGCTCACGGAGGCAAGCAGCCAGGCCTTGTGCCTCTGCACTGACCAATCAGCACGTTCTCACTGTGACTGCCCCCACAGCCCACACCTGGCCAGCCACCAGGTAACTGAGTACCTGGGTTTTCACTTGGGATCTGTAGCCACACTGTAAGGACAGACCATACTCTGTCCTGAACGGTTCTACTGTGAGAAGATGGAAACAGCCCCCTCTTAGGGAAGATGTTATCTTTTTGTTCTCCCATTGCGGGTGGTATAAACAGGAGCATGTGGGCAGGTACATGTGCACTCGTGTGCAAATACATGTGGAGCCCAGAGGTCAACCTCAGGGTGTTATTCCTTGGGTACTGTCTACCTTATTTCTTTTGAGACAGGCTCTCTAGCTGGCCTGGGACTCTCTGAGTAGGTAAAGCTGGTCAGTCAACTGCAGGAATCTTTGTCTCTGTGCCCCCACAGAGTACTGAGGTGACCATGCTTGGCTTTCAAAATTGGGAACCAAGCATCAAACTTGAGCCCTCATTCTTGCAGATAATTTGCCTGACCCCCCCCCACAACCTTCTACAGTTTTATGTTCATTTTTTGTTTACTGGTGCCAGATATTTCTTGACCCTTCAGTGTCAAGGTGACTGCATATTTGAGGTCAACAGAGAAAGGTTTCACCCACAACCTCCTTGCCCCCCCCTCCCATGGGATCTATTGCATTTATTCATTCTTGTATCCCTGCCTGCCTCTGCCTGTCTCAGGGGAACATGCCAATTTCCATAGTGAAAATGGTTCCATCAGTGATTTCAGGGTGCCAGTGTGATGTCGGTGATGAGCTGCATGTATGCTATCATTTGTTTGTGTGTTTTGTATTCTCTGTTTAACAGCCCTAGCCGTCCTGGAACTTGCTTTGTAGACCGGGCTGGCCTCAAACTCATTGAGATTCGTCTGCTTCTGCTTCCCAAGTGCTGGGATTAAAGGCATGCGCCACCACAGCCCAGCATATATGCTCTCTTAAGCAGGTGTCAGCACACCTGAGTGTAGGCAGGTGTGTACATCGGCAGGGGATACGCGATGAGCTTGTGGGTAGCAGGTGGTGCTTATACTGGTTAATGGGAAGGCTTGCACACCTTCCACCTGTGTTTAGGGCCTGGGATACTGAGCATCTGCAACTGTCTCTGTCATGCTTGTCTCAAGCTTTTGCATCCACTGGATGAACTTCTTGATATGAACCTTATTACTTTTTCTTTCTTTTTAAAAATATTATTATTATTATTATTATTATTATTATTATTATTATTATTATATTTGAGACAGGCTCTCACTATATAGCTCTGGCTGTCCTCTGGCGCTCACCATACAGACCAGGCTGGCCTTGAACTCACAGTGATCCACCTGCCTCTGCTCCCTGAGTGTTGGGATTAAAGGTGTGCACTACCATATCAGAGCTCTGAACCTCATTTCTTGATGTGCTGGCCCTCAGCTCTTCCTCTCTGGCAGGTTCTCTGCAGGCTAATGCAAGGACTTCAACTGCGGGCTTACAAAGTTGGTACAAAGAGCTGTGCCAGCAAGGAGTCTGCAATCAGGGTATGACAGCTGGGCCTGGGAGAGCCTGCTTCCCCCGTTTGCAGGAATCTCTGAGATGACACTGAAAGATGTGTTTCATGTCCCCAGGCTAAGCAGAACTCACACTGGGGAGTGCGCCCCCTGGAGGAAGAGCTTTGCCCTTGCACCTTTTTCAGTTTTCATAACTTCCACAGGAGGTGGGGAGTTACGCTTCTTCCCATTTTGATAAGTAAACATGGTTATGGGAGGGGTCAGATTTGCTCAAGGTTTGTAGCAAGTATGATCAAACAGGGTTCAGATGTAACTTGGTCCTGGGGACTGGGAAGATGGTTCAGTGGCTAGAAGTACTGGCTACTCTTTCAGAGGACTTGGGTTCATTTCCCTGCAACTGCATGGCGGCTCATAATTTTCTAATTCCTGTCCCAAGGGACATCCAATGCCCTCTTCTGGTCTCCACAGGCACAGCACACAGGATACACAGATATCTATGCAGGCCAAACACACGTATAAAATAAAAAGGGAAAAGGGACTGGAAAGATGACTCTGCATTTAAAAGCACTTGTTGCTCTTACAGAGGACCTAGGTTCAGTTCCCAGCATCCACATTAGTTCACAGTCATCTATAATTTCAGTTCCAGGGGATCAAAAGTCCTTTTCTGACCTCTGGGGATACCAGACACACATGATGCACAGACATACACACAAGCAAAACACTTGCACACATAAAATAAATGCACCTTGTAAAAAATGAAGAGAGGGCCTCTCTCCCCAACACTAGTCTATGCTACACATCTTTTCACTGCTCTGCTGCCTGTCCTCCTCCATCCATCACAACGGAAGAATAAATTGCAGGGATCCTCATTGACAAAGGCTGTGGCATGTGCAAAGATGGCTTTGCTGGCAACAAGCCCCACCACAGCCACGTTCCCCTCCATCATCAGACACCCCCTACACCAGGGCTATCGTGGTGGACATGGGCCAGAAGGACCCCTGTGTTGGGGACGAGGCTCAGAACAAGAGGGGTATCCCAGCCCTGAAGTCCCTATTGGGCACAGCATTGTCATTAACTGGGATGGCATGGAGATGATCAGGCACTCAGTGAACTGTGCATGACTTGAGGAGCACCTGGTAATCCTGACCTAGGCCCCCATGAACCTCAAGGCTAGCAGAGAGACCATGACCCAGGGAATGTTTGAAGTCTCACTCTGACACCCCAGCCAAGTACGTGGCCGTTCAAGTGGTGCTGTCTCTGTATGCCCCTGGGTACACTAGCACTGTCATGGACCCTGGTAACAGCATCACACATATAGTGCCCATTTATGAGGGTCATGCCCTTCCCCAAGCCATCTTGCATCTGGACCTGGC
Organism: Cricetiscus sungorus; assembly: GCA_030556225.1. Classification (NCBI taxonomy): domain Eukaryota; kingdom Metazoa; phylum Chordata; class Mammalia; order Rodentia; family Cricetidae; genus Cricetiscus; species Cricetiscus sungorus. Next base: position 17,796,960 of record JANBXA010000069.1, read on the forward strand.
TGGCTGAGACCTGATAGGCTACCTTATGAAGATCCTGACTGTGTGGGGCTACAGCATCACCACCACACTGTGGGAGATTGTGTGACATTAAGGAGAAACTATGTTATGTTGTCCCAGGTTTGGAGCAAGAAATGGTTACTGCTTCACCCTCCTTTTCCTTGGAGAAGAACTAAAAATGCTGGATGGGAAGCCCATCATGGCAACAAGCCATTCTGGTGTCAGAGGTGTTCTTCCAGCCCTCCTTCCTGGGCTCGGAATCCTGTGGCATCTGTGAAACCACCTTTAACACCATTGTAAAGTCTGATGCGGACATTCCCAAGGACCTGTGTGCCAATGCAGTGCTGTCTGGTGGTACCTCTATGCACCTAGGCATTGGTGATAGGATGTAGCAGGAGATCATAGGCTTAGCACACAGCGTAACAAAGATCACCATCTTTGCTCCCCTCAGCTCAGGTTCTCAGTCTGGAATGGTGGCTCTATGCTGGCCTCACTGTCCCCCTTCCAGCAGATGTGGGTCAGCAAGCAGGAGTATGGCTAGTTGGGCCCCTCTGCTGTCCACCGCAAATGCTGCTAGATGGACTGCACAGGTGCCAAGTATCTGCTGAAGGAGCTGATTCTGAAATATCCCTTTGACTTGGCGAATGTACACACCTCATGCTAGCCTCGTAAAACTGGAATAAGCCATTGAGAAGGAATTTGTCCTTGAAGCTTGCACCTGATATCAGCACTTGATCAGAGGACTTGCTGCCGGGTTTTGACCTTGTATTCAAGTTAACTTTCCTTGGTATACATGTAACACCCATGCATATCTTATCTTGAGTTGGTTCTTAGTTTATGTGGCACAGTCACTTAGTGGCTGAGGAGAGCAAGACATTGAGGAGAAATCCCCAGCCCGGTGGAACTGTGTGAACACTGTGCAGTGACCTATCTGTGCAGGGTGTTGACTGACAGCTGGCTGTCCCAGGATTTCTGGCAAGAGCTCCTGAACCAGTTACTGATTCCCTTTTGCTGTCTAATAGCGAAGGAGAGTCCAAGGCTTAGGACCCAGTTTTCTGTGCTAGTGTTTGCCCTCCTGACCACTGTGGGTTGTGACTTGTCTTCCGTTGGGAACATTTGCATTGACACTTGTGAATTAATTTATCCTTTTAATTTATGTAAAATTTTTCATCCAAGTATTTAAGAAGTGACCAATTTTGGTTTTCTGTGGTTCAGTGAGAACATTAGGCCCCAGCAACATGTCACAGGGTAAAGAAAAATAAAATTTCTGCAGTAACTGGCAAAATAAAATAAAAAATGAAGGGAAAAACTGGGAATAGGGCTGACCCTTACCTTAGGGTAAGGAAAAAGAAATGGGTACCTGTGTTTTCTGTTCACTCTTATGTGTGTGCAGATGCCTTGTGCATCCTCTTCCAACTTCCTGTTTGTCCTTGGTGCAGAAAGACATGTGTCTGGACATCAGAGAATGGACAGGACTCCCCACGCCCCACTTGCTATGAGCTGCACTCCCTGTTCATGCTTATTGTACATATTTCATGAATTCCCTCCACTCTCCTCACACTCTGATACACTTTAAATGGAATCGGAAGGCTTTGCACATCTCCCAAAGCCTGTGTTACACGTTGCCCTGAGTGCTTGCAATGTGTTGCTCAGACACACATAGGCATTCTTCCATGCAGCCCACACTTTGAGTCATGCATGTGCATACGCACAGACACAGGTCAAGCTGAGGCTCACTGGGCGTTCAATATATGCTGCCTTGCACACAGGCAGGCACACAAAGTAGGCTGGAGCTCCCTGGTGCTAGAAAGATGTTGCTCTTGCTGTGGGCCCCAGGTGTCACGTGCTGACCTGCACAGTGAAGTCTGCATCCTTTCCTGAGTCCACTTAGCAGGTCAGATCTTCTCCTGGTCAGACCTTCTCCTGGCCTGTCCTTCTTTCTAAGCATTGCAATAGGGATGGTCACCCCCACCTCACTGCACAGGCTGCAAGGACCAAAACACACTCAGGCAGGTTGTGTGGGGAGGGAAAATGATGGGGCAGATTTGTGCTCCTGAGACTGCCATCTCCTCAAGGCAGTTCCCGGAAGACTCACCAGCTGGGGACTGGTGGACACCAACTCAGTCTCTCTGGAAGTGTTACGACTGCATCTACCACTGCATCCTTAGGACTTGCCCAGAGAACATTATTGGAGCATCATCAACATACCATTACAGCTGGATGGTAGTGGTACACTCCTTTAGTCCCAGCAGGTAGAGGCAGGCGAATCTCTGTGAAGTCAAGGCCAGCCTGGTCTACAGAGCTAGTTCCAGAACAGCTAGGGCTGTTACATAGACAAACCCTGTCTTGAAAAACCAAACCAACCAACCAACCAAACAAACAAACAAAACCCCCATACCATTACATGGGACTCTATGGGGCTGTATGATCCTTGGCATGGGACATGATTCAGCCCCCAAGAACTCTTTTTCTGCCCTTGGGCAAAGGCGCATGAAAAACCCTGGCCTCTTCTTCCCCCATCATTCTCTTATGTCTATTGCTCTGGTAGCCAGCAGTGCAATGGGGCTGTTCCTGGCTGTAGACAGTCCAGACACCCTGGCTTCGGAGCACTCAGCTCTGCCCCTTCCACACTGGACACAGCGCCCCACCTCCAGGCTGGCTGTTGGTAGAGAAAGAGCTGGAGGAAGTACCAGTAGCTTTTTCTTCCTCAGTGGGATAGTCAGCCCACTGAGGGTCCTGGAACCTTATAATCCCAGTACTTGCAAGGCTGAGGCAGGAGAATTGCCATCGTTCAAGGCTAGCTTGGGCTACATAGTGGGAGTTAGGCCAGCCTGACGTGTAATGTGAGACTTGGTCTCAAACATAAATACATAAAGAAAGCTCCTGGTGTAGCCTAAAAGAGGGAAATTGGGGGGAAGTTCCAGAACACAGAGGAGCATGGGTGAATTGGTCTATATGATTGGAGGACTGAGGCTTCTGCCTTCTGAAATCCGAACGTTGCAGGGATGAGAGGAGGACAAAACGGTGGTGGGAGTGGAGCACAGGGAGCAATGGTTCTCCAGTGAGGACGATTATACCATCCAAGGGCGCTCCAGCACTGTCAGAAGGGCTGCCTCAGCTGGGCAAGGAGGGGTAAAGGGTGTGTATTACCGGCATGTAGAAGGTAGAGGCCAGGGATGCTGCCCCCGCCCCCTGTGTGTGTGTGTGTGTGTGTGTGTGTTAAAACTCTTACCAGTCATCTGACAGCCCCCCCACAAATGAAAAGCCACCTGACCCCAAGTGTCACTATCCCAAAGACAGAGGAAGATATAGGATGGGCAGAACCTCCACTGACAGTTGCTCATAGTGACAGCAAAGCATGTCCCCAAAGAATGGGAAAGATGGCAAGACCCAGAGCAAAAGAATGGAGGACTTCTTGTCCCACCAAGATGGCATGGTCCTGTCTGGGGGACAAACTCTCCTGGGTAGTCTTGAGTGTGGACTTCCTGCCTTCCCAGAGGACAGGCAGAAGGAACTTGGTGTGCACAGGGTGCCTGGGTTGCACTTTCCTGTGAGGTTGTTCTGGGTACCTCTTGAGCTATTCTAGTATGTATAACTTGTGTTCCATCCCTCCTGCTCTCACTCTATGCCCGGCAAGGTAGAGCCGGTGTCCTGCCTTTTTTCTTAACGACTCCATTACTGCGTAGCCTATTGGCCATGCTCCATTCTCAAATGGCTGGCTTATTTGTTACCCCCCCCAACCTCCCCGAAGCACTCAGCTTCTTTTTCCTGAACACCCCAAATGTGCATGGCCCTATTAGGGACAGAATAGACCAGGGTGTGTGCCAGCAGCCCCTCAGCAGTTAGGAGGCAGTAGTGATCTTTCTGGGGTTCCTCCCACTTCTCACTGTTTATAATCCCAAAATTAAAGCTTTCCTTAGCAACAAAGGGAGGAGCAGGCCTCTCTGCAGTTGCCATGGTTGCTACAAGGATGCGGGCTTGGGCTGCAGCAACCATCTTTCCCACGGGGGGTGGGGGGGGGTCGATAGAGAAAGGCCACATCCCAAGGGAAGCAGAACTGAGTGTTATAGTCAATATGGCACCTCGTAGACATCCTTCCAACCTGTGAATCTAGCTTGTGGGTTCCCAGTGTTGTTTTATTTAATTTAATTTTTCTTGTATGTTCATTGGTGTTTTGCCTGCATGTCTGCTCTAGGGTGCTGGATTCCCTGGAACTGAAGTTACAGGCAGGCGTGAGCAGCCAGATGCGTGCTGGGAATTGAACCTGGGTTCTCTGGAAGAGCAGCCAGTGCTCTTAACCCTTGAGCCGTCTCTTCCCAAGTGTTGCTTTAAATTTGAGCCCAGTCACTGATGAGGCCAAATCTTTTGGTTAATAATACTGTAGTGCCCTCTGGGGCCAGGAGCTGCTCTGTTTGGCTCTTTTTATCTTCTCTCTCTCAAAAAAAAAAAAAAAAAAAAAAAAAAAGGGACAGGCCCTTTTAAAACAGGTGTTATGTCAACAATTCTGTCATTGTCAGCAGGACAGCTTCCTTCAGGCTCCGTCTCTCTCTGAAGAATAAACCTGCATGCTTTTGGTGAAGAGGAGGTCAAGATAGGGCCTTGTGGAGGAAGTGACCCAACTTGGGGTCAGAGATAGTTACTGAATCAGGAGGAGACTTGTCCAGCCATCTCAGTGGGGTCTAATCTGCTGTGTCCTCCCCGGGGCCTGTGTCATCATCTGCCTCCCTGTGTGTTTGAGCTTCAAATGAGGCCAACTCATTTGATGACAGGGTCTGTTCCAGCATGCATCCCCTGGGTTTGAACTCAGAGGGAGAAGAGGCCAGGGTAGAAGATTAACAGAAGGCTAGAAGAGGCAGGAAGGGAGGAGGTGGGTGAAGGGTCAGGACCTTTTTTTCTGAGAAAGTCACAGTACTGACCACTCCTATGAAGCCCCCATCAGTGGCCTGCTCATTATAACAGCTGGGGGCTAGGGGTGTTCTCATGCCCACTTCACAGAGAGGAGGTCAGGGAAAGTGCTCAGACTTGGCTGAAGACCTGGGAACAGTTAGCATTTAAACTAAAATTTTCTTTTTGAGACTCTCTCACATAGTTCAGATTGGCCTTGAACTCCCAGCCACTTGACCTTACACCTCTAAGTTCTGGATCACAACAATGTTTCTGTCCTTTCAGGAACGAGAAAAAGTGAAGTCATGACGAGAGGTGGGAAGGACGTCTGGAAGTGTACCCGGGCTGTGCATAGGAGCTGCAATGAGAATCGGCCTGTGTGTTCCCTGAGCTGCTCTGCAATAAGGCTTCCTGGAACCCACCGTCTCTTTCCAGGGCCAGGTTCTCAGCCAACAAGATTTACTGGGAAAGGCTGCCACCTAGTGGCCAATGGGCAAGCTCTACACTTCTGGGGGGAGACCAAGGCTTGGGAAAGCCGGGCTTTGGAGAATAGGTAATAGACAGCGGGAAGGGTGGGGGACGCTATAAACCTTGCTTTTGAAGGGCGTCCCCACAGAGTGCCAGTGGAGTGCAGGCAGGACGGAACAAGGCTACCGAGCTGTCTCAGGACTCAGCATGGGGCCTGGGTATGAGCCGGGCAGAGCAGAACTGTCCGTGTAAATAGCTGCCCTCTCTTGCTCCTCTCCCCCACGCCCGGTATCCTTTTGCCCGGGCGCGGGGGGGGGGGCGGGAGCTGGAGGAGGTGAAGGACCAGGAGCAAGACCCTGGCCAGATTCCTGCTTTAGTTTAATCCAATCAGACACCTTCACCAGTTCCAAGAAGTTGACCCTTCCCTCCCTGACCAAGGAGGAGGCCCTCTCCTTCTCCAGCCCTCCTTGCTCTCTCCTGATAGTACCCCCACCCCGCGCGCGCTCATTTCTACGCACGAATAAAAACTCCACACATGTACCTCACAACCGTGAACAGATAGCTCAGCTCCCAGCCGGAGTCTCACGCCCGTCCTTTCTGCCTGCAGGATGCGGAGGGGCTCATCTCAGGCCCCGTCCCTCCTGCCTTAAATTGCTTCCCGGTGCTGCCAGCAAGTGAAGACGCTCAGGGGCCTCAACACCTGGCTCCTAGTTTAGCTCACGTTCTAGGAGACATTCTGATTGAGTGGGCTTGCAGCTGGCTTCTGCCGAGAAGGCTCCCAGGTGATCCCTCCATCTCGTCCCTTGGTGCTGGGGTGAAACCCAGGGCCTTTCGGCTTGCCAGGCAAGCCTCCATCCCTGAGTTACACCGCCCTCATTCCGCAGGTGATGTGTCAGGCAACATCACTGCAGCCTTCTTACTTTCTGGCTGTCTGTTTGCAGATGAACTCTGTCTGGCTCATTTTAGCACCAGCTCATTCCTGGGCCTTGCCTGCTGGGTGTCCAGCTCAGACGTTCATGGAGACAACAGGGGCTTCTCCCTGCTTCCTGCTCTAGTTTATCAACGTCTCCACCGGCAGTGACTTACTTCACTGTGTCCTGCGACACCTCACCCCTACCTGATGGAGAGGTTTCTGAGCAGGTTTTACTCATCTTTGCCTTGCCCACTTTTGACAGCACCAGGGATACACTGTGCCTGGTGACTGGGAATGTCGATAAGTGGATGAATGCCCTAACGGAGGTCTCCCACTCAGACAGCCAGACTGCTGTTGCCGAGACCCTCGACCTTCTAAATGTCACTCTTTCTGACAGTCCCTTAACATTGTGAACGAGGGTCAGATGCTGAAAGCACTTGCTGGAGCTCCCTGGACCTGGGAGGGTGCTTGGGGAAGTACTTTTGACAAGGTGACAACAGTGTGTGTGGGTGAAGACCCAACCCCATAATCCTGCCTAGCTGCGTGATGAGACCCCCCCCCCAACACTTTAAAAACCCCGTGCTTGGGACAAAGGTTTAAACATGATAAAACAAAACAAAACAAAACAAAAACCCCAAACCAAGCTCTTACCCTGTCTCTTTTAATCATCACCTGGTTCACCCCGGAGACACTGTGCATCCATTATTGTATAAATGAGATGGGCTTTTTGAGGGGTGGTGGTGGTGGTGTTATTTTGTATTGAGTTTATCCCTTTAAGCATCTATCTGATAAGTATTTATTTAACTGATGCATGTAACTTTTTCTAGTTTCCACAGTTTTAAATTTTAATTTCGTATGTATGGGTGTTTTGCCTGCATATATGTCTGTGCACTATGTGCACACAGTCCCTGCAGAGGCCAGAAGAGGGCAATTCACTTCTTGGAATTAGAATTTCAGCCCGTTGTGAGTTTCCATGTAGATGCTAGGAATTCAACCTGGGTTCTCTGGAAGAGCAGTCACTGTTTTTTAACCTCTGAGCCATCTCTCCAGCCAGCCCTCCCTCACACTTAAAAAAAAAAAAAAAAAAAACGGCATTGTCTCACCATATATCCCTGGCTGGCCTGGAACTTGCTATATAGACCAGGCTGGGCTTGAACCGGAAGAGATTTGCCTGCCTCTGTTTCTGGAATGCTGGGATTAAAGGTGTGCACCACTACTACCCCAGTCACCTTCCACGTTTTGCAATGCTGCACCACTGAGCCACATCTCCAGCCCCATCCCCACGTTTAGTGGGTAGCTGAGTCAGAATGGGTTCTCATGCTTAAAGAACCACTGGGCTGTCCAGCCTTTCCAGAACTCTCCATCAATCGTCCTCGCTTGAGGAGAGGTAAGGGATTTTCCAGCTATTTGCCTTCTCCTATAGCTGTATCTCTGTGGTATACAATGTGGGGTTGGATCTGCTGGGACATAACAGAAAACTAAGGGACATTTCCAACATCGTGGATCCTAAAGAGATGTTTGCCTGCTTGTGAAATGCTTACATCACGGGGTTCCCAGAAGCACTCAAGAGCCTGCAGGTGCACAGAAGTCTTGGCCTGAGGCCAACTCCCTGAATGGCTTTCCCAGGTACATCTACCTGGTGAGACATCATCGTTTCTCATCCCACTGCAGGTTCCACCACCAGCACCTGAGGCTGTTCTGTGATCAAGCTCTAGGTTCCAAAGCCCACAGAAAGAGCCGTCTCGATCTGCCTCCCGAGGATGATAGCCTCACTCCAGTCAAGCGTGGAATCAGGCTGCTTACATTGTTTCTGAGAGGGGTGCTTGCATGGCCATGTTCCTTTTTTTTCTGCTTGCCTTATTAATCACATCTTGTTGTGCCAGTGGTTCCTGAGGCCTGGTTTAAGTCAGGCAGGGGCTTCTTTTCTTTCTGCTTGTGGAGGCCACTTGAAAACGGCCTGGATGCCTAGGGAGGCAGCAGTTCTCAGGAGGGTCACTGGGAGACAGGTCCATTATCCAGATTTCCAGGAAAAAGTTACGGACCCAGGATCTTTGAAGTCTGATTTCTCCACATACTTGATGGGCACTGTCCAGCACCATCCCCCATCTGCAAAGTGAACGGCTTGGGAGAGCAGTCTGAAATCCCACCTGCTCGGCTTACCTCCCTCCGTACTCTCCTCCGAAGGGGTGGGTTCCCTCTGCCTTGGGTTGATGGCCCCCTCAACCTTCTTCTCATCTCACTTGCGAGATTGCGTCAGCTGCCTCTCCCTGCTCTGCACACCACATCCACAGCATATGCTTGTAACACTGACATGAATGTCTTCCCTTTGTAACAGATGCTCAGAAGAATCCAGGCTTCAACGTGTGCATCCTCTGACCCCAATCAGCCTGTCTGTGTTCCTGCCTCACCAGCCACCTGACTTATACTTGCTTTTCCTACCACAGTCCCTTTGTGTTCTCTGGTCTCTGCCTTGGGAGTGGGGTCCCTCTCTTGGCCTGGCTCACCCCTGCTAACCTTTCAGCTCCTGCTGTTGCTTGACCATCTTCTTTCTGACACACCCCTACCATTTTCACGGCTAGGGCCGTTCTCCATGTCTTGTCTCGCCGTTCATCTGCCTGGAAGTTTTGTGAGCTCCCGTTTGTGTCTTCTCTTTTGCACTCCAGCCCTTAGCCTGGCCTCTGCGATGAGTTCTCAGTAAGATGCAGTTCGCTGAATGAAAGGCGAGGGTTCAGTGGGAATACTGCATGGCAGAGCCCTCGAGACTGAAAACAGCAACTCGGAAAGCACAGGTTCGCATTGGCTGTTGATGCTGTTTTAGCTGTAGAAGTGCCATAAAATGAAAACAAATTAAAACCTAAAAGGGCTCGTGTCGCTTGATTTGCCCAAAGTTTGGGGATAAGTTGATCTAGCTGGGAAGAACAATGTGTGAACACACAGTGTGAAAGCTTCCAAAGGGGGTGATTGTGGTCGTCCCGGATTTTCTGCCATTGACTTTCATAACTAGAAAGTGGTGACAGATGCTGGGTGGTGGCAGCTCACACCTCTTATCCCAGCACTTGGGAGGCAAAGGCCGGCTAATCACTATGAGTTCAAGGCCAGCCTAGTACAAAGTGAGTTGCGTGAAAGCCAGAGCTGTTACACAGAAAAACCCTGTCTCAAAACAAACAAACAAAACAAACCAAACAAACAAACAAACCAGAAAATGGTGACAGAGAAGGTCAAAGTGTCCCAGAAAGGCTTGAGCCATCTATCCATGTACAGGCAGATCCAAGGTCTTCACAGCCCCACATACCAAGGCCAAATTCTCCTGTCTGCTAGAGGGGTCTGCAGATACTGGTGGAGAAGTCTTAGAGTCATCAGACCATTTTGGGGGTGCCCACTAAGATGCTCCAGAGCTGGGTGTGGGGGCACATGTCTGTCATTCCAGCACTTGTGTGGTGGAGGCAGAAGGATCAGATGTTCAAAGTCTGCTTTGACTACATAACAAGTTTGAGATGAGCTTGAACTACTTGGGACCCTGTTTCAGTGTCCCCTACCCCTCACCATAAAACAAAACACAACACAAACAAAAGGACCCCTTCCTCCCAAATAAAACTCCAAACCACAATAAAACGAAAGGCTTTTCTGCATGGCCCATGATCATCCCTAACCAAACGTCTCAAATCTAAAGTTTTTGACACAGAATCAAGGCTACAACTAGAAAATTCCAAACAATGAGACTCTGTTATGAGCACCAAATTATTAAAAAGCACTGTGTCACCAGGTTTCTCCCAGCACTTGGGAGAAAAGGCAGGCAGATCTCTACAAGTTCGAGCTTGGTCTCCATAGTAAGTTCCTCCAGGACAGCCTGAGCTACATAGAGAGACCATGTTCTAAAAACAAAACAAAACAACAACAAAACAAAAAAACCAAACCAACCAAACAAACAAAACCCCAAGAGACTGAACACTGTAAAATGACCTCCAGGCTCTGTGTATAACATATATGAATGTGAACTTCATGCTTGGATCTCTTAGTATATATGTGATCTTGTTCTAAGATTTGAAAAAAAACAACAAAAACAAAACAACAACAACAACAACAACAACAACAAAAGAAGATGAAGAAAGAAAGAAAGAGAAAAGAAACAAGAAGAAAAGAAAATCAACCCCCTAGCTCTCCTGCTTCCAAGCTTTTGGGATAAGGGCTCCTGGACCAGTTTGGGCTCTGAGCATCCTTCCCAGCCACTCCCACTCCTCCAGCTTCTACTGCAGTATAAAGCATTTCCACAGAAGACCAGTGTCCACAGGAGTTTTAGAGACTTTATTTATGTATAAACAATTTAAACACTTTGCCATAAATTATCTTTGCCTGTCCCTAGTCTTTGCTTAGCAGCAAATTAAAATTAATATAAAAACTCGATGAACAATTCATACATGTATATTACAAAAAAGTTCCTGTACCAAAGTTCTTATTAGACTTTTTTTTTTTATTGTTTTTTAACTTTTTAAAATTTTTTTGTTTTTATTTATTTTTTATTTTCTCTCCTCGTGGTGACTGTCATGTGATTGTCTCAGTTTCTGGACCAAACAAACACACTAATAATTTTAAGTCTGAAACAGTGATTGTGCCTTGCGGCATATGTATGTACAGGGCGATCGGAAGTGGTACCGTTAGCAACAGAGTCACAAATGTCGCACCTCTACCGCAACTGATACCCACAAACTACGGAATCTAAACAGACTACACCCTGTAACTGCGTATTACTGTCCACAATGGAATCTCCAAAGACAAAAAGAGTATGAGATTTATGTGTAGTGAGTATAGCCACCATTTTGAATTAAATTTTACACTCTGCGCTCAAATAAATTAGCTCAGGCCTGACTAAGTGGAGGCCTGAGGGTTAAGTGCCGGACGGTATTGTTTCACTTTGACTGCTGATATTAATTTCTTTTCTTTTCCTTGTGTTTTTCTTTTTCTTTAAGAGTATTTCCAGTGCTCGCTCCTCCACTTTTGTGCCCCCCCTCCCCAGGCGCTACACACAAATCACCCCCAAAGTCGTGTTTCTAAATGCACCTGTATTTGCTTAAATGAAAACATCGGAAGTGTTTGTCCAACCGTCAGTCTGAGTGGTCCTCAGCTGGTCTGGTGACGCCGGCCCTTGTGAATGTTTCTGTGTTGCTCACGTGTGAATGAGTGAGGTATTAGGATGTGAGGCCTTCTCGTCTTCGTCTCTTCATTTGAACGGTCGGTGTGTTTGTCTTTTTCTGTTTGTTTGCTTGTGTTTGTTTTCTGTTCCTTTCCTTTTGGCTATTCTGCGTCTCTTTTCTGCATTAGACCCGGAACAAGTGGGTCATATTTTAGGGGAACTTGAAACATTTTGTGTGTGTTTTCATTCACTCATTCATTCATCCTTTTGTTTTGTTTTCCTCAGATTTTGTGGCCGAGCTCTAGTCTACTTCAGGATGAGGGACTTTGCGCTTGGACAGTAGCATTTGAACTCAAAAAATGTGAGCTTTCTTGCCACTTGGGATCCTAAAGCAGCCTGGCCTCAGTGCCCCTGTTAGGTCTTCGTCTCCTTAGGAGAGGAGGTCACAGTTGCTCCTGCTGAGCCACCCAGAAAAGAGGTGGCAGCAGATTATTTTGTTACCTCTTTCCCATCTCATTCTGTCTTAAGAACTGGATGTTGCTGCTACTGTCTGCCAGCTCTGGGTACTGCTCCACCGGAAGCACGTAATAGCCCTCATAACCTTGCACCCGTCCCGTGCTTAGGAGTTGCTGCTTCTCGCCCTCCGTCCACAGGCGGCTGCCCTCTCTCCCATCCCTGGCTTTCTGCTGCTCCTTGGCCCAGGCAGTGCCCAGGGCCCTCTGTCTCGCTTGGTCCAGGACTCGGGCCTTCTCTTCATCCAGCGTGTCAGGGGTGAGGCCGTATCGGATGCTGAGCAGCAGTGTGGAGTACTGGAACTCAATGTTGGTGAACCTTCGAGTCCTGCCATTCACCAGCAGTGTGGGCTGTGACACGGTCACATTCACCCCACTCTCCAGCACCTTGCGCCCAATGGTGGTACCCAGTGTGACCAGGTCACCATCTGCTGCCCCGATCTTCACAAAGTAGTGTGTGTCCTTGCCCTCGATGCTGTAGTGCATCTTGTCCAAGTAGTAGGCGTTGTTCAACACAGATGCCACCTTCCGGCTGTCCTCACTGGCAACGCTGGACACACCTGTGGTCACCCGCCCTTCTTTGATGGCAAACATGATGCCTTTGCCGATAATGGGCGTGGTGGTAGCAAACCAGTGACCTGCTTTCTCTCGGATGCTGGCATGGAGCTTTTTAGAGATGACCTGTCCTTCCAGAGCCAGGAAGGCCTGGTTATGCCTTTCCGTGGTCTGCTGGACACCCGTAATGAGCTGTGGGCACAAGACAAAAGGGAGAGGTCAGAAGGTAACCTAAGCAATGTGTGTAGCAAGAAGCGAAGAGGTGGTGGAACACCCCTCTGCCAGGATTGATACTCTGTGCTAATATGTACTGATACATCCTTACCTTTTGTAACTGAAATAGACTGGCTAGTTCCCAGTCTCCTAATGAGGTGCTGATGGGAGACGTCATTCTGTAAATATGTTTCTCTTGTTGTTTAATGAATAAAGCCCTGTTGGCCAGTAGGAAAGCAAGATAGGCCAGACTAGGAGACAAGGAGGATTCTGGGAGATGTAGTGGAGGAGAGTCTAGATGTAGGGACTTGAGAGGAAAAGGTCTGGACCCTCTCTCTCGGTAAGATAAGACCACGTGGAAATGCATAGATTGATAGAAATGGGTTAATATTTAAGACAGGGCTAGCCAATAAGAAATACTAGTAACAGGCCAATAGCTTTATATCTGTACAGCATCTCTCTGTGTTATTTGGGGGCTGATGTGGCTCTAGGACCAGGCTGGCAGGAAAACTGCTGGTAACAGAGTGTTCTGTCCATCCTGTCACCATGCCACTCACTGAATTATGTTAAAGCAGGTTCTCCACCTTGCCCAAGTCTCTATCTAGGCTGTGCACTCCAACTGTGGGAACCAAGAGATATTTTGTACTTGAGGTATAGCAGCTGCTGCCTGGCACACTTCAGACTCAGGGATGTCCTGATGTGGGGATCAGGTATCCCCTACCCTATTGCTATAACCTGCCCTGCTTCCAAACCAGTGGCTTGAATAGTCACTGCCTTTACTCGACGTGGGAGCTGCTACAGATGGGTATCTGGGACTAACTGCCTTGTTAGTAAAGCCGCTCTCAGGCCACCAAGCTGATCCAGATACTCTAGGTGATTTGTGTGAATGTTCATATTTGAGAGCTCGAGGCTAAGAGATCCAGGCTGTGAGGGCCAGAGGGAATGCCCCCTCCTCCCCACTTTGAGCCCATTACTTTGGATCTCAGCCCTGGTTCTGCAGAGGAGTGAAATCACCATTATCTCCTTGGCCTTGAGTTCTCCACTCACAAATGACAACTTGTCTCAATTGGTGGTTGGGGGACAGGCTGGAATAATGGAAGAGGCTGTGTTTGGGAGGTAGCAGCACTTAGATAAATGAGAGAAATGATGGCTATTCATCCACTGAGTGGTCCCCGAGGGGCAGGATGGAGAGAACGCTGGTCTCAATTACCCAGCAGCTCCTCCTTGCCTCTCTCTAGTCACACAATCTGGACGACTATTCAGAGCAGCTGAGACCTCCCAGGCTTCCACAGCGGAGCCCCAGTCCTGTATCAGGGGTTCTGCTCAACGCAGTTCTTGCGCTGCCCATCTGCTTGAGGCCGAGGTCTCAGCTGCACCCAAATTGAAACTGACCACCCTTCGGTCATCAAAGAAAGACCCAGGCACAAATTATGTTCTAAAAACTCAATCTGTATGCATTTGGGCCATAACGTGCTGAGGTTTTATGTAGGGCATAAAAATGTTCTTTAATGGGACAGAAACTGCAAACCACAGTTTTATTACATCCCATAAAAGCCAAAAGGGTTATGATCTTACAGCAGAGCAGATGGCAGGGTGCCACTGGATTTCTCTGGGCTGTTGTTAATCAAGGAGTGACCGGAGGGTAGACACGGAATAGATAATGATACCACAATTAAGGTGATCATTGAGGCTGGGAAGGAATATGGGCCACCCTAGAAAGGATGACAGTAGCATTCTCTTTGCCTGGGAAGCCTCTGCTCCCGCATAGCTTTTATACCCAGCCTCAGTGTTCCTTTCCCAACAGGCCCTCAGCCCTGGAGTGGCTCTGTGTGTGAAAGGGAAAGAAGACTGTTGTTTGGATTCTTGTCAAGAACTGTCCCCTGACCTTGGCACTTACCTGTCCATTCTCACTTGCTTGACTTTCTGACAATTCGTAGGGGGGAGGCACAAAATACATTTTGGCTCTTGGGAATCCAGGAATGATGTTGCTGAGCTGAAATCCAAACATCACAAGCCAGCTTTTCACATCTATGGCAGAAGCAAAAACAAAGACTTCTTAAATCACAGGAGTGGGAGGGAGGCTGCAGTGGATCCCCCAAAAAGAACAAAATACAATAGATGGTTGATTGAGTGTGAGATCTAAGTGAAGATGGTGGCAATATCTGTGACTGGCTCTCAGAACAGGGACCAGACATTAAGAAATATTGTATTTAGTTTTGTCCTATGTGAATTAGTGTTTTGCTTAATGCATGACACCCACAGAGGCCAGCAGAGGGGATCAGATCCCCTGGAACAGGAATTTTAGATGGTTGTAAGCCACCACATGAGTGCTGGGGACCAAACCTGGGCCATCTGTAAGAGCAGCAAGTGCCCTTAACTGCTAAGCCACCTCTCCGGGTCAGCCCAGAGAGTCTTTACATATGTCTAAGGAAGATGTCCCTCCCGGTGTGGACATTGATAACCACCATGTTGTGATTACAAATGCCAGTTGTAGAATGGACAGATCTGACTTCAAGCTCCCTTGCTCTGTGACCTTGGCTAGGTTTCTGTCCCCCTGTTAACCTCGGATCCTTTAATTTTGAATTAAAACAATAATTGTTTTACCTCATTGGGTTGATGTGAAGAACAGAGGGTAAAGCATATGTAAAGAACTCACTATGGAGTCTAGTACATGGACAACTCAACTAATGAGTTTCATTTGCAGTGGTTCATATGAACATTTCTGTTTTTGTTTGTTTTGTTTTCCTAGACAGGGTTTCTCTGTGTAACAGTCCTGGCTGTCCTGGAACTCACTTTGTAGACCAGGTTGGTCTCGAACTCACTGCCTGCCTCTGCCTCCCAAGTGCTGGGATTAAAGGTGTGCGCCACCACCGCCCGGCTATATGAACTATTTATTTATGTCCTTTATGCTTATGGATGTTTTGTCGCCATGTACATACACACACCAGAAGAGGGGATTGGATCCCATGGGACTACAGTTATAGATGGTTGTGAGCTACCATGCTGGGAATTGAACTCTGGACCTTTGGAAGGGCAGGTAGTGCTCTTTACTGCCAAGCCATCTCTCTAGCACCTTATACAAAATACTACAGGTCAGGCAGTGTGTTCAAAGTGGAGGCCATGACCAACCCGGGGAATGAGTGATGACTGTGATCATGGTGCAGAACATTTAGGCTAGGGCTCTGCATTGAGGCTGGCCTTACCAGGGAACATCTTCTTCATGATAAACAATTTTTAGTCCTTGAGCCCATTTCTCTAAACTTGTCCTTCAAAGAGAGCTCAAGAGACATGCCCTATTGCAGGTGAACAGCCACTACATTTGGACTTATATCACATGTCCCACACATCTTGTGGACGGTCTCAGTTTTTCTGAGTAAGAACTTCCCTTCAGGCTTCCCGACCTCCTTCCACCCTGATCCAGGGAGCCCTGTGCTCCTCCCTCACTGCATTTCCATGTTCTCCAGAGTCACCAGGCTGGAACCCAGAAGGATGGAGATCATTATGCTCCTCATTTCTATTCACAGAGGTGCCCTGAGATCCAGCCTCACACTGGGCTTGCCTCTTTCCTGCTCCCTTTCCACCTCTCCTAAGTTCTGAAATATTCCACTGGACACTCGGAGTTCAAACCTGCCTTTAGGAAAGCTTGCTATGTCTTCAGATTTTAATAGCCCCTTTCATCTCTTGCCACATTTCAAACTATCTCTTCCCACAGAGCCCAAGTCTCCTGGCCCTTGACTACAGCCTCTGGACCATGGCTGACCTTGGGCTACTCACCTGCATTCTGTGAAGTGACTGCCTCTGTCTGACTCTGAATTAATTCTTGGTGATTTCATTAGACAAGTGGTTGCTCCTTCTAACACCTTGGCTCCTCAGTTCCCTGACCTCCTCTCACATCTAAACTCTGGACCTTGTCCTTGATAACTCTGATTCTCCTGTATGTCAGTTTCATACACACAACTTTCTGGCTATAGCCTCGGCTCACTGGCTCATTCATTATCCAACACCAAGGACCTTCCAGCCATCCATTCCAAACGTCCTGCTCCTAGTTCTCTCCTAACCTGGCACATACGACCTAACCAACACCTGAACGCATTCCTTGGGGATGAATTTGAAGGTCAGCAGTCTGCTTTCATGTCATCATGTTTTCTTGGTGAAATCACAGTACTAAGTAAATGCAAGCTTCTATCTACTCCATTTCTGCATCTGTGCAGTTGAATGATGCTGGAGAAAACACCATCACCATGCTATTTTAAGGTGTCACTGAAAATTCCTGACCATGAATCTCCAGGGTACCTTCTGGCTTCCTGCAATTCTCCTGCCTTCTTTTACTCCTTTCAGCTGTCCTCTCACTCTCCTGCATTATCTGTGTATCTATTTTATCCCATCCATCCATCCATCCATCCATCCATCCATCCATCCATCCATCCTTGATGATTTTGAGACATGGTCTCATATGTAGACCAGAGTGGACTAGAACTTGTGTTCCCACCTTCTAAGTGCATGATTAGGGGCATGGACCGCTACACTTGGCTTCCCCTTTCCTATACATATTTATTTTTCTTTGCTCATCTCTCTCCAAACCTCTACCACCTCCCACCAGCAGTTAACCTTGTTTCCTCCTTTTCCGCAGAAGCTGAAGCAGCCAGAGAAGGATGTCCTATAGTGCTGTCTCCTGTTTGTCCATGGCACTGTGGCTCAGTCTCTGCATCCAGGAGTGCTGATCTTTTTCCTTTTCCACTACATGAGCTGTGGATGCTGAGCCCCACACAACTTTTCTTGTCAACTCAGGGCCATCACTCCAGCAATCTTTCCTTACCCCACAGTAGTGGCTCATTCTTTCTTCTAATTGATTCACCCCACCAGCATACCAACATGCTGTTAAATGTCCTACCCCTAACAGTTGTTTCTTATTCCTACTGCCCATTTCATATTTATCTTTACAAAAACTTCCTAAGCTAACACTATCCCTCTATACCCATTCTTCTCATTTTCTTTTGACCCCTGCTACTGTGTAGAAATCTCATCTGTCAAGGTCATGCATGATCTCTACATTGCCAAGCTCCATGCTGACATGTTCTTTTTGTGTCTCAACCTATCTGACGAGAAGGAAACTATCCCTCCACCAAATTACTATTATAGTGTGTTGGAGGTGGCGTACACATGCCATGGCATGCATGAAAACATCAGATGACCACTTTTCAGATTGTTTTTTCCCCTTTCTATCTTTACCGGGGTTCCGGGGATTGAACTCACCAGCCTTGACTGGCAAGCTCTTTCACCCATAGTGACATCTTCCCAGCCATAGTCATCTAGCCTTGAGGGCAAAGTGCTGCCTCTAGGCAGATGCTAACTTAAAAATGTACAGCTCTGCCTGGCTTTCTTCTAAGCTTGGCACTTGTGCATCTTGTCCATTTCCAGTTCAGCGTGTCTAAAACTGACTTCTTGTTCTGTCCCTTGTCTATCTTTCCCTCTTCAAATATTTGTACCTCTATTCTTCTACCCTCCATTCCCAACTCCGTTCTTTTCTCACTCCCTACATCCAATCCATCAGGAAATCCTCCCCTGTCTTTTTTTTTTTACATTGGGGTGAATTTTATACTACAAGAAACTCACAATTTTTAGTTGCTTATCCAACTTAGTGGTCCCCAGGATATTCAAAATGTTGGCAGTCATTGTCACTATCTAATTCCGTGACACTTTGCTCCCACAAAGAACCCACTAGTAGACTTCTAACTGGCTTCCTTGCTCCCAGTCTTTGGCCCACTTATCAGCATAGAAACCAGGTGGCTCCCCACACATGGAGCAGATGAGGCCATTTCCTTGCTCAGAGCACTTAAAAGACATTTCTCACTGGAAAAGCCATCACTGGAATGACCGTGAAGGACCCAAGGACCTGCCTCATGATTGCTCTGCTGTCTTATTTTTCTTTGGTGTTTTGAGGCAGGGTTTCTCAGGCCATAAACTCATCGTTTTCTTGTCTCAGCTTCCTAAGTGCTGGTATTACAGGTAAGTGGAATCTTGAAGAGCTGTGGTCCTCCTTTTCAATCCAATAGGTGCATGCCTATCTCTGGATTGTCATGACAGGAAGCCCCCTGCCCAGCATCCTCTTCTCTAAGAGCATTTTCTGACTCTTTTATTCACCTCCTTCTTTCAAGTTTAGCTCAAGCGTAACTGAAGTTAATGCTACCCATCACACTGAAGATGCATCCATCCCTACCATCCTTCAATATTCCAGGGTCCTTCACTGTGCTCCAGTCTTCATCTAAATCAGTAATCAAGTTCTCACATGTGATGTTTTCCAGGAAATATTTAGTCTTTGTGGTTAGTTTCCCTCAGCATGTGTGTTATATGGGGGAGGGAATTTAAACATTTATTTGTTTGTTTTTTAACTTTGGGTCTCTTAATGTAGTCCTAGATGTCCTGGAACCTCTTATGTAGATCAGGATGGCCTCCAACTCACAGAGATCCTCCTGCCTCTGCCTCCTGAATAATGGGATTAAAGGCAAGTTCTACCATACCCAGCCCCTAAAAATTTATTTTATTTTTTGATGTCTCCTACACAATGATGCTTGGTACAGATATTCAGTAAGTATCCATGGAATAAATGAATGAACTAGAACATTCCTGGTGATAGCTATCCTGTACAGCAAAAATTTAACAGAGGATTCCTCTATACCTGCCCAACAAACATGTTTGTTGGGGGTCAGGGGTAGCTCCTTCTAGTCCTGGGACTGTTGTGGAAATCTAATGTTGCTATTGACTCTAAATAAAGGTATAGAAAAGCTCTTTCTCTCTGAGAAGTAATCTGACAGCTATGGTCCACCTGTCATCTGTGGGAACACATTTGTTCTTTGAATGGCTTGGGAACTATACATGGGTGAGAGCATAGTTCATGATGGTCATGTGAGGACCTGTAGCTCAGTGGTAGAACACTTGTGTAGCTTACATGAGGCCCTGAGTTCTTTTCCCAGCATCACAAAGTCAAAACAGTATAAAAGTCATGTAAGGACGTTATTCTGCCTGGTGTGGTGGCACACCACTTTCGCAGCATTAGAGAGGAAGAGGCAGGTGGTTCTCTGTGGCTCAACCTGGTCTGCATAGTAAGTTCCAGGTTGACAAAAAAAATGTTATTCACAATACAGAAGAAATGGGACCAGCCTAGATGTCCATTAACAAATGAACGAATAAAGAAAATGTATACAACATGATTTTATTTGGTTGTAAAGAGGGCATCTGCAGGAAAATGGATAGAAATTCTCATGCTAAGTAAAATAAATTAGACTCTGGCAAATGCCATGGATGGGGAATCCTAGTCGTGTGTGTGTGTGTGTGTGTGTGTGTGTGTGTGTGTGTGTGTGTTTCAAGTACGGTGCTCATATTGCTTCTCAGAGAAGGTCCTTCCATGCCTCTGCATCTAGCGTCAAAGTCAAGATTGACCATGAAAAGGAAGGAAGAAATAGGTAGATAGGTAGGTAGATAGATAGAATAACAGAATATATGTGATACAAAATCAGAAATGGGGGGCTGACATGGGGAAGAGAGAGACAATGGTGGGTGGGAAGTATAGTACAGTTGGGGGGCATATAAGAACAAAGTATGTATGGAAATGCTACAATGATATCCATTAATTTATATTTTAAAACACCAAATAAATAAATACACAAATAAATAAAAATAAAAAGGAATACAGGGTTGAAATTGCTTTGAAAAGCACACTGGGGGCTTGGTAAGAGCCCTCAAATGGTAAGTGCTTTCTATTTAGGCATAAGCACCAGAGTTTGGATCTCAGCACCCACATACAGTCCTGGGTGTGGCAGACATGCCTGTAATCCTAGTGTGGAAGGGACAGAGACAGGCAGGCCCCCAGAGCTTGCTCCAGGCTCAGCAGGAGACAGTCTCAAAACATAAGGTGTGGAGAGAGACTGGGCAAGATACATTGCCCCAAGGCCTCCACATACATGTACATACCTATGCACATGCATACAACACAATGCACATACATGTGCATACATGTATGTATACATACACATGCACACATGCATATGCACTGAGGCAGAAAGAGGGGAGGGGGAGAGAGAGAGAGGGAAGGAGATACAGAGACACAGAAACAGAGAGACAGAGGGAGGAAGGGAGAGAGAGAGAGAGAGAGAGAGAGAGAGAGAGAGAGAGAGAGAGAGAGAGAGAGAGAGGAGCACTGGTATCAAGCATAAATGCCTGGCTTTAGGTTAGCAGCAGCACACACAGCATGTCCACTATGGCCAGGCAGGTGTTTGGTGCCACAGGACACTGGTTTCCATCTTGGGATATTTATGGCCACTTTCCATGACTTTTATTTTCTACCATTCCCAGGTGCCATCAGCAGTATTATTTCCTTACTAATCTTAAAAAAAAAAAAAAAAAAAAAACAAACCAAAACCAAATGTGCCTTTTTTTTTTTTTTTTTTTACTTGGGGAGATCATTTAGAAGATGAGCTGCCCATCACTGCCACACCAGGTGGAGGACTGACTTGCAAACCCCAAACTAACTGGAAAACTGAAAGAAGAGACAAAGCCATGCACTTTCTGGCAGGCAAACACCACTGAGGTCTCTGCCAGAGAGTGGCTGAAAGATGAGACAGGTTTAAGAGGGTTGCTACATACAGCTAAGTGACAGAGCTCAGAGCCCCTGAGAAGTGACAACCTGCCCCCCCCATAGTGTTGGTGCCACCGAACCCTTTGTTTGTGTACCATATTAACCTGCCCAAATTTCACCAGAGACAGACAGGACTCGGGAATGTCAGGAAGAGCACGTGAATCCGTGTGCCCAGCATCCTCCTCCTCCATTGAGGAGACTGCTCCGCATCCCACACTCTCCTCGGTGACCACATCTCTGAGCAAAAACACTGTTGTTTTAAAGCAGTTATGTATCTGGGGAAGGGAGTGCCTGCTACAGTCTAATGTAAGTCAGAGGACAACTTGAGGGGGTTGGTTCTTTCCTTCCACTATGTGGGTCCTGGGGATCGAACTCAGGCTGTCAAGCTTGTCAGCAAGCACCTCTACCCACGGAATCATCTTGGCTGCTCAAGGAAGACCAGGAATTTGAAAGGTCACTCATGAGAATGGGAACTGGTAGGTTTGCTCCTTTTTTCCTGTTTCTCCTTTTCCTTGCCAGCCTCTTTCCTTCTCCCTCCTCCTCCTTCTCCTCTTTGTTCTTTTTACCTTCCTTCCTTCCTTCCTTCCTTCCTTCCTTCCTTCCTTCCTTCCTTCCTTCCTTCCTTCCTTCCTTCCTCCTACACTGGGATTACAAGTGTGCCTTGCCACGAGGGACACACTTTGCTTCTCGTGGCAAACCTGCGAAACCTCTGTTTAAGACACACATCACATCCTGGGGTCCGTTGGGGCAGTGCAGGTCCTTCCAGTGCCCTCAGAGTGGCAAGTGTGATGGAAGACAGGTCCCCTAAACAAACGGCCTGTCCAGAGGCAGATAACCAGGTGCTAGTGGACACACAGCCACTCTAAAAGCTACCCTTCCCTTCTCACACTCTCCACAGCACAGGACCATGCCACCACTGTTGCCGCCACTCTACACTCTGAAAATTGTCATAGCACCTTCCAATATCAAGTGTAAATATGCAAAGAAGGTGACATGACATGGGTGTGGTTCTCCTCAGAGAGATTAAACACACAATCCTTATTCAGCATGTGGTGTGTGCATCCTAGACTCTTTGGGGAGAAAGGGTAAAAGGCATTGTGGTTCATCACACTACTTCTGGAACGTTCATTTAACTCTAATGTTGGGGTCCTATTTCTTACTAAAAGGATCCATTAGCCCAGTCTGAAGGGGCATCTGGAGGCTTCTCCTGCATTCCCAGACAGTATTCCAGTGTGTCTCCATTCCACTGCCACGCTCATGAATGAGTGTGTGATTAGCCCTCACGGTGTGCCTGGCTGATACATTGTTTTCTCAATTTTATGAGGTGAGTGTAATTGTTACCATCGTTTTGCAGTTGAAAAGACTAAGGCTCAGAAAGCTCAAGACATTTATATATGTCACACAGCAAGTGGGTGGTGAGCCCAGAATTGGTGTCTGGGGACTGTGCCCAGTCTCTGACATCAGAAAGATGTGGCAGAGGACTGGTAGTGCTCGGGCCGGCACAGGTTCACTGTGTCGAACATTGAGCAGTTTCCTTTGTGTCCGTTTTCTCTGACCCAGTGTTTGTGGATGAGCACGGAGCTGTTCTTGCACCAGGAACAGACGCTTTCCTTCAGAGGGCTGGTTCTAAACAGCATGCCTCTTCTGCTTTCCAGATCAATTCTTTGTATTCCTCCTTACGTCTTTACTTCTTTCTTTCTCTCTTCTTTGTTTTTTGTGTTTTGTGACAGGATTTCTCTGGGTAGGCCTGGCTGTCCTGTCCTGGCTGTATCTTAATTGCCCCTTCCACTTGGGCTGTGTGTAGCAGGTCCAACCACTCTGAGAGTCTCCTAAGTGGCAAATTAGGGCTGATTTAGACAGGGCGTGTGGGTGAGCCAGTGTTAGAACTGCTGTTCTCGCTGAGCTCATTCTCCCAGGGTCAGCTGGTGGGAGCAGGTGGCTGCAGGTGTGGTCCTGCCTGGCCTGGCTGCTCTCCCTTTCTCAGCGGCCACTGCAGCTTCTGTGAATCCGCCCTTTATTTCAGACTCTCTCTAATTGTTTCTGGATTCAATTTGGCTGGACTCCGTTCAAATTGATTTGATTCCCACTTATCCAGTCTCCATGCAGCCCTGAGATTAGGAAAGCCATCTTGCTGATCAAAAAAAACCAAAAACCCCTGGTAATCTCTTTTTCCTTTTTTCTTTTCTTTTCTCCCAGGGAAGTAGAAACATAGCTGAGGGTCTTGGTGAGTCTGTGAATGGTCTCATTTGTGCCTTGGTAGCATGTGGGCTTCTCTTCCTTCACTTCTGGCTGATTAATTGCTAAGATGTCCAGTGCTAAGCAAGGCGGTGTGAAGCATATTTGTGTGGGACAGGATTTGTTCCTCTGTTCCCCAAGCTGAGACTGATGTACTCTGCCTCCACAGTCACTGGATTTCTTCTTCTCAAACATGACTATCTTCTCTCCTCCAGCTCAAAAGGGTCTCTCCACAATTGTCACCTGCTTAGCAAGGCTCTCTAAATAAAGGGGCACTTGCTATCACTCTTTGAGTAACCCTTTGTCCTGTTTTGTCTTCATATCACTCACCATTGTGTGTGTGTGTGTGTGTGTGTGTGTGTGTGTGTGCGCGCACGCTCGTGCTTCCTGAGAGATACTTAAATTTGAAATGGTTGGGGACAAAGTCCTGCCAAAAAATTGGGGACGATTTGTCAGGGCGTTAGAGCAGGCAGCTCCTGGTGAGACATAGGGAGGAGCCAGCTCAGCCATAGTGCCTGGGTGCAAAGGTTCGGGTTTCTTTGCTTGGATGCAGACACTGGTTTCAGTTCCTAAAGATGTGGAACTTGTCTGTGATGTGCTACATGGCCATAGTTGACCCTGGGAGTCAATAATCACTGTGTGAGGCACCAAGGCAGCCCTGTGCTTCAGGCAGCTCTGGCTTCCTTTCCCATTTTGGGGGATGGACAAGTTATCACCTGAGAGTGGTTGCCTCTATAGCCACGGCTAAGAGCTGTGTGTTTCTTGGAACTTAGGGAGCCCTGTTCTTGCCTGGCTTGCTAGAAGGTCCTATTGGACCTGATCTGTCTGTATCCATCCACACTTTCTGATTTCTTTGTCTTCTATCGCCCCAAGGACAAGCACTTTGTCCTGCTCCTGACTATCTCACATCTACTACACCATGATCTGCAGAATCTTTCCTGGATGGGTGTTTGAATGAATGGAAGGATGGGTGGACAGAGGGTGGACTAGGCACCTTATTTCATCAACTTCTTGCTTATCCTGTGAAGTAGATATCTTTCCCCCACAGCGCCTCCTTACATGCCTGTCTGCAAGCTTCTGTGTCCTGCTGACTTCTGTTTGTAGTCAGCGTAAACCAGGTTCCTTCTTTGGTTTGACAAAGGCCCTCTATATTGTGCCATATCTTCAAAATATGAGCACATACACAAACACTTCTCTCTCTCACACATAGACTATCTCTCTCTGACACATACTCTCGTTCTCTGTCTCTCCCTGGATAAAAAGCTGAGCAGACATCTCTGTGGGAGCAGAGGCTTCCTTCTATCAGAGCCACTGCTCATGCTCTGTCTATATATGTCACCAGGGAAACCTCTGGAGGTCTGGAATAAGGGCTTAGGCATCTGTGCTGACTCATTGCTTTGCTAGTAATGATAACATTGACATGGGGAAGAACTCAGGCTAGGGCTTTGCCTTAGAAGAAACTCACTTCTCACTATCCTCCCGTGCGGTGCCCTTCAGAGAAACTCCCCTGAGAGACTGGGCCTTTTGGTTTACTAACCAGAAAGAGAGAGAGAGAGAGAGAGAGAGAGAGAGAGAGAGAGAGAGAGAGAGAGAGAGAGGGAGGGAGGGAGGGAGGGAGGGAGGGAGAGAGGGAGGGAGGGAGGGAGGGAGGGGAGAGACAGAGACAGAGAGAGAGAGAGAGAGAGAGAGAGAGAGAGAGAGAGAGAGAGAGAATTTGAAGTATGCATTTCTAGTATAGGCCCCTCTGTCAGCAGACTCCTCCTGGGGTAGGAAGGGTTCTCAGAAGAGTCATTTCAATGGAACAGATGTGAAGTGGTCAGGGAATGCCCCAGAATACTCACTGCGCCATCCCTCCATTTTCCTGGACATGAACTTGTAGAGCCCTGGGTTGCCAGCACTAGAGTGTTACCATATCAAGTGTAGGACCCTCCCCCAGACATCCCACAGTCTCCCAGGACAGCCACCTGACAGGATGTTATGCTGTACCCAGGCAGCAAAGTCTCACCTGTCACGTAGTTCTTCAAATCCAGCTCGTTGCTGAGTGGATTGTTGTTCTTGAACATGTACAGGTTGAAGGGGGCTGGCTCCTTGCCCACATTTCTCCACATGGTGTAGTCAGGGGATGTCCACCGTCCTGCCAGCACGTCGTAATCACGCTGAGTGAAGTGGACAAGCTTGGTGAGGGGATCATAGAGTCCCCCATGGAAGCCGATGACCATCTGAAAGTCAGGATTAGAGTCATAGTAAATCTCCCCGTAGGCTGTGTACTGCAGTTGCTTGATCATGAGGCCATTGATGCTAAACACAGCCAGGGGGGTCCCAGTGTTATCCGAGGCAACGTAGTACTCCTCCCCACTGCTGCTCTCCATGGCAAAGAGGTGGCCCTGGAGGTCATAGTAGAGAGAGGTGATCTCAGAATTGGAATGGTTGTAGACATGGGTGATACGTGTAGGGTTGTGGAGGTCAGAGTAGAAGTACTGTAGGTGGTGGCCCAGGTTGGTCTTGTAGGAAGCTCGTCGGCCCACGCCATCATAGCGGTACTGCACACTCCACCCACTGGCCTTGTTGTACGCTCTGGTAAGAAGGCCCTTGGAATTATATTCAAAGATGTCAGACCCTCGCTGGCACAAATAGCCATCGTCATCGATTTTGTACTGCACGTCTCCCAGCCTGGTTATTCGGTCACGGAGGTCATAGCGTAAGGGCATGAGGCGAGCACTGTTCCCTGGGTTTAGCAGGTGCAGGTTCCCATTGAGGTCATAACTATAGCGCCAGGTAGGTCGGTCATTGACTGCCACACTCTGGAGCTGGCCATCCCCATCATAGTCATAGGTGTACTTTGTGGTGTTGGCATAGGGCCCCAATTTCAATTCCCTCTTGATGACCCTACCCATGCTGTCATATTGCACTGTCATCCAGTACATGAGGGACCGGAACATCTCATATTGCACCTCCTTGATGCGCCCATGGGTGTCAAAGTGCTTGCTGAGAGTCATGACAGCAGTGGTGATGATCTGGTTGATGTCATAGTAGATGACCCCAAATTTGCCAAAGTGTTCCACCTTGCCAGAAATCTCATCATAGCGGTAGAGGTCAACAGGAAGAGGAGTCTCACTTATGACGGGTTTGATGCTGGCGATGCGGAAGCTGTTGTCATGATAGGTGTAGTCAAACCTGGCGTTGATCATACCTTCTTCAGAGAACCTGTAAATCTGCTTGTCCACAAGGGGCCCAACCTTTCGGTACCGGATGGTACAGGAGAAGCCTCCACTTTGGAGATTGACCATCTTCAGAACACCAGTTGTCTCATCATACCCGAAGGTGACAGCTGTGCTGTCATAGACGATCTCTGATAACTTGGAGAGTTTTCCATACTTGTAGAACACCTGGCGCCCAGTGCCCAAGAAAGACGTCTTTAGGATGCGGCCATCATCGCTGTAGTCAAAGATGACTGATGCATTGCTTTCAGGTGGGTTGTAAATATTTCGGATGTAGCCGATGGAGGTGTGTGTGGACATGCTGTGTCGGGCGACACTGGGCATAGTGACTGCGTGGAGGCGTTCAGAGGAGTCATACTCAAATATGTATTGACGTTGGCTCTGCAGCAGGAGGACCATGGACTGGGAAAGAAATAGGAACAGATGAGTTGACTCTTCTGACCAAGCATCCAAATGATAGAATTAACTCCAATTCCCAATGTGTCAGTTCAAAAGTCATGGAGGTCAGAGAACTTTCCCCTTCATTTCTTTTGTTTTTATTTTCTTTTTTCCTTCCTTCCTTTCTTCCTCCCTCCCTCCCTCCCTCCTTCTCTGTCTCCCTCTCTCCCTCCCTTCCTTCTTTTGAGTCAGAGTTCTTACCATGTAGCCCTGACTAGCTTTGAACTCACTATATACACCAGGCTCACCTGCAATCCACAGAAATCCACCTGCATCCATCTGCCTCCCAAGCACTGGGATTTTAGGTGTGTGCCACCACACTTGACTGTGTGTGGAGCTTTGACCAAAGCCTAAATAGGCTCATATGGTACTGATGGCTCACAATGATAGCTCAGAGCAGACCTTAATGAGGAGCGTGTGAAAAGGTATACTGTCTCAGTGGGCCTATGCAGGGTCTGAGAGCCTATATTTGGATCCCCAAAAGATGATAGAACTTTGCCTGTAGTGAGTGTGGAGGGCTTGGCAGAAATCATGCGGTGTGTCCCCAGGTTCAATGGTAAGAACTCTGGTTAGAGCTGATCTACCACTGGGCACACTGGAGAGAAGTGTGCATACTGTCTTTATTGCCTTTGGTAAAATCTGGAAGCACATCTTCCGTTGAGAAACTGAGAAAATGAAATTCCCCACAATCAGTGATCCTGGGAAGACCCCTACCTCCCAGACAGCCACTCCAGAACACCATGGCAGAGTGAGAACAGCATTAGTGTGGGCTCTGTAGAGCTTCTGTAGAGCTAACTGCTCTGTATGTGAATATACATGTGTGTATGTGCACATGTGTATTCATGTATATGTGCGTGCATTTCACTTGTGCATGCCCACGGAGGCTAGAGGTTAACATTGGCTGTCTTCTTCAATTGTTCTCCATTATGTATGTATTTTTGAGACAGAATCTCACTACGTAGCCCTGGCTGGCCTGGAACTCACAGAGATCTGCCTGCACCTGCTGTGCGGGGGCTGTGCACTGTCACCTGTGGTACCACTTCACTTTTTGACATAGGGTCTCTCACTGAACCTAAACTTAGCATTTTGTCTAGGCTGGCTGGCCAGCAAACATCCAAGAGTTCCCCTCTCCATCCTCACTCCTCCAGCACTAGGATTACAAGTGTGCACTACCACGCCTGACTCTGGGGATTTACAGGGAAGCGGCCAACACTTTACCCATTGGGCCATCTCCCCAGCCCCTGTGAGATATCTATGTAATGTTTTGGTGAGAAAGGAAGACTCTTAGCCTGTACCAAGGGTGGAGCAAATGAAAGGACCTATCCAGAAACTAGAAGGTCAGGGCGGCAGCATTTCAGGTCTCAGCAAGTGCTCTTAAGTGGCCTCTTCATTCTGTCCTCCCACTAGACCTTTCCCCAGCGTGGATCCCCAAGTTGGTACTGACAGACACAGGGGACTATGCAGAGACAATCTGCTGGCTGCTTCAGCCAAAGTGGGAAGGCATAGCTGTGCGGTACTCTAGTTTCTTGCAGACTTCCCTCCCCTAGTGGCTTAATTTAGGGCAAGCAGAAGGGATGCAGTGAGTTCCCAATTCCTAAGTAACTCTTTGTCTTGCTGTCAGTGGATGGCTCTGTTCGATTCAACATCACTGCCTTTTTTGTTTTCATTTTTGTTTTCTTAATTAAATAAAATGATTCATCCTTTTTGCCATTACTGGCTGTCTAGCATCTTTTTCTTCTTCTTTTATTGGTAAAAGCCCTGAGCTATGAATAACAGTTTTTTTTTTGTGTGGGCTCTTTCTCCCCCTCAGTGCTGGGGGAATATGAGGGGAGCCTGGCAGAGTTAGCAAAGACATTAAGATGGCTTATGGCTAGGTATCTCAGGCTGGCTGAGGAGGGGAAGTGTTGGGGTGAAAGGCGGGGGTGGTGGTGGTGGTGGCGGGGAAGATGCCCTGATGATGGGTGGGGTGACATGGTTACCCACCTTGTCAAGATACGAATAGCTCCAGACCTTCCCGTCGGCAAACATGCGGGACACAATCCGGCCCTGCTTGTCAATGTCTGTTCTCTCACTCATGGCCCCACGTTGAAGGCCGGCCAAGCGTCCGTTGAAGAAGTAGGAGACATTGACAGCTGCCAGCCCACTGCTTGGGAGCCACAGGAAGGGGCGGCCCACTTGATCATAAATGATCCTTAGGGTGAATTTCCGGTGGTCATCGTAGATCTTCTCTGTCCGGATGTTCCGGTCATAATCAATGGACAGGAGATTCCTCCCATGGACCTGGGGGAACACAGGGTGCCAGGTTGAAAGGCATATACCAGGCTGCGGTGGGAGATCCAGCTGGAGTGATCAAGGAAGTGGGTGGAGGAGGGAGGAACATGATATTCCATTTATGTTTAAGCGTCCGTGTTTCTGCATGCGTAGGAAATGGCAAGTTTGACATTGTGCTTTGGGACTGAAGTGAGGCTGCCTTGGGTCAGCTGTGGCTGCTTCGAGCCTTTGGGCAGCCTGTGCCCTGCACGATTTCAAAGGCTGACATCACATCCTGGAAAGTGTACACGGGGAAACTGTGTGGTGTACAGAGTTCACAGCTGTATATCACAGCCCCCACTCAAGGCTTCTGAGCGTCTTACCATAAGTCTTACCCTCAGAGTAAGACAATTTATTATTTTTTTCCTACAATAGAATCCTTTTTTCTTTTTGGCATATCTTCAGTCACCAAATCTAATAATCTTTAAGAGCAGGTGCTATGATTTCTTTTGAAATATTGTGTGAAGGTGGCTAAATGTGGGTACAGAGGGCTCAGCAACCCACAATTTTACAAAAATCTGGGACTATAAATAAAAAAAAAACATATAACTACAAAATTCCAATAGGAAGTCTTTTATTTTAAGTATCTAGAGGAAAATCTTGCCGTTTCGAGACACCGTTGAGGAGACCTCAGCAGGGCTGTGACTTCCAACAAAGGGAAAAAGTGATTTACTTAGATTTGAAAGGAACAGGGGAACACGTCCAGACATAATTTAATATTTATTTAGAAGTTGATCTGATCAGAGGAGAAAGGCTGTCTCAAAAGGCAGAGCTGGGAGACTAGACTCTGGTTAGGGGCAAAGGAGAGGGACTCCTGGGACCCCGAGAGCCCCGAGTGCATGTCTGCAAGTGAATGAAATGAAGCTGGCTCAGCCCAGACTCTTACAACATAATTTACTGCAACTCCACACGTCCCCGGGGTGGCTGCTGAGAGAAGGGGAGACAAAAACATGCAGGCCAAGAGCTAGTAGCTGTCTGCTGCCTCCTCACCTGACCCTCCTAATGCAGCAGCTCTTAATGAAGATGGTAGTGATGACG